>LR738712.1:163577752-163613324 GCA_902687465.1 Secale cereale
AGCAGCAGCAGCAGCAGTAACAGCAGCAGCAGCAACAGCAGCAGCAACAACAGCAACAACAACAACAGCAACAACAACAACAACAGCAACAACAACAACAACAACAACAACAACAACAACAACAACAACAACAACAACAACAACAACAACAACAACAACAACAACAACAACAACAACAACAACAACAACAACAACCAAAGGCCCAGTGCAAATTTTTATATTATTTTTGGGACCAACCTACTAACCAAAAGCCCAGTGCAAATTGTTGTTTTTTGCCTATTTCAGTGTTTCGCAGAAAAGGAATATCAAACGGAGTCCAAACGGAATGAAACCTTCGCGAGGATCGTTTTTGGAATAAACGCAATCCAGGAGACTTGGAGTACACGTCTGGGAAGCCACGAGGTGACCGCGAGGCAGGAGGGCGCGCCTAGGGGGTAGGCATGCACCCACCCTCATGGGCCCCTCGTAGCTCCACCGACGTACCTCTTCCTCCTATATATACTCATATACCCTGAAATCATCCGGGAGCACCACGAAACCCTATTTCCATCGTCGCAACCTTTTGTACCCATGAGATCCCATCATGGGGCCTTTTTCGGAGCTCCACTAGAGGGGGAATCAATCACGCAGGGCTTCTACATCAACACCATAGCCTCTCTGATGATGTGTGAGTAGTTTACCACGAACGTACAGGTCCATAGTTATTAGCTAGATTGCTTCTTCTCTCTCTTTGTATCTCAATACAAAGTTATCCTCGATCTTCTTGGAGATCTATTCGTTGTAATACTTTTTGCGGTGTGTTTGTTGAGATCCGACGAATTTTGGGTTTATGATCAATATTATCTATGAACAATATTTGGTTCTTCTCTTAATTCTTATATGCATGATTTAATATCTTTGCAAGTCTCTTCGCATTATCAGTTTGGTTTGGCCTACTAGATTGCTCTTTCTTGCATTGAGAGAAGTGCTTAGGTTTTGGTTCAATCTTGCGGTGTCCTTTCCCAGTGATAGCAGGGGCAGCAAGGCACATATTGTATTGTTCCCATCGAGGATAAAAAGATGGGGTTTATGACATATTGCATGAGTTTATCCCTCTACATCATGTCATCTTGCTTAATGTGTTACTCTGTTCTTATGAACTTAATACTCTAGATGCATGTTCGATAGCGGTCGATGTGTGGAATAATAGTAGTAGATGCAGAATCGTTTCGGTCTACTTGTCACGGACGTGATGCCTATATACATGATCATGCCTAGATATTCTCATAACTATGTGTTTTCTATCAATTGCTCGACATTAATTTGTTCACCCACCGTAAGATTAGCTATCTTGAGAGAAGCCACTAGTGAAACCTATGGCCCCTAGGTCTATTTTCCATCATATTAATCTTCCGTCAACTAGCTATTTTTATCGTAGTTTATTTTGCAATATTTACTTTTCAATCTATACAACAAAAATACCAAAAATATTTATCTTATTATCTCTATCAGATCTCACTTTTGCAAGTGGCCGTGAAGGGATTGACAACCCCTTTATCACATTGGTTGCAAGGTTCTTAATTGTTTGTGCAGGTACTAGGGATTTGCGTGTAGTCTCCTACTGGATTGATACCTTGGTTCTCAAAAACTGAGGGAAATACTTACGCTACTTTGCTGCATCACCCTTTCCTCTTCAAGGGAAAAACAACGCATGCTCAAGAGGTAGCAAGAAGAATTTCGGGTGCCGTTGCCGGGGAGATCTACGCACAAGTCAAGACATACCAAGTACCCATCACAAAATGTTATCCCTCGCATTACATTATTTGCCATTCGCCTCTCGTTTTCCTCTTCCCCACTTCTAAAATGATTTTCGAATACCTTTGCCTTTTCCGTTTGCCTTTTTGTTTGCTTGTGTTGCCATGTGCCCTCTATTAGCTTGCATCTTCGCTTGCTAAAAATCTATTTATGGATCCTCATCCACTTGCTAATCTTTTTAAAAGATCCAATTATGATGAATCAATTGCTAGTAAGTTGAGTGCACTAGATTATATTTATGAGGCTTTGCTTGAAATTCGTGAATCTGAAATTTGTGATGAAGTGTTGAAATAAGAAATTTATGAAGTGATTCACGATAGCTCTTTGAATGAAAAACATGATTGCAATGATGTTATTAGAAATTCTATTAATGTCAATTGTGTTAATGATATGCAAAACCCTAAGCTTAGGGATGCTAATTTTTCTATGTCCACTACTTATTGCAATGATCATGATTGGGGTGATTCTTCTTATGATCTTGAAAGTTTATTGAAGCCGCATGATGAATATAAGATTGATAATAATGTTTGAAATACTATTGAAAGTGGGTTCGGAAGAGTGTCAACTTTAGATCCCACATATTTGTAGAATATTCAATCTTATGAAATTTTTGATAAAAGTGGGTTTGGAGAGGTCATGACCTTAGTTAATGTTGATCCCACTATTTTGGAAGAGTGTCAACTTCGCATGCATGCGGATCGTGTTGAGAATATGTTTTATGATAGCTATATTGTTGAATTTGATTATGATCCTACATGTAATTATTATGATAGAGGAATATATGGTTGTAGGAATTTTCATTGTCTAAATTACCTCTTGTTATGTTGAGATTGCTATTGGCTCTTTCTTCTTCCTTGCATATGCTAGACCTTGATTATCTTGCTAATTTGTTTTCCTATAAATTCCTATGCATAGGAAGTCTGTTAGACTTAGATGTGATTTTCACATGCTATATGATGCTCTTTTTGTGCTTCAAGTCTTGTCTTTCATGTGAGCATCATTGAAATCTCAATGCCTAGCTAAAAGGCTTTAAAGAAAAGCGCTTGTTGGGAGGCAACCCAATTTTATTTTTGTTCTTTGCTTTTTGCTCCTGTTTAGTAATAAATAATTTATCTAGCATCTATTTAGATGTGGTTTTATGTTTTAATTAATTTGTGTGCCAAGTAGAACCTTTGGGAAGACTTGGGTGAAGTCTTTGTGATCTTGCTGTAAAAAAACATAAACTTTTACGCCTACGAGAATAGCTGCCATATTTTAATGGAGAGTGCTTTTAAGTTGATTCTTTTTGCAGAAGATTAATAGACAAATTCCTCACGTCCACAAATTTATTTCAGAATTTTTAGAGTTACAAAAGTATTCGAAAGTTACAAATTGCTACAGACTGTTCTGTTTTTTGATAGATTTTGTTTTTCGTGTGTTGTTTGCTTATTTTGTTGAATCTATGGCTACTATCGGGGGGTATGAACCATAGAGAAGTTGGAATACAGTCGGTTTAACACCAATATAAATAAAGAATTAGTTCAATAAAGTACCTTAAAGTGGTGGTTCGTTTTCTTATACTAACGGAGCTCACGAGATTTTCTGTCAAGTTTTGTGTTGTGAAGTTTTCAAGTTTTTGGGTAAGGATTTGATGGACTACGGAATAAAGAGTGGCAAGATCCTAAGCTTTGGGATTCCCAAGGCACCCCAAGGTAAAATTCAAGGACAACCAAAAGCCTAAGCTTGGGGATGCCCCGGGAAGGCATCCCCTCTTTCGTCTTCATCTATCGGTAACTTTACTTGAGACTATATTTTTATTCACCACATGATATGTATTTTGCTTGGAGCGTCTTGTATGATTTGAGTCTTTGCTTTTTATTTTACCACAATCATCCTTGCTGTACACACCTTTTGGGAGAGACACACATGAATCGGAATTTATTAGAATACTCTATGTGCTTCACTTATATCTTTTGAGCTAGATAATTTTGGTCTAGTGCTTCACTTATATCTTTTTAGAGCACGGTGGTGGTTTTATTTTATAGAAATTATTGATCTCTACTTATTCACTTATATTATTTTGGTAGTCCTTTATAACAGCATGATAATTTTCTTTGGCTATAAAATTAGTCCTAATATGATAGGCATCCAAGATGGGTATAATAAAAACTTTCATATAAAGTGCATTGAATACTATGAGAAGTTTCATGCTTGATGATTGTTTTGACATATGAGGATGGTGATATTAGAGTCATGCTAGTAGAGTAGTTGTGAATTTGAGATATTAAGGTTTGCAAGTCCCGTAGCATGCACGTATGCTAACTGTTGTGTGACAAATTTGAAGCATGAGGTATTTCTTTGATTATCATCCTTTGTGTGGAGGTTGGGATCGCGCGATGGTTAACTCCTACCAACCCTTCCCCTAGGAGCATGCCTGTAGTACTTTGTTTTGATGACTTGTAGATTTTTACAATAAGTATGTGAGTTCATTATGACTAATGTTGAGTCCATGGATTATACGCACTCTCACTCTTCCGCCATTGCTAGCCTCTCTTGTAACGTGCAACTTTCACCGGTACCATACACCCACCATATATCTTCATCAAAACAGCCACCATGGCTACCTATGCATTTCCATAGCCATTCTGAGATATATTGCCAGGCAACTTCCCATCGTTCCGTTTATTTTGACACGTTTCATCATTGTCATATTGCCTTACACGATCATGTAGTTGACATCGTATTTGTGGCAAGGCCACCATGCATAATTTTTCATACATGTCACTCTTAATTCATTGCCCATCCCAGTACACCGCCGGAGGCATCCATATAGAGTCATATTTTTTCTAGTATCGAGTTGTAAATAAATAGAAGTGTGATGATCATCATTATTAGAGCATTGTCCGAGAAAAAGGCCAAATAAAAAAAGGAAAGCCCAAAAAAAGAGAAAAAGGGACAATGCTACTATCAATTTTCCACACTTGTGCTTCAAAGTAGCACCATGATCTTCATGATAGAGAGTCTCTTGTTTTGTCACTTTCATATACTAGTGGGAATTTTCATTATAGAACTTGTCTTGTATATTCCAATGATGGGCTTCCTCAAATGCCCTAGGTCTCCGTGAACAAGCAGGTTGGATGCACACCCACTTAGTTTCTTTTGTTGAGCTTTCATACATTTATAGCTCTAGTGCATCCGTTGCATGGCAATCCCTACTCACTCACATTGATATCTATTGATGGGCGTCTCCATAGCCCATTGATGCGGCTAGTCGATGTGAGACCATCTTCCTCTTTTTGTCTTCTCCACAACCACCACTCTATTCCACCTATAGTGTTATATCCATGGCTCACGCTCATGTATTGTGTGAAAGTTGAAAAGTTTGAAAAAATTAAAGTATGAAACAATTGCTTGGCTGAAACCGGGGTTGTGCATGATTTGGGTATTTTGTGTGACGAAGATGGAGCATAGCCAAACTATATGATTTTGTAGGGATGAACTTTCTTTGGCCATGTTATTTTGAGAAGACATAATTGCTTTGTTAGTATGTTGAAGTATTATTATTCTTATGTCAATATTAAAATTTTGTCTTGAATCTTTCGGATCTGAACATTCATGCCACAATAAAGAAAATTACATGAAGAATTATGTTAGGTAGCATTCCACATCAAAAATTATGTTTTTATCATTTACCTACTCGAGGATGAGCAGGAATTGAGCTTGGGGATGCTTGATACGTCCCCAATGTATCTATAGTTTTTGATTGTTCCATGCTATTATATTATATGTTTTGGATATTTAATGGGCTTTAATATGCACTTTTATATTATTTTTGGGACTAACCTACTAACCAAAGGCCCAGTATAAATTGCTATTTTTTACCCATTTCAGTGTTTCGCAGAAAAGGAATATCAAACAAAGTCCAAACGGAATGAAACCTTCGCGAGGATCATTTTTGGAACAAACGCAATCCAAGAGACTTGGAGTACACGTCTGGGAAGCCACGAGGTGGCCACGAGGCAGGAGGGCGCGCCCACGGGGGTAGGCGCGCCCCCTACCCACGTGGGCCCCTCGTAGCTCAACCGACGTACCTCTTCCTCCTATATATACTCATATACCCTAAAACATCCGAGAGCACCACGAAACCCTATTTCCACAGCTGCAACCTTCTGTACCCATGAGATCCCATCTTGGGGCCTTTTTCGGAGCTCTGTCGGAGGGAGAATCGATCACGGAGGGCTTCTACATCAACACCATAGCCTCTCCGATGATGTGTGAGTAGTTTACCACAGACCTTCGGGTCCATAGTTATTAGCTAGATGGCTTCTTCTCTCTCTTTGGATCTCAATACAAAGTTCTCCTCGATCATCTTGGAGATCTATTCGATTTAATACTTTTTGCGGTGTGTTTGTCGAGATCCGATGAATTGTGGGTTTATGATCAAGATTATCTATGAACAATATTTGGTTCTTCTCTGAATTCTTATATGCATGCTTTAATATCTTTGCAAGTATCTTCGAATTATTAGTCTGGTTTGGCCTACTAGATTGATCTTTCTTGCGATGGGAGAAGTACTTAGCTTTGGGATCAATCTTGCGGTGTCCCAATGATAGTAGGGGTAGCAAGGCGTGTATTGTATTGTACCCATCGAGTATAAAAAGATGGGGTTTATGTCATATTGCATGAGTTTATCCCTCTACATCATGTCATCTTGGTTAATACGTTACTCTGTTCTTATGAACTTAATACTCTAGATGCATGCTGGATAGCGGTCGATGTGTGGAATAATAGTAGTAGATGCAGAATCGTTTCGGTCTACTTGTCACGGACGTGATGCCTATATACATGATCATGCCTAGATATTCTCAAACTATGCGCTTTTCTATCAATTGCTCGATACTAATTTGTTCACCCACCGTAAGATTAGCAATCTTGAGAGAAGCCACTAGTGAAACCTATGGCCCCCGGGTCTATTTTCCATCATATTAATCTTTCGTCAACTAGCTATTTTTATCGTAGTTTATTTTGCAATCTTTACTTTTCAATCTATACAACAAAAATACCAAAAATATTTAGCTTATTATATCTATCAGATCTCACTTTTGCAAGTGGTCGTGAAGGGATTGACAACCCCTTTATCACGTTGGTTGCAAGGTTCTTAATTGTTTGTGTAGGTACTAGGGATTTGCGTGTAGTTTCCTACTGGATTGATACCTTGGTTCTCAAAAACTGAGGGAAATACTTACGCTACTTTGCTGCATCACCCTTTCCTCTTCAAGGGAAAAACAACGCATGCTCAAGAGGTAGCACAATGTCAGAGGTAACGGTAATGGTAATGAAGGGAATAATAACCAGAGCCATTAGAGCATGCCTGCGTAGAGGAACATTAGCCAGGTTCAGTGCTATAAGTGTAAGCAGATGGGCCACTATTCCAACACTTGTCCAGAGAGCAAGAACAGTAATGGGAATTCTGGAGGCAGCAGGCCGAACCCCTTCCAAAAGGGTCATGTCAACCATGTTAATGTGGAGGAGGTTTATGATGAACCTGATGTTGTGATTGGTAAGTTTTTGATCAATTCAATACCCGCGCTTGTTCTTTTTTGATTCTGGTGCATTGCATTCATTTATTTTGAGGGTATTTGTTGATAAACATGGATTGCCAACCAAAACCCTTAATATGCCTATTAGAGTGAGTTCCCCAGGAGCTGAGATGATAGCAGGTGTTGGTTGTCCTCAGTTGACCTTGTCTATTGGGAAGCATGAATTTCCTACATATTTGATTATATTGAAGTCACAAGGTCTGGATATTATTTTGGGTATGGACTGGATGGTCAGATATAAAGGTCGTATTGATTGCGCCAGTCAGTCAATTACTCTCAATGCACTGGGAGGGAAGAGGATCAAGTATGTGTGTAAGTATAAGCATAATCAGGTCTAGGTTAACACTCTTAAGGGGGTAGTCTGGAAGTTGTGCCAGTTGTGAGGGACTACCCAGATGTGTTTCCAGAGGAGTTGCCAGGTATGCCACCAGATAGATTGATTTTCTTATTGATTTAATACCAGGCACTCGGCCTATTACAAAGAGAGCGCATAGAATGCCTCCTCAAGGGTTGTGAGGTACTACCCAGATGTGTTTCCAGAGGAGTTGCCAGGTATGCCACCAAATAGAGATATTGAGTTTCTTATTGGTTTAATACTAGGCATTGAACCTATTGCAAAGAGACCGTATATAATGCCTCCTCAAGAGTCTGCACTCAGCATCGCCAATGGGCTATGATGGAACTCGTCGTTATTTTCTGCTACTTTCCGTTGTTTGATTGAATAAGAGATAGCCATGAGCTATGCAGGTTGTTTTATTTTATGAATTCTGGATCATGCGTTGTAATAAATGATACACTTATTATTCTAGTATTCATCTATACTATGTGTGCTAGCAAGTTCGATCCAGGGACTAGCACGGTAAGCACAAAGACTCAATCCTTCAAGGTTTGGTCATTACACGCGAAGAGTACGACTACATCAACTGCGTGATAAACGCTTCTGCTTAGCGGTCTACAAGGGTATGTAGATGCTCTCCCCCTCTCATAGCTATGCATCTCCATGGATAGATCTTGTGTGTGCATAGAATATATTTTCATGCACCGTTCCCCAACAGTGGTATCAGAGCCAGGTCTATGCGGAGATTATATGAACGAGTAGAACATAAAGAAGTTGTGGGCGGTGATGTTCATATAGCTTACCATCAACGTCTTACTTTGATTTGGTGGCATTGTGGGATGAAGCAGCCCGGACCAACCGTACATGTCCACGTACATGAGACCGGTTCTGCCGATAGACATGCAACTTGTTTTGCATAAAAGTGGATGGCGGGTGTCTGTCTCTCCTACTTTAGTTGAATAAAATTTGACTACGACCGGTTCTTGAAGATGGTTAAAACAGAAAACTTGATAAATCACTGTTGTGGTTTTGCGTAGGTAAGAATGGTTCTTGCTAATTGCCCATAGTAGCCACGTAAAACTTGCAACAACAAAGTAGAGGACGTCTAACTTGTTTTTGCAGGGCATGTTGTGATGTGATATGGTCAAGACATAATGTGATATACGTTCTTGTATGTGATGATCATGTTTGGTAATATCGACAACCGGCAGGAGCCTTAGGGTTGTCTTTTAATTTTTGTATGACTTGCATGTCAATCATTAACCGCCATGTAATTGCTTTACTTTATCGTTGTGTTAGCAATAGTTGGTGAGACGACCCGACGCAACGATGGAGATCAAGGTGTCAAGCCAGTGACGATGGAGATTATGAAGTTGCTTTGGAGATGGAGATCAAAAGCACAAGATGATTATGGCCATATCATGTCATATATTTTGATTACATGTGAAGTTTATCTTTTATGCATCTTATTTTGTTTAGAATGACGGTAGCATTATAAGATGATCCCTTCACTTAATTTCAAGATAAAAGTGTTCTCCCTTAGTATGCACCATTGCCAAAGTTCGTCATTTCGAAGCACCTCGTGATGATCGGGTGTGATAGATTCTACGTTCACATACAACGGGTGTAAGCCAGTTTTACAAACGCAGAATACTTGGGTTAAACTTGACAAGCCTAGCATGCACAAACATGGTCTCGGAACACTAGAGACCAAATGGTAGAACATGAGTCGATATGATCAACATAAAGATGTTCACTATTGAAGACTACTCCATCTCACATGATGATCGGACCTGGTTTTGTTGATTTCGATCATATATCACTTAGACAACTTGAGGGATGTTAATTTAAGTGGGAGTTCATTAGTAATTTGATTAATTGAACTTAAATTTATCAAGAATTTAGTATTAATAGATTTTTGCATATCTATGTTGTAGATCAATGGCACGTGCTACCGTTCCATTGAATTTAATGCGTTCCTAGAGAAAGCTAAGTTGAAAGATGATGGTAGAAACTATACACACTAGGTCGGTAACTTGAGGATTATCCTCATTGCTGCATATAAGAATTATGTCCTTGATGCACCGCTAGGTGACACACCTGTTGCGGGAGCTAATGCAGACGTTGTGAACGTTTGGCAAGGTCGATCTAGTGACTATTTGATAGTTTAGTGTGCCATGCTTTACGGCTTAGAATCAGGGTTCCAATGACGTTTTGAACACCATGGGACATATGAGATGTTCCAAGAGATGAAATTGTTATTTCATGCTCATGCCCATGTTGAGAGGTGTGAGACCTCTCACAAGTACGTTTCCTACAAGATGGAGGAGAATAGCTCTGCCAGTGAGCATGTGCTCAGAATGTCTGGGTACTACAATCGCTTGAATCAAGTGGGAGTTAATCTTCTAGATAAGATAGTGATTGACAAATTTCTCCAGTCACTACCACCAAGCTACTGGAGCTTCGTGATGAACTATAAATATGAAAGGGATGACGAAAACGATTCCCATAGCTCTTCGTGATGTTGAAATTGGCGGAGGTAGAAATCAAGAAAGAGCATCAAGTGTTGATGGTTAACAAAACCACCAGTTTTAAGAAAAAAGGAAAGGGAAAGAAAGGGAGAAGAACAACAAACAATTTGACGCTCTCATGAAGAAGCTCAAAATCTAGACCCAAGCTTGATACCGAGTGCTTCTACTACAAAGGAAATGGTAACTAGAAACGGAACTGTCCCAAATACTTGGCAGCTAAGAAGGATGGCAAAGTGAACAAACGTATATTTGATATACATGTTATTGATGTGTACCTTAATAATTCTCATAGTAGCGTATGGGTATTTGATACTGGTTCAGTTGTCATATATGTAACTCAAAACAGGAGTTGTGGAATAAACGAGGATTAGCTAAGGACAAGGTGACGATGCGCGTCCGGAATGGTTCCAAGGTTGATGTGATCGCCGTCGGCATGCTACCCCTACATCTACCTTCTGGATTAGTTTTAGACCTCAATAATTGTTATTTGGTGCTAGCATTGAGCATGAACATTATATTTGGATCTTGTTTATTGGGAGACGGTTATTCATTTAAGTCAGATTTATGATCATGCACTCTTACTGAATGGTCTTTTCTTGTTGAATCTCGATTGTAGTGATACACATATTCATAACATTGACGCCAAAAGATGCAAAGTTGATCATGATAGTGCAACATACTTGTGGCACTGCCGTTTAGGTCATATTGGTGTAAAGCGCATGAAGAACTCCGTGCGGATGGACTTTTGGAATCACTTGACTATGAATCTTTGATACTTGCAGACCATGCCTCATGGGCAAAATGACTAAAACTCCGTTCTCCGGAACAATGGGGTGAGCTAATGACTTATTAGAAATAATACATACCGATGTATGCGCTCCGATGAGTGTTGAAGCACGCGGCAGGTATCGTTATTTTCTAACCTTCACAAATGATTTGAGTAGGTATGGGTATATCTACTTGATGAAACATAAGTCTGAAACATTTGAAAAGTTCGAAGAATTTCAGAGTGAAGTGGAGAATCATTGTAACAAGAAAATAAATTTTCTATGATCTGATCGCAGAGGCGAATATTTGAGTTCCGAGTTTGGCCTTCATTTAAAACAATGTGGAATTGTTTCACAACTCACGCCACCTGGAACACCACGGCGTAGTGGTGTGCCTGAACATCGTAACCATACTTTATTAGATATGGTGCGTTCTATGATGTCTCTTACTGATTTGCCACTATCATTTTGGGGTTATGCATTAGAGACAGCTACATTCACGTTAAATAGGGCACCGTCTAAATCCGTTGAGACAACACCGTATGTACTGTGGTTTGGCAATAAACATAAGTTGTCGTTTCTTAAAGTTTGCGGATGCGGCGTTTATGTTAAAAGGCTTCAGCCTGATAAGCTCGAACCCAAAGCGGAGAAGTGGGTCTACATAGAATACCCTAAAGAAAATATAGGGTATAGCTTCTACCATAGATCCGAAGGCAAGATCTTTGTTGCTAAGAATGGGTCCTTTCTAGAGAAGGAGTTTCTCTAAAAAGAAGTGAGTGGGAGGAAAGTAGAACTTGATGAGGTAGTTGTACCTTCTATTGAATTGCAAAGTAGCACATCAGAGAAAATTGTTCCCGTGATGCCTAAACCAACCAATGAGGAAATCCCAACCATGGGCACCACACCACCAATCATCAACGGTCCAATCACAAGAAGTCACGCAATGCAAATACATGATTAGGTGAACGCTAACTTAAGTCTATCATTTGACCTTGAAAACATAGTTGTACCTTCACCTCCTTTGTTGTTGGTTGAACTCAGGTGTGATATTGAAGAAGGCCAAACACATTTCAGTCCGCGCAAAACAATGTTTTATGGCGAAGAAACAAAGTTAGGAATCCATGAAGAAATGAGTTGTCTGCTGAAGAAACATTATTCCGATTCTGACGAAATAATGTTTTGCATGAGTTTGGATATCCCGACTTGCGAAAGGTTCCCAGAACTTGAGTTTTTTGCTGAAGGAAACATTGTTTGACCCCAGTGAAGAATGTTTGGTCGGGAACTACCAACCACCTCCAACGAGAGTTTTCTAGAAGCTACCTCATTAAGTCTCTAAGCCATTTAGTCAAACCAAAGCTGGTTCTCTTTCACACCTAAGCTGGTTCCCAAAGCTAGTTTTATTTCACACCTATCCAAGGGGGTTGTCTCGACTATAAATAGGCTAGCTCTTCCCTTCGTTGGGGACTTTTGCCATTTCTATCAAAGACATAGACTCCTCCTGAGATTGGAGAGATCTTGGTATCCTTATTATTGTGATTCCTTGAGAAATTGCTCCTAATTCGTGCTCCACGACTAGATCGTGTTGTGTGGGTTAGAGTTTGTGGTTTCCCTTGCGGATTGCACATATCCCGTGCTCCACGACTTGCGAGTGTGGTTGTGTGGGGTAGTATTGCGGGTTGTGGATCGGCGAATGTTCGGATTGCAAGCTTCGGTGAGCATCCTCCTCGTCGGGTCATAATCTCTTATTTTCTATTTTCTGGCTGCTTGTAGCTAGTTATCCCCATCCACTTACCGATCCTACACCGTGAAGACCGGACCTCCCCTTGTTCACCCTCTTCTCTGAAGACGGTGGCACATCATCTGGTATTCAGAGCAAGGTTTACACGGTAGGATCTGTATCTTTGTTGCTAGATCTATCCTTTTTGGTTTGGTTTTTCCTGTCCTAAAGTCCAATGCCAAAAAAGCCACACAAAAATCCAAGGCATTGTTTGCTGAGATCTAGTTGTTTGCTTTCCTCTTTGTGTTGGCACCAAGTTCGATCTGAAGTTGCTGCTATTTTCTTCGAGTCTTATTGTTGGATCTATTGTGTTGCAAAAAAAGGAAAAATAGCAAAAAAGAGAGAGCAGAGAAAGTGTTGAGCAACTGTGCAATCATATTTAGTTTGGTGAGAAATTTCAAAGGTTGAAGTGGCAAGTGTTGCAGCTCAAATGTGGTGCAAGGATCTACAAATTTTCTTGTTCATTTGGTTTGCCTCGGTTGGATCTCAGCACTAGCCCTCCCTTTTTACCCCACCCAGATCCACCTATAAACCGTCAGCTTCCTTCCTTTCATTCGCTCGTCCTCTCCTGTTTTGCTACTTTTGCACAGCCGCCAAGGAATCATTAGAATTTGGGTAAGCAAGAAGGTGAGCTGAGTGTTTTCCACATATATTTTTCTTTTGTCCACTTGTTTTCAAGAGTTAACCTGACAGGATCCAACTCGAGTGTACATGGACATCAACATGTGGAACATGATCTCCCAAAAACTCGCGCGGCACTTGGCGAAATGATTGAGGAGAGTATAGCTGCAGCTATACGAAGGTTGTTCGGAGGCCGTCTTCCTATCGCGGGTAATGGGGATCAACATCAACACAGCCTCGCTGCCTCGCTGGCCGCTGACAATGGACGACGTCAAGAAAACGAGGCTCGCCACGATGGTCGTGGAAGAGTGGCAGGAGCTGCTGCCCACGGCTCCCCTGCTATTGGGGCTCAACGGAGGCGTGGAGAATTCGCCACCCCTCGCGAGGGTGGGCTGCATGGAGGAGAAGCTCGCGGGCGAGGCCACGACCCCCGCGGGTTTGCTGCTGATCACAGGCAACGAACTGCACATGATGGTGATGACATCTCTCATGAAGATCTCTCTGAGCATGGTGACGAAGATGAAGGCATGGGGGACTATGCACCCTACTCACCGCCACGTCGTGGTGTTGTTTTTGGTCGCAATGGTCATCATAATGACCGTTGTGATCAAGATGATCATGACAACCAAGCGAGAGTGAAGCTGGATGTGCCATCATTCACTGGAAAAGAGGATCCGGGTGCATATATTGAGTGGGAGGAGAAGTGTGATCAAATATTTTGCATCCATGGGTTTTCTGAAGGCAAGAGAGTTGATCTTGCCGTTATGGGGTTATCTGGTTATGCTCTTACATGGTGGAATCAGCTGCAAGATGATCGATTGCTATCGGGCAATAATTATATCCGCGGCTGGGTTTTGATGAAGCAAGTCATGAGGCACTGTTTTGTTCCATCATACTATGAGAGGCAACTATACAAGAGATTGCAGGAGCTCACTCAAGGGCCCCGCACCGTTGAGGAGTACTATAAGAGATGGAGGTGCTGCTGATTCGAACAAGAACCCGTGAATGTGATGAGGCGAAGATGGCAAGATTTTTACATCGGCTGAATGATGAAATATCAGACTTTGTGGAGATGTTTCCTTATGATGCACTACAAGATGTGGTACATCAAGACATACGAGTTGAGAAGAAGAATATGCATAATGGTCGTACTCGTGCTTTCCAAGCCGCGCCACCACATCCTCATGGCAGCGAACACAACATCCACATGCCTCGACGGCCTCCTCATCTACTAATCGCAATCAAGATAAGAGGTCATCACCTACAGCAGGAGTATCCTCCGCTCCACCTATACAAAAGAGTTCTACACGTAGTAGCAGCATCCAATTAATGCCAAAAGTGCAAAGGAAGAGGTCACATTTCTTCGGAATGTCCAAGCAAAAGAACTATGACCCTCAATGAACGAGGTGAATGGGAGTCTGAAAGTGACCCTGAAGGTGGTAATGACGAAGTGGAAGAGCACCAAGATTCGGAAGTAGGAGGAACTATTTTATCTCATGAAGAACTTGATGGTGAAGCTTTGTTTGTATGTCGTTCACTTAATGCCCAGGTTGTGGAGGAGGAAAAGGGTCAACGACATAATATTTTTCACACTTGTTGCCTTATCAACTCAAAGATATGTTGAGTGATTGTTGATAGTGGCAGCTGCAACAATATTGCAACCCCGGAGATGGTTGAGAAGCTTCAACTTCAAACAAAACGTCACCAACACCCATACCGCATGCAATGGTTGAATAATTGTGGCGCAATTATGGTGATTAGTAGCGTGCGAATACCAATTTCAATAGGGACATATCATGATGATGTTGAGTGTGATGTGGTGCTGATGCACGCTTGTCACTTGCTTCTTGGACGACCGTGGTTGCATGACCGTGATGTGCAAATCAGCGGACATGCGAATCGCTTATGTTTTGTCCATAGAGGAGAAAAGTTCACTTGGCTACCCATGACACCCGAAGAAGTCTATCTTGATGAGATGAAAAGAAAAGGAAAGAAAAAGGGAGAGAGTGATCATACACAACAAGTGAGCCACCAACATAGTAAGGGAGTATTTCCACAGCCAAAAGCCCCACAACCAAATATGACCAATCCTCGGGAAAAACAATGATTAGTTATGATGGCTAGGAAAAGGGATATGCAGGAACTGAGAGAACCTAATACTCCATTCTTTTTACTCATGTACAAGGAAACTTTATTAGATGCTAATGAATTACCCTCCACTCTTTCTAGTGTTGTTTTTGATCTTTTGCAGGAGTATGAGGATGTGTTTCCCAAGGAGGTGCCACCAGGTTTGCCATCGAAGCGGGGCATTGAACACCAAATCGACTTGCTTCCGGGCGCCCCACTACCAAACCGACCACCGTACCGAGCAAACCCAGAGGAGAAGAAGGAAATTCAGAGGCAAGTAGAAGATCTTCTTAACAAAGGGTATGTAAGGGAAAGTCTTTCTCCTTGTGATGTTCCCATTCTTTTAGTTCCAATGAAAAACGGTGCTATGCGCATGTGCACTGATTAAAGATCCATTAACAACATAACTGTGAGATATCGGCACCCTATTCCTAGGCTAGATAACATGCTTGATGAACTTTGTGGCTCCACCATATTTTCCAGAATTGAGCCACCAAATAAGAATGAAAGAAGGTGACGAATGGAAAACTGCATTCAAGACAAAATTTGGCTTGTATGAATGGTTGGTTATGCCTTTTGGATTAACAAATGCACCTAGTACTTTCATGAGATTGATGAATCATGTGCTTAGATCCTACATTGGCAAGTTTGTAGTGGTTTACTTTGATGACATGTTGATTTATAGCAAAACTTTGGAGGAGGATGTTGAACATATAAATGTGTGCTTGCTATCCTACGTGAGGAAAAGTTGTACGCTGACGTGGAAAAGTGCACATTTTGCACAAACAAGGTTGTGTTTCTTGGCTTTGTTGTTTTAGCAAAATGTGTGGAGGTCGATGAAGAGAAGATCAAGGCTATCCGTGAGTGGATGCCTCCACAAAATGTGAGCCAATTACGTAGCTTCCTCGGACTTGCAGGTTTCTGCCGCTGATTCGTGAAGGATTTTAGCATCATGGTTGCACCCATGAATGAGTTAACAAAGCAAGACACTTCATTCCAATGGGTGACGCCCAAGACAAGTCCTTCCAAGAACTGAAGATGAGATTGACATCAGCCCCATTGCTTTCACTTCCTGATTTTGGTAAGACATTTAAGATTGAATGTGATGCAAGTGGTGTCGGCATTGGTGAAGTTCTAATGCAAGAAGGTAAACCCATTGCCTACTTTAGTGAGAAGCTTAATGGACCAACTCTTAATTATTCCGTCTATGATAAAGAATTGTATGCACTTGTTCGATCTTTGGAAACATGGCAGCATTACTTGTGGCCAAAAGAGTTTGTAATACATTCTCACCATGAACCCTTAAAACATCTAAAGGGCCAACTCAAACTGAACGGTAGACATGCAAAATGGAGTGAGTTCATAGAGTCTTTTCCTTATATTGTCAAGCACAAGAAAGGGAAGGATAATGTTGTTGCCGACGCATTGTCTAGGCGTCACATTTTACTTTCCCAACTTGATGTTAAAATGCTTGGTTTAGAAAGCATCAAAGAATTGTATGCTGACGACTCATACTTTGCTGAACCATTTTCAAAGTGTGATAAGGGAAAGGGATGGGAGAAGCTTCATTTGGAGGATGGATTTCTATTCCGAGCTAACAAATTGTGCATCCCAGATTATTCTGTTCGTTTGTTGCTCTTGCAAGAGGCTCACGCTGGTGGTCTCATGGGACATTTTGGAGCCAAGAAAATTGAAAGTGTGCTTGTTGATCACTTCTTTTGGCCATGCATGATACGTGACGTGGAACGCTACGTGATGAGATGCGAGATTTGCCACAAAGCTAAGTCTCGTTTGAATCCTCATGGTTTATATACTCCTCTATATATTCCAAATACTCCGTGGGAAGATATTTCTATGGATTTTGTTCTTGGTTTACCACGGACTAAGAGGGGGAGTCACTCGGTGTTTGTGGTAGTTGATCGTTTTAGCAAAATGGCACATTTTATCCCATGTCATAAGAGCGATGATGCTTCACACATTGCTAATCTGTTTTTCAGGGAAGTTGTGCGGCTACATGGAGTTCCACGCACGATTGTGTCAGACCGTGACATCAAAATTCTGAGCTACTTTTGGAAGACCTTGTGGGGAAAACTTGGCACCAAGCTCCTATTTTCCACGACATGACACCCACAAACTTATGGACAGACTGAAGTTGTCAACCGAACGTTGTCCATGATGCTATGAGCAGTCCTCAAGAAGAATTTGAAGATGTGGGAAGAGTGCCTACCTCATGTGGAGTTCGCTTATAACAGGACAGTACATTCGACCACTAAATTTTGCCCATTTGAACTTGTTTATGGATTCAAACCTATTGCTCCCATCAATCTTTTGCCTTTACCCCTGTAGGAACGAACCAGCCTTGATGCAAGTAAGCATGCTGATTTCGTCAAGAAACTTCATGGCCAGGCAAAGGAGAACATTAAGAAAATGACTGAATAATATACGAAGTGGGTCAACAAGGCCAGGAAGAAGCTGGTGTTCGAGCAAGGCAATTTGGTAAGGGTACACCTTCGAAAGGACTGTTTTCCTAAGCAATGCAAGTGCAAGTTGCAGCCACAAGGTAATGGACCTTTCGCGGTGCTCGAGCGGATCAACGACAATGCTTATAAGATCGATCTTCCAGAAGAATATGGTGTTAGCCCAACCTTCAACGTCTCTGATCTTTCCCCATACTTTGGGCCTTTAGAGTCAAGGATGACTCCTTCTGAAGAGGGGGAGGATGATGAGGACATCCCAACCATGGGCACCACACCACCAATCATCAACGATCCAATCACAAGAAGTCGCGCAATGCAAATACATGATCATGTGAACGCTAACTTAAGTCTATCATTTGACCTTGAAAACATGGTTGTACCTTCACCTCCTTTGTTCTTCGTTGAACTCAGGTGCGATATTGAAGAAAGCCAAACACATTTCAGTCCGCACAAAACAATGTTTTATGGCGAAGAAACAAAGTTAGGAATCCATGAAGAAATGAGTTGTCTTCTGAAGAAACATTGTTCCGATTCTGACGAAACAATGTTTTGCACGAGTTTGGATATCCCGACTTGTGAAGGGTTCCCAGAACTCGAGTTTTCTGCTGAAGGAAACATTGTTCGACCCCAGTGAACAATGTTTGGTCGGGAGCTTCCAACCACCTCCAAGGAGAGTTTTCCATAAGCTACCTCATTAAGTCTCTAAGCCATTTAGTCAAACCAAAGCTGGTTCTCTTTCACTCCTAAGCTGGTTCCCAAAGCTAGTTTTATTTCACACCTATCCAGGGGGGTTGTCCCGACTATAAATAGGCTAGCTCTTCCCTTCGTTGGGGGCTTTTGCCATTTATATCAAAGACGAAAGACATAGACTCCTCCTGAGATTGGAGAGATCTTGTTATCCTTATTCTCGTGATTCCTTGAGAAATTGCTCCTAATTCATGCTCCACGACTAGATCGTGTTGTGTGGGTTAGAGTTCGTGGTTTCCCTTGCGGATTGCACATATCCCGTGCTCCACGACTTGTGAGCATGGTTGTGTGGGGTAGTATTGTGGGTTGTGGATCGGCGAATGTTCGGATTGCAAGCTTCGGTGAGCATCCTCCTCGTCGGGTCATAATCTCTTATTTTCTATTTTCCGGTTGCTTGCAGCTAGTTATCCCCCATCCACTCATCGACCCTATGCCGTGAAGATCGAACCTCCCCTTGTTCACCCTCTTCTCCGAAGACGGTGGCACATCACCAACTGAAGAGGAAGCTAATTATGATGATCATGAAACTTCGGATCAAGTTACTACTGAACCTCGTAGGTTGACCAGAGCACATATCACACCAGAGTGGCACGATAGTCCTATCCTGGAAGTCATGTTGTTAGACAACAGAAGACCTACGAACTATGAAGAAGCTATGATGAGCCCAGATTCTGACAAATGGCTAGAGGCCATGAAATCTGAGATAGGATCCATACATGAGAACAAAGTGTGGACTTTGGTGGAATTGCCCGATGATCGGCAAGCCATTGAGAATAAATGGATCTTCAAGAGGAAGATGGACGCCGATGGTAATATCACTGTCTACAAAGCTCGACTTGTCGCAAAAAGTATACGACAAAGTTCAGGGGGTTGACTATGATGAGACTTTCCCACCTGTACCGATGTTTAAAAGTCTGTCAGAATCATGTTAGCAATTGCCGCATTTTATGATTATGAAATTTGTCAAATGGACGTCAAAATTGCATCCCTTAACGGGTTTATTAAATAATAATTGTATATGATGCAACAGAAGATTTTGTCGATCCTAAAGGTGCTAACAAAGTGTGCAAGCTCCAGCGGTCCATCTATGGACTCGTGCAAGCATCTCGGAGTCGGAATATACGCTTGGATGAGGTGATCAAAGCATTTGGTTTTATGAAGACTTATGGTGAAGCATGTATTTACAAGAAAATGAGTGGGAGCTCTGTAGCATTTCTGATATTATATGTGGATGACATATTGCTTATTAAAAATGAAATAGAATTTCTGGATAGCATAAAAGGATACTTGAATAAGAATATTTTCAATCAAATACCTCGGTGAAGCTGCTTATATATTGGGCATCAAGATCTATAGGGATAGATTGAGACGCTTAATAGGACTTTCACAAAGAACATACCATGATAAAGTTTTGAAGAAGTTCAAGATGGACCAGTCAAAGAAAGGGTTCTTGCATGTGTTGCAAGCTGTGAAATTGAATAAGACTCAAAGCCCGACCACGGTAGAAGATAGAGAGAGAATGAAAGTCATTCCCTAGCCTCAGCCATGGGTTATATAATGTGTGTCATGCTGTGTACCAGACCTGATGTGTGCCTTGCCATAAGTTTGATAGGTAGGTACAACAGAGATCCATGATTGGATCACTGGACATCGGTTAAAATTATCCTTAGGTACCTAAAGAGGACTAAGGAAATGTTTATCGGTTATGGAGGTGATAAAGAGTTCGTCATAAAGGGTTACGTCGACGCAAGCTTTGACACTGATCCGGATGACTCTGAGTCTCAATCTGGATACATATTGAACGTGGGAGAAATTAGCTAGAGTAGCTCTATGCACAACATTGTAGACATAAATATTTGCAAAGTACACACAAATCTCAATGTTGCAGAACCGTTGACTAAAAGCCTCTCTCACAAGCAAAACATGATCACACCTTAGAACTCTTTGGGTGTTAATCACATGGCAATGTGAACTAGAGTATTGACTCTAGTGAACTCTTTGGGTATTAATCACATGGCGATGTGAAATAGATTATTGACTCTAGCGCAAGTGGGAGACTGATGGAAATATGCCCTAGAGGCAATAATAAAGTTGTTGTTATTATATTTACTTATTCATGATAAAGGTTTATTATTCATGCTAGAATTGTATTGATCGGAAACTTAAATACATGTGTGGATACATAAACAAATATCGTGTCCCTAGTGAGCCTCTACTAGACTAGCTCGTTGAACAAAGCTGGTTAAGGTTTCCTAACCATATACATGAGTTGTCATTTCATAATGGGATCACATCATTAGGAGAATGATGTGATGGACAAGACCCAACCGTTATCATAGCATATGATTGTTCAGTTTATTGCTACTGCTTTCTTAATGTCAAATACATGTTTCTTTGACCATGAGATCATGGAACTCCCGGATACTAGAGGAATACCTTGTGTGTTATCAAACGTCACAACATAACTCGGTGATCATAAAGATGCCCTACAGGTATCTCCAAAGGTGTCTGTTGACTTGGCGTGAATCGAGATTGGGATTTGTCACTCCGTATGACAGAGAGGTATCTCTAGGCCCTATCGGTAATACACATCACAAGAAGCTTGCAAGCAAAGTGACTAAGTAGTTAGTTGCAAGATGATGTATTACAGAACGAGTAAAGAGACTTGCCGGTAATGATATAGAACTGGGTATAGAGATACCGACGATCGAATCTTAGGCAGGTAACATAGCGACAGACAAAGGGAATTACGTATGTTGTCATAAAGGTTCAACTGATAGAAGATCTTCGTGGAATATGTAGGAATCAATATGGTCATCCAGGTAATGATATTGGTTACTGACAGGAGAGGTGTCTCGATCATGACTACATAATTCCCGAACACGCGGGGTCGCACACTTAACGTTCGTTGACGCTAGAGTAGTATTGGGATATTTGATGAGTGTTAACAAACTATTGTTCGGAGTCCTGGATGAGTTCCCGAACGTCACGAGGAGTCTCTGAATGGTCGAGAGGTAAATATTTATATATGGGAAGTCATATTTTGGGTTACGAAAATGGTACAGTTATTTGGTATTGTACCGAGAAGCTTCCAGAACGTTCCAGAGGATTTCGGAGGGGGTCTGAAAGTCCACAAGTGGGTCCACCATGACCCAATTGGGCTAGCATGGGCTTCGGGGAGGCACCCTGGTCTTATTGGGCTAGGCGCACCAAGTCCTCAAAATCCCATGTGGCTACGGAAGGCAAAAAAGAATAAGTCCTAGTAGGAATAGGATTGGACTTGGAGTCCAAGTCCTCTCCCCTGCGCCCTAGGTCTTGGAGGGGTTGTTTCCCATGACCCTCCATCTATATATAGAGGGGAGGGGCGCCCCAAGAGGACACACCAAGCCCTTGGCGCCCCTCTCTCTCTCTCTCTCTCTCTCTCTCTCTCTCTCTCTCTCTCTCTCTCTCTCTCTCTCTCTCTATCTATCTATCTATCTATCTATCTATCTATCTCGTTACTCCGTAGTTCCACTGCCTCGTCCCGACGACGCTTAGCGAAGCGCTGTCGATACTCCACCACCACCATCACCACCACGTCGTCATGTTGGTAGTGATCCCATCTAATTATCATCTCATGCTTGATAGATCAAGAAGGAGGAGACATCATCGAGCCGCACGTGTGCTAAACTCGGAGGTGTCGTTCGTTCGGCACTAGATTGGTTGGATCGTGATCGGATCGCAAAGAGTACGACTAAATCAACTACATGATAAATGCTTCCTCTTAGCAATCTACAAGGGAATGTAGATTCTCTCCCCCTTGTCGGTGTCAAAACTGTCTGATCTCGGGTAGGGGGTCCCGAGTTGTGTATCTGAGGATCAATGGTAACAGGAGGGAAACAAGGACACGATGTTTACCCAGGTTCGGGCCCTCTTAATGGAGGTAATACCCTACTTCCTGCTTGATTGAATATGATGAATATAGGGGTTACAAGAGTTGATCTACCTCGAGATCATGTGGGCTAAACCCTAGATGTCTAGCCTAAGATTTTCTGATTGCCTCTACACACTAAACCCTTCGATTTATATATACACCGGAGGGACCTAGGGTTGTACATAGTCAACTTGCAGAGGAAGGAAACATTACACCTGGACACAAAACTTGCCATTATACAGGAGTCCTAACCGGACATGGGGGATAATCTTCTGCTTTATCTTCACGGCCCATCAGTCTGGCCCACATCAAGTAATCCGACCACCCGAGGACCCCCCCTAATCTAGGACTCCCTCAGTAGCCCCTGAACCAGTATATGATGACGAGGTGTTCGGCACGCATATTGTCTTCATCATTGCAAGGTGGGTTCTTCCTTCCAAACATATGAAGTTTACTTCCTGCATAAAGGAACTATGTCCGGCTCTACATGATTAGTACAACCCTTAGCCACGAAGGCATAAACATCCAAACAGGTACAGTGTCTTTACTAACAACTTTTTTCGGTGAAACGTCACATCTGACCCTTTAACATTTTGAACTGTTTTCTTGTCCCTTGTTTCGCGTTTCGAGGCATAGCCTCCATTGGTCTTGTCGAGACAGAGATCATGCCCGCTCATTACGGGATCCTCATCAATATGGTTTGGGTAACCCAACCGCGCCTTACGCATGATTTCATTGGGAACAGGCGAGTTTTACGGCCTGGGTGGGGGGGACGTTTGGTATTTCTACCATCTATAAAAGGATAAAGACCCCTCCTTTTTCCTCAGGCTTTCCTCTAGCCTTTGCTTCCCAATCTCCAGCGCCCGCCGCTCCCGTCTACTCAACCACCGCCTCCTTCTCTGGCAATGGTCGGATCCGGTTCCAAGGGCAAGTGGGCGGCCTTCACCGTCACTGAGAAAGACGTGAAGTCTCTCTGCAGCGTGGGTTATCTTTCTGCGAACATAGCGCACCGGCTTCCCGGCAAAGACCAGGTGATCTCTACTCCAGGGCCTGGTGAGAGGGTCGTGTTCATCCCTCATTTTCTTTGGGGGCTCGGATTTCCCGTTCACCCCTTTGTTCGGGGCCTTCTATTCTTCTATGGGCTAGGTTTCCGTGATCTAGCCCCAAATTCCATTCTACACATATCGGCCTTTATAGTCGTGCGTGAGGCTTTCCTTCGCATTCCCCCACACTTCAACCTATGGCTCAAGGTCTTCAATCTGAAGCCGAAGGTGGTCGATGGACAGCATGCGGACTGTGGCGGAGCCATGGTAAGCAAGCTCCCCAATACCACCTGGCCCAAAGGGGCCTTTGTGGAAACAATTAAAATATGGTAGCAGGAGTGGTTCTACATCACCGAGCCCCGCGAAGCCACCTAGGCGGCCATGCCCGATTTCACATCTGGACCCCCGAAGAGACTCACCTCATGGACCACCAAGGGCCTTGAGTGGGGGTCCCAATCAGAGGTGAAGATGCTCCAAAATCGCGTCTCCAATATGATGGCGGAGGGCACTAAGCTCACTCACTTGATTCAAGGGATGCTCTTTCGCCGCACTGTTCCCTGCCAGCTTCGGGCCTCCCACTTGTGAGAGTTCAATCCGGAGGAGCCACGGACCCTGAAGTGCTTCTTCGGAACCACACACGACGACATCTAGAAGCTTCTCTTCAAGGCCCAGAAGAAGTGGTCGAAGAAGAATAGAGACATCGGATTTGACAGCGAGACTCCGGCCACGGCGGTAAGCACAATTTTGTCGACGCTCTATTCGGTAAATATTTCAAGTATAACAGGAACTAGAATTTTTGCGTTCCATACAGGCCTGGATTGTAAAGGCGGAGTGTATCAACGGTCCGGCTCTGTTGCCCGAGGACCCGGCCACACCCCAACTAACGGTGATGCTGGTGCCGATGTCGTACCAGGCGCCGGAGAAGAAGGTCAAGAAGAAGAAGGGCAAGGAGACCAAGAGCGGCCCCCGCCCTCAGGGTCCTTCGGAAGTCATATCCGGAGAGACCAATGCCCCCTCATTTCATGATGAGGAGGAAGAGGGGGATGACGAGGAAAGCGACTCCCCTGTCAAGGGGAGGAAGAATAAGAGGGCGGCTCCCGGAGACATGGAGGAGGGGCGCCCAGGAGGAGGAAGCTGAACCTCCCGGACAGTTTGGATTCAGGATCCGAAGATGTCCCCCGAAGACAGCCCAGGGTCAAGCCCCGAGCCGCATCATAAGTATTTGGAATTTCACCATCGTCTTCGGTCCATTTTCTTTTATCGTATAAGTAATCTTGTTTATTGTGTTTTAGTCCTCCCCGCACACTCCCCGATACATCATCGGAGGGGAGCTCTCTACCAGCCGAGATGGCAGAGAACGAGACACCGCCGGGATCCCCCTCGCCTACCACCATGGGGGACACCTAGGTGTCGTCCCTGCAGACATCCCTTGCCCAAGTGGGGGTTAACAGGGCTGACAATAGGGTGCCTGAGGTTAACACCTCAGTCACCAAAAACCAAGGTTGGGTGGTCCCTATGGCGACCAACGGCGTGGAGCCTACACAATTCGGGCTCCCGCCGAACACCATTCCGGCAGCCAGCATGGCTCCGAAATTGAGCAAGCAGACCCCTGTGAAAGGGGGAGGAGCAGCAGCTCCAGCGGCGGCCTCCGTTAACCCGGAGGCCCCCAACACTTTGGAGGAAGCACTGCAAAGTGCTTCCATCCTAGCGGACCACCACACTCGAATGGGTGCGGTTATGGGGAAGATTCGGTCTGCCAAGAGCGGACTGAATGAAGCCTTCCATAGCCTACTGACGGGCTTTGAGGTATGCGATGTAATACTCTAAAGAACTTCATATTTCATTTGTATAGGATATAAAACCTATGTACGGATGGTAGCCCCTGATGCTCTGTTTGATTCTGAAAGGAATCGGACAGAGGATCCATATGGTGTTCGGGAACATATCTCATTGTGTCGTTTATTGAAACAGGCTTCCCTGTTAGCGGCATCCGCCCAGACCGCAGAGGTTTCCGAGCTCAATCGAAAGCCTCAACAAGCTGACGAGGAGCTCGACCGCATTAACAAGCGGTTCGATGAAATGCAAGGTATGCAGGTTTTTAGAAATTTATTATTTTTATAGCAAAGATGATATGTGTATTGAGAGTGCAACTCATCAGATGATGTGATTGTGATCACAGCTAGCGCAGCCGAGGTCGATACCCTCAAGGGCGCCCTTGCTCAGGCCAAGAAGGAAGCCGAGGCGAGTAAGGCAGCTGCTGACAAAGCGACTGCCGAACTAGAGGCCGAACAAGCTACCCGCTGCCAACATGAATCTCGGGTGGCTGAAGTCGAGCAAGAGCTCAAGGACTCCATTCGCAAATGCGAGGTGTTGGATCAAAAGACTTCGGATCAATCATCCGGGCTTACCATGGCCCTCAATGATGCCAAAGAGGCGTGGAGCGAGTCGCGGAGTGCTCGTAAAGAGATCCACCACGCAAGGCAGATAGCGGCTGGTAAGGCCTTTCTTTTGGAGAGTATCTTTGGAGGTCAGAGGTATGCGTTGCTCACCTGGGTGTAGAGTTCTCCAGGCGCGTTTGTGGATCTCCCGAAGAGTGCGTCCGACGACGCCCAGTTCTTCAGATCCCGGGAGGGGAACTCGATGGAGAAGCCGGTCCGGTCGCAATTTCTTGCACCGGAGCACTAGACGCCTCTCAACGACCAGCTGAAACAGCTGGTGGAGCTGCATAGTGTGGCGGGTTAGGCTATGAAGGACTTGATAGTCCACCTCTAGCCAACCGAGTCGATCCCTAGTAGTTATTTTGGCTTGGTAAAGCAGCTGGTCGATGTGTGGCCGTGGAGTGATGTTGTGAAGCGTTCGGCTTGCATAGAGGGTGCCCGGATGGCCTTCGCTTGCGTCAAGATGCAGTGGGCGAAGAAGAAGGCCGCCGAAGTGGCGACCGCGGGCCCGCACAAAGGCAAAGATCATCGGAAGCCGGAGAGGTACTTCAATAACGTCCTGGAGGGAGCCCGCATTGTAGAGGGCCAATGATCGAAGGATGTAATTTTTAGTTAAATGTGTTCGGGTTGTAAAAAGTGTGTTATGAACCCATGCTATTATGTATGACTATGTTTTTGCGCCTTATATTTTAGCGACTTATCCTCTTGTGCGGCCGTTTATTTTTATACTTCTGAAAGTTACCAGTCGTCGGCTTCAGCCCCCATGTAGATGCTACAGGAGTGTTCGGCGTAACGCGTGACCACACTTTATCCAACGTCTTGGTCTGTAAAGGAGGTGTCCGTGGGGTGAACCAGGCAATCGGACAATGCGGCTTTATTACTTTCACCTGGCCATAGGAGTTTGACTGTGGGGCTAAGTACTAGCCCCGTGTGCGTGTGCAGGTATCCGGATTATGGTGCCTCTTCCACGTAGCTGGGCGAAGACCAGCCCCTCCTATAACACGGGAGATCGCTAACGATCCATTAGTATAATACTAAGTCGCTGAATCGCCGACCAGCTCTTGCTTATCATGACAGCCTGTTTTCGTCTTTCTCTACTGAGGTACTTGACCGGACGAACCAGAAATGCAATCGGAGTAGTTCTCCCTTTACTATCTTAGCCGTACAATGCGGAACGTAAGGTGGTAAGCAGAGGAGCCGGGCAACCCAACTATAGACCCAAGACATGATTCGGAGCTGAAGCATATAGTGCAATATCTGGGACGCCGAATAGTTCCCTATAGGTCTTCGGACTTTGAAATGTGTTGAGCCGCATACAGCCCCCGGTGTTAAGGCTGGATTGAAGCACGTGTGGCAATCTAAGGTAGGGGGAATACAGGTGACAATGTAAAATAAATACTAAACAAAGTGGGAATCAACTGCTTCCTTTATACCCTGATTAATATAGTGAGACATGTAGTTACAGATAATGCCGAAAGCAACGAGGACATTTTACATGCCAGAAATTTAAACAAGGGAAAGGTTTTCACATAGCCTAAATGAAATGATTTAAAGCTCCCAATGATGTCCTTCCCTCACGTCCATGCCATTTCTCCTTGGTGACACGTCCTTGAAGGAGATGAGTCTAATGGTCGTCTGCGAAAAAAGGAATCTGGAAAGAAGTCCCTGCACAACCGTAGGTAAGGTGGTGATGGGCCTCTAACCCCTCGTTGGTTACCCCAAGTGGAAGGTGTAAGATGCAGTGTTGTGGAAGTTTTTCCCTTAGCAAAGATGCCAAGGATCGAATCCCCAGAGACTCCTAGGTTCAACAAGTAGGTGTCAACTGCTAACGGCGCCAGATATTAGCAATCAACGTGGACCTACACACAGATACAAATAACTTTGCTCCCAACGAGTACAGAGAGGTTGTCAATCCCTCCGGCCTTGTAGTTCACAAAGGATTAAACGCAAATGATAGTAGTGATAGATAATGTTTCCAATAGTAAGTAAAAGCGAAAAGTAAATAGCGGATGTGATCAATGATGGTAATATGGACCGAAGTCTCATGATGTTCACTAGTGATGTCTCTCTCCCAAAAGACGATAAAACAGCTATGTGAGGTAAACGAATTACAGCTGGGCAATTGACAGGACCACGAATGCAAACCAATGCTGACTACATTGCAAGAAAGGTTGAGGTTCAAAGCATGGGCGGTACGCCAAAGTAAGTAGACCGAAATCCATCAATATCTACTACTAATCATCCACCTTGAGATATCTATCCAGAACATCTCGCTGGTATTAAGTTGCGAGTCCCACCCATAGTGTAAACTCAATGCAACAGACAACTGCATTAAAAGAACTTTGCGTAAAGTAAACAATCCTTGCACCCGCGGGCACAAGCACCATTGTTTTCTCCCTTGTGGCAACAGCACATCCCCTAGACTCATGTTTCTGTCACTCAAGCTAGTCATCGAGGGGCATGAACCCACAATCAAGCATAACGTTCCCTCTTGGAGTCACTACCTACTACTTGGCCAAAGCAATAAATAACAACGGAGAACATGCAAGAATTACTTACGAACATAAATATAAAAGAGGTAGATCAAATATATTACTCAATCACAATATGAACATAATCTCATAATCCATCGGATCCCAGCAAACTCATCATAGCAACAGCATAAGGATTACATATGTGCCTCGATCATGTAGGGCAGCTCACGAGGACTAATTAGTGAAGCACAAGAACGGGAGGAGAACATCACATAGCTACAGGTCATGGACTCATGGTCCAAGGGAGACTACTCACAACTCATCCGGGAGGCGTCCATGGTGGTGGAGAGGCTCCCGATGGTGATCCTCCCCTCCGGCAGGGTGCCGGGAAGAGTTCTCCTGGTGCTCCCGATCTTGGAAGCGGCGGCGGCGGCAGAACAGAGATGAGATCGCAAAAAAGAGTTCCCGTCCCGAGGGTTTCGAAGGACGCTCTAAATATATGCCGAAGGGGGGCACCAGACGGGGCTCGGGGGGCCCAGGCACCCCCCCGGTGCGGCCCAGGGGGGGCGCCGCCAGGGCGCCTGGAGCCCTGGTGCCCCCCCCCCCGGCTGTCCTTCGGGCGCACGGTAGGTTCTGGAACGCTGATTTTTATATAATTTTTCTGGATTTTTCCTGGCAGTTCTCGTAACGTGAAAACCTGAAATACAAAAACAGCCGAAAACAGAAACTGGCACTGGGGTGCACTGAGTTAATAGGTTAGTCCAAATATGATCAAAAGTGTATGGAAGTGTATAAATATCATAGCAATATCACCCAAAAGTGGCATGGAGCAAGCAGAAATTATAGATACGTTTTGGACGTATCAACATCCCCAAGCTTAATTCCTGCTCGTCCCCGAGTAGGTAAATGATAACAAGAATAATTTCTGTGGTGACATGCTATTAACCATATAGGACTTTTTATAGTCATATGACAAAAGCTTACTGAGATAATGAATCTAAAGTAATTGATTTCCCTCATGAGAAAATCACAAAGGACTGAAAGTTTTACAATATGAAACTGAAACATCAAATAGATTTGCAATGAACATGATGTGCAAATATGATAAAGTGATATCTAGCTTGCCCCCTTTAGTGAAGCAAAACATAAATGCAGGGGCACCTTCAAGGTTTAAGTGATGACTATATACAATGATTTCAAAATAAACGATATCACAATCATGCAAAAGACAATGCTACTTTGGGACAATGCACATTACACTTAGAATGACAATCATGCTCTCAGTAGTTGGTGCTTGAAGAAAGAAGGTGGAGACTCAAAAAGTAAACGAATGGTTATGTGCTAGAGCTTTTTTTATTTTGAAAACATAGAAGCAATTTTGTCAACGGTAGTAGTACTTCATATGTGTCATGCATAAGACATCCTATAAGTTGCAAGCCTCATGCATTGAATACCAATAGTGCTCGCACCTTGTCCTAATTAGCTCGGATTTCCATGGGTTATCATTGCATTACATATGTTTCAACCAAGTGCCACAAAGGGGTACCTCTATGCCACCTGTACAAAGGTCCAAGGAGATAAATCGCATTTGATTTCTCGTTTTTGATAGATCTCAACTTGAGGACATCCATACCGGGACAACATAGAAACAAGATGATGGACTCATCTTTAATGAATAAGCATATTCTCATAAGAGATTGAGGATTAATGTCCAAGCTAAAACTTCCACCATGATGCATGGCTTTGGTAGGCGGCCCAATGTTCTTCTCTAACAATATGCATACTCATTCAACCCATGGCAAATCACCCTTACTTCAGACAAGACGAACATGCATAGCAACTCACGTGATATTCAACAAAAGTGTGTTGATGGCGTCCCCAGAAACATGGTTACCGCTCAGCAAGCAACTTATAAGAAATAAGATACATAGGCAACATATTCTTTACCACAATAGTTTTTAAGCTACTTTCCCATGAGCTATGTATTGCAAAGTTAGTCTGCTTAGTACAGGTGGAGGTTAGCAAAAGACTGGGAGCGACCAACTAAGAGAGAAATGACGGTCATAATCATGCAGAGCGACAAAGCAATATTGAATCAGGCATGGAAGTTATATCGCTACTCAGAAATAAAAGATCATCAAGGCTTGACAGACTTTCTTTACAGTCTTAAATATGCGTGAGCATACGCCAAGTCAATCAAAATAAATTCTTGAAGGAAGATATTACTAAACCATACCACATCATAGGTAAACAAATCATGTTGGTATTCCAATAACACATTGGGAATCCCCCAGCTATTTGAGACTAACCATAAGAAAACCTGAACTACTAAGTGCCATTATGCACGTAGCATCTTTATCATAGACATATTAACCAATGCAACAGAAGCAAACTCTCTTAATAAGGTGAGCATGGTAATTAAAGATAGTTCAAGCAACCAACTGAACAAAAGCTCTTTGAAAAGATAAGCATGAATACTAAGAGCAGAGCATGATAGTAGCTATTAAAAGACAAAGAACACACACAGCAAAGATAGACATGAAAATTCTATGTTATGTTCTAGGTAGAAGTGGAGCGTGTTTCTCTCCCACATAAATAAAGCTGAGTTCCGACTCATTATGAAAAACTAAAAAGAAAACTAAAAGCAACACGCTCCAAGCATAGCACTTAACACATGAAGTGATAAAAATATAGCGGAACGAAAGACGAACTGATAATGTTGATGGGGAAGGGGATGCACGGCGGCATCCCCAAGCTTAGACGCTTGAGTCTCCTTGAATATTTCTTGGGGGTGCACGGGGGCATCCCCAAGCTTGAGCGCTTGACACTCCTGAATCTTTTTATCATCTTCCCTCGCACACTTGAAAACTCCCTTCATACATAACTCATTATAATCTGATTAGCGAGGTTAGTACCCTTAATAAAATAATTATACCTTGCTGGAAATAAAGATATTCTTGAAGTTCTACTGTTTCTCAAGGTTGCCAAAAGGTTTTTGCAAAGAAAAAGCAAGCTCTTGGTTTGCAAAATGAAGGAAAGGCAAAACAGGACAGAATCTGTGAAAAACAGAACAGCAGGTAGTAATTGATTTGTTCGGGGCACTTCTGCAACTCAAATCAAAAAACTCAGAACAGATGCACGAAAGACAATTATATAGAGAACGCTGTCGAAATAATTCAGACCAAAAAGATTATCTGGTGATTTTATACGAATTTTTCTATCCAAGGACAGAATCTGTTTCCTGGACAGCACCTCACAACTTTTGAACTTTCTAGCAATCAGAGGTTATACTTGGCACAAATATGAAAAGCAAAGATACAATGATGATGCTACAGTAGTAAACAACATCAAGACACAACAAAAGCAAAATAAATTTATTCATTGGGCTGCCTCCCAAAAGCGCTTTCTTTTATGCCTTTAAGCTAGGCATAATGCATAGAGATCAAGTTTTATCAAGAGTAAAAGAATAGCTAGCCTGTACAACGGACTCAAAAGGTAACTTGATCTTCTTTCGAGGGAAGTGTTCCATCCCTTTCTTGAGAGGAAACTGAAATTTTATATTACCCTCTTTCATGTCAATGATAGCACCAACGGTGCGTAAAAAGGGACGTCCCAAAATAATTGGACATGAAGGATCACATTCAATATCCATAATAGTGAAATCAACGGGAACATAATTATCATTGACAACGATAAGAATATCGTCGATCCTCCCCAAAGGTTTCTTTATGGAAGAATCAACGAGACGAACACCAAAAGAACAAGAATCATAAGGTTTCAATTTAAGCATATCATATAGTCTTTTGGGCATAACAGAGGTACTAGCTCCAACATCACATAATGCATAGCAAGAGAAGTCATTCAATTTAATTTTTATCATAGGATCCCAACCATCTTCTAGCTTTCTAGGTATGGAGGCTTCTACTCTAAGTTTCTCCTCCCTAGCTTTGATAAGAGCATTAGTGATATGCTCTGTAAAGGCAAGATTAAGCGTGCTAGTGCGGGGGTCTCTAGACATTTTGTGAAGGAAATCAATAACTTCGGTAAGAGTGCAATTATCAAAATTAAGGTCACGAGCATCAAGTAAAGTGGTAGTGATGTCCTTTAGGTTCACTTGTTTGGTAGTTTCTATAGTCATAGCATCACCATTAATAGGTCCAATGGGACCAGGAGTACATTGGGTGCTAAGAGTTTGAACATCCTCAACAACTTGGATAGTAGCAACAGTATGGTGGGTAGGAAGGCTCTTAATTCTATCTTCTTCCTCCCTTTCGCTAGCCCATCTCTATTTAAGTTTAGCCATCATCCTAATATTTTCATTAATTTGCACTTGAGTAGCATTAATAGGAGTGACCTTCCTCTCCTCAAGAGGAGAAGTTTCAATTTTTAGCAATTTTACCTCATTGGCTAAATGGTCTACCTTAAAAGAAAGATCATCTAGTTTATGTAGTTTTTCTTCTACACTCTTATTAAAGGCTTTTTGGGTAGTGATGAAATCTTTAAGCATAATCTCTAGTTCAGTAGTGGAGTTCTTGGTAATAGGATAAGCATTATTGTTCCCATAAGAATTAGAGGGGAACGGTCTAGGATTGTTACCAAAGTTACTCCTATAAGCATTGTTGTTAAAATTGTTTCTAGAGATAAAGTTCACATCAACTTGTTCTTAAGCAATCAAAGAATTTAAAGGAACATCACGAGGATCAACAGAGGATTGCTTCGAAAGTAGAGACATGATCAAGTCAACTTTTTCATTAAGGGAGGAAATCTCCTCGACAGAGTTTACCTTCCTACCTGTTGGAGCGCGTTCAGTGTGCCATTGGGAATAGTTGGTCATCATCTCATCGAGAAGTTTTGTGGCAGCACCAAGTGTAGTTGACATAAAAGTTCCTCCCGCGGCCGAATCTAACAAGTTCCGCGAGGTAAAGTTCAAGCCTGCATAAAAAGTTTGGATAACCATCCAAGTAGTCAAACCATGAGTAGGGCAGTTCTTGATAAGAGATTTCATACGTTCCCAAGCTTGGGCAATGTGTTCATTATCCAATTGTTTAAAATTCATTATGTTACTTCTCAGTTGGATAATTTTAGCAGGTGGATAGTATTTTCCGATAAAAGCATCTTTGCACTTGTCCCATGAATCTATGCTATTTCTAGGCAAAGACTGAAACCAAATTTTAGCTCCTCCTCTCAAGGAGAAAGGAAAAAGCTTAAGCTTAACAATATTACCATCTACTTCTTGGTACTTTTGCATATCACAAAGTTCAACAAAGTTGTTTAAGTGTAAAGCAGCATCATCTCCAGCACCGGAGAATTGATCTTTCATGACTAAGTTCAGTAAAGCAGGTTTAATTTCATATGAAGGTGATGAAGTGGCAGGTGTAGTGATAGGTGTGCTGATAAAGTCACCGTTGTTGTGACTAGTGAAGTCACACAACTTGGTGTTCTCGGTGGAACCCATAGTAGCAAGCAAGCAAGATAACTATTTTTGTGATTTTCGATAAAAGGTACTAAAGCAAAAACTGAAAGGTAAACTAACAAGATTAAAAAGCAAAGGTAAAAGATAGCGTGCAACTCCCCTATCCTGAAGAGTGGAGTCCCCGGAAACGGCGCCAGAAAAACTCCTTGATGGGCCTCTAACCCCTCGTTGGTTACCCCAAGTGGAAGGTGTAAGATGCAGTGTTGTGGAAGTTTTTCCCTTAGCAAAGATGCCAAGGATCGAATCCCCAGAGACTCCTAGGTTCAACAAGTAGGTGTCAACTGCTAACGGCGCCAGATATTAGCAATCAACGTGGACCTGCACACAGATACAAATAACTTTGCTCCCAACGAGTACAGAGAGGTTGTCAATCCCTCCGGCCTTGTAGTTCACAAAGGATTAAACGCAAATGATAGTAGTGATAGATAATATTTGCAATAGTAAGTAAAAGCGAAAAGTAAATAGCGGATGTGATCAATGATGGTAATATGGACCGGAGTCTCATGATGTTCACTAGTGATGTCTCTCTCCCAAAAGACGATAAAACAGCTATGTGAGGTAAACGAATTACAGCTGGGCAATTGACAGGACCACGAACGCAAACCAATGCTGACTACATTGCAAGAAAGGTTGAGGTTCAAAGCATGGGCGGTACGCCAAAGTAAGTAGACCGAAATCCATCAATATCTACTACTAATCATCCACCTTGAGATATCTATCCAGAACATCTCGCTGGTATTAAGTTGCGAGTCCCACCCATAGTGTAAACTCAATGCAACAGACAACTGCATTAAAAGAACTTTGCGTAAAGTAAACAATCCTTGCACCCGCGGGCACAAGCACCATTGTTTTCCCCCTTGTGGCAACAGCACATCCACTAGACTCATGTTTCTGTCACTCAAGCTAGTCATCGAGGGGCATGAACCCACAATCAAGCATAACGTTCCCTCTTGGAGTCACTACCTACTACTTGGCCAAAGCAATAAATAACAACGGAGAACATGCAAGAATTACTTACGAACAGAAATATAAAAGAGGTAGATCAAATATATTACTCAATCACAATCTGAACATAATCTCATAATCCATCGGATCCCAGCAAACTCATCATAGCAACAGCATAAGGATTACATATGTGCCTCGATCATGTAGGGCAGCTCACGAGGACTAATTAGTGAAGCACAAGAACGGGAGGAGAACATCACATAGCTACAGGTCATGGACTCATGGTCCAAGGGAGACTACTCACAACTCATCCGGGAGGCGTCCATGGTGGTGGAGAGGCTCCCGATGGTGATCCTCCCCTCCGGCAGGGTGCCGGGAAGAGTTCTCCTGGTGCTCCCGATCTTGGAAGCGGCGGCGGCGGCAGAACAGAGATGAGATCGCAAAAAAGAGTTCCCGTCCCGAGGGTTTCGAAGGACGCTCTAAATATATGCCGAAGGGGGGCACCAGACGGGGCTCGGGGGGCCCAGGC
>LR738712.1:163617884-163688747 GCA_902687465.1 Secale cereale
CCTCACCCCTCTCGTAGCTATGCATCTCCATGGATAGATCTTGCGTGTGCGTAGATTTTTTGTTTTTTTCCATCATCGTTCCCCAACATACTCTACCCTCAAAACGGTTGTGATCCCCTATACTTGTGGATTATCACACTACTACATGATGGATAGGCCAAGCACATCGGCAAACCCGCTATTCGAGAATAAAGATGAAGCGCAACACTAAGTCACCAAGAATCACCTCTTCGGCGTACAACGAGCTCTTGATACGTCCATTTTGGATCATGTTTTCTTGGTGTTATTTATAATGTTTTTATGCATAATAATGCTTTATGGAGTAATTCTAATGCTTTTCTCTTATAATATGTAAGGTTAACACAAAGAGGGAGAATACCGGCAGCTGGAATTTTGGACTTGAAAAACCTACGTCAGGCCACCTATTCTGCACAACTCCAAATGAGCTAAAAATTACGGAGAATTGTTTTGGAATATATTATGAATAATGGAGCAAATAAGTACTAGAGGGGGCCACCAGGTGGGCACAACCCACATGGGTGTGCTAGGGCCCCTAGGCACACCCTGGTGGGTTGTGCCCTCCTCGGCCCACCTCCGGTGCCCCTCTTCTGGTATATAAGTCATTTTGACCTAGAAAAGAAGAGAGGAGGACTTTCAGGATGGAGCGCTGCCGCCCTAAGGTGGAACTTGGGCAGGAGAAATTTTGCCCTCCGGTGGAGCGATTAGCCGGGGGAACTTCCATCCCGGAGGGGGAAATCGAAGCAATGATCATCACCAAAATGCTTCTCATCTTTGGGAGGCCAATCTTCATCAACATCTTCAATAGCACCATCTCCTCTCAAACCCTAGTTCATCTCTTGCGTTCAATCTTTGTACCGGACCTCAGATTGGTACCTGTGGGTGACTAGTAGTGTTGATTACATCTTGTAGTTGATCACTATATGGTTTATTTGGTGGAAGATTATATGCTCAGATACATTATGTTATTTAATGCCGCTCTGATTTTGAGCATGCTTATCATTTGTGAGTAGTTACTTTTGTTCTTGAGGTCAGGGGAGAAATCTAGTTGCAAGTAATCATGTGAACTTGGTATGTGTTCGATATTTTGATGATATGTGTGTTGTGATTCCCTTAGTGGTGTCATGTGAACGTCGACTACATGACACTTCACCATATTTGGGCCTAAGGGAATGCATTGTGGAGTAGTTATTAGATGATGGGTTGCTAGAGTGACAGAAGCTGAAACCCTTATGTGCTACTTTGTAAGGGATCGATTTGGATCCAAATGTTTCATATTGTGGTTAGATTTTGTCTTAATATTTTCGTAGTTGCGTATGCTTGCGAGGGGGTTAAGGTATGTTCAAGTATGAACAGCACCTAAGCACCGATCCACCCACATATCAAATTATCAAAGTAGCGAAAACTAATCAAATTAACATGGTGAAAGTGATTGGGTGTAATTCCCATGTCTCCTCAAGAACGCTTTGCTTATTATAAGAACCCGTTTTGGCCTGTCCTTTGCCATAAAAGGATTAGGCTACCTTGCTGCATACTATTTACCATTACTGTTACTTGCTCGTTACAAATTATCTTTCTATCAAACTATCTGTTACCGACAATTTCAGTGCTTGCAGACATTACCTTGCTGAAAACCACTTGTCATTTCCTTCTGCTCCTCGTTGGGTTCGACACTCTTACTTATCGGTAGGACTACAGTTGACCCCATATAATTGTGGGTCATCAAGACTCTTTTCTAGCGTCGTTGCTGGGGAGTGAAGCGCTCTTGGTAAGTGGGAATTAGTAAGGAAAAAATATTACTATGTGCTGAAATTTATTGTCACTTGTTACTATGGAGAACAATCATTTGAGGGGTTTGTTCGCGGTATCTTCACCTTGAACGGAAGCACAATTAGTTGCCCCTCAACCTACTGCACCTACTGAAAATATTGGTTATGAAATCATTCGGGTATGATAGAGCAACTGCTAGCTAATCCTTATGCAGGAGATGGAACTGAACATCCTAATATGCACTTGATATGTGTGGATGAAATTTGTGGATTATTCAAGCTTGTAGGTTTACCCCGAGATGAAGCTAAGAAGAAGGTTTTCCCTATATATTTTAAGGAAAAGGCATTGACATGGTATAGGCGATGCGATGATATTGGATCTTCTGGAATCGATTGAAACTGGAATTTCACCCAAAAGAATATCATATGCATCTAGTTCAACGTGATCGGAATTACATATATAATTTTTGGCCCCGTGAAGGAGAAAGCATCGCTCTAGCTTGGGGGAGGCTTAATTCATTGTTATATTCATGCCCCAATCATGAGCTCTCAAGAGAAATTATTATTCAGAACTTTTATGCTCGGCTTTCTCGTAATGATCAATCCATGCTCGATACTTCTTGTACTGGTTCTCCTATGAAGCAAACTATTGAATTCAGGTGTGATCTCTTAGAAAGAATTAAAAGCAACTCTAAAGACTAGGAACTCGATGAAGGTAAAGAGTCAGGTATTAAGCTTGAGTTTGATCGTGTTAAATATTTTATGAATACCGATGTTTTTCAAAAGTTTAGCACTAAATACGGACTTGACTCTGAGATAGTAGCCTCTTTTTGTGAATCATTTGCTACTCATGTTGATCTCCCTAAAGAGAAGTGGTTTAAATATCATCCCCCGATTGAAGAAGAAATTAAAGAACCGGTAATAGCTGAAGAGGAAACTATCATTTACAATGTTGATCCAGTTGTGCCTATTGCTTATATTGAAAAACCACATTTTCCTGTTAGGATAAAGGAACATGCTAAGGTTTCAACTGTGGTTCACAAAAGTAATATTAAAGCACCTAAACCCCCTGAGCAGATTAAAGTATAACCTAGTGTTGCTATGGTTAAGGATCTCTTGGTCGATAATATTGATGGGCATGTTATTTAATTCATTGGTGAAGCTACTAGAATTACCAAACCCGATGGGAAAGATAAACATAGACATGTTGTTGGCATGCCCGTTGTCTCATTCAAAATAGGATATCATTGTTATCATGGTTTATGTGATATAGGTGCTAGTGTAAGTTTTATTCCTTTTACTTTGTATCAAGAAAATTATGGATGACATATCACCCGCTGAAATAGAAGACATAGATGTTACTATTAAACTTGCTAACGAAGACACCATCACACTACTTGGGATTGTTAGAGATGCTGAAGTCTTGTGAGGGAAAACGAAATATCCTACTGATTTTCTAGTTCTTGGTTCCCCACAAGATGACTTTTCTCCCATTATCTTTGGTAGACCTTTCTTGAACACTATCAATGCTACTATAGACTGTCATAAACAAACTATCGGTGTTAGCTTTGGTGATGAGTCTCATGAGTTTATTTTTCCAAGTTTAATAGGAAACCTCATAAGAAATAATTAGTTATTAAAGATGAAATAATTGGTCTTGCTTCTATTGTCGTGCCTCCTACTGATCCACTAGAACAATATTTGCTAGACCATGAAAATGATATGCACGTGCATGAAAGAAATGAAATAGATGGAATTTTCTTTGAACAACAACCTCTGCTTAAGCACAATTTACCTATTGAAACTCTAGGAGGTCCTCCACCACCTAAAGGCGATCTTGTGTTTGAACTAAAACAATTGACCGACACTTTCAAATATGCTTATCTTGACGATAAAAAGATATATCATGTTATTATTAGTGCTAACCTTTCAGAACACGAAGAAGAAAGACTATCAAAAATTCTGAAGAAGCACCGGGCTGCTATTGGATATAATCTTGATGATCTTAAGGGCATTAGTCCCACTATATGTCAGCACAAGATTAATATGGAACCTGGTACTAAACCCGTTGTTGATCACCGACGTTGTTTGAATCCAAAGATGAAAGAACTGGCAAGAACTAAAATATTAAAGCTTCTGGAAGCAGGTATAATCTATCCCATAGCTGCTAGTAGATGGGTAAGTCATGTTCATTGTGTCCCTAAGAAGGGAGGTACTATTGTTGTTCCCAATGATAAAAATGAACTTATTCCACAAAGAATTGTCATTGGCTATCGAATGGTAATTGATTTCGGAAAATTACACAAAGCAACTGGAAAAGATCATTACCCTCTACCTTTTATAGATCAAATGCTAGAAATACTATCTAAGCACACTACTTTTGTTTTCTTGATGGATATTCTAGTTTCTCTCAAATACATGTTTCACAACCTGATCAAGACAAGACCACTTCTACTTGTCCTTTTGTAACTTATGCTTATAGACGTATGCCTTTTGGTTTATGCAACGCACCTGCTACTTTTCAAAGATGCATGACAGCTATATTCTCTGATTTTTGTGAAAAGTTTGTTGAGGTTTTCGTGGATGATTTTTTCGTCTACGGGAAATCTTTTGATGACTGCTTAAGCAACCTTGATCGAGTTTTGTAGAGATGTGAGCAAAGTAATCTTGTCTTGACTTGGGATAAGTGCCACTTTATGGTTAAAAAGGTATTGTCTTGGGTCATAAAATCTCGGAAAGAGGCATTGAGGTGGATAAAGCTAAACTTGATACAATTGAGAAAATGCCATGTCCTAAAGATATTAAAGGTATTCGTAGTTTCCTTGGTCATGTTGATTTCTATGGGAGGTTTATCAAAGACTTCTCTAAAATTTCTAGGCCTCTTACAAATCTTTTACAAAATGATGCTCCATTTGTTTTTAATGATGATTGTGTAGAAGCCTTTGAAACACTCAAGAAAGCCTTAACTTCTGCACCTATTGTTCAACCACCTGATTGAAACTTTCCTTTTGAAATTATGGGTGATGCTAGTGATTATGTTGTTGGTGTTGTTATAGGACAAAGAGTTGATAAAAAATTAAATGTTATCAATTATGCTAGCAAAACTCTAGACAGTGCCCAAAGAAATTATGCTAACCACTGAAAAAGAATTTTTAGCAGTTGTATTTGCTTGTGATAAATTCAGATCCTATATTGTTGATTCCAAAGTAATAGTTCACACTGATCATGTTGTTATAAAATATCTTATGGAAAAGAAAGATGATAAACCTAGACTCATTAGGTGGGTTATCTTGCTACAAGAGTTTGACTTACATATTTGATAGGAAAGGAGCCGAGAACCCCATAGCTGATAACTTGTCTAGGTTAGAAAATGTTCTTGATGACCTACTACCTATTGATGATAGTTTTCCTGATGAACAATTGGCTGCAATAAATGTCTCTCACGACACACCCTGGTATGATGATTATGCTAATTATATTGTTGCCAAATATATACCACCTAGTTTCACATACCAACAAAAGAAAAAATTCTTCTATGACTTAAGACATTACTTTTGGGATGACCCACATATCTATAAAGAAGGAGTAGATGGTATTATTAGACGTTGTGTACCTGAGCATGAACAGGAACAAATCCTACAGAAATGTCACTCTGAAGCCTATGCTCACAAGGTATTGCAATCTGGTTTTTATTGGCCTACTCTCTTCAAGGATGCCCGTAAGTTTGTTTTATCGTGTGATGAATGTCAAAGAATTGGTAATATCGGTAAGCGTCAAGAAATGCCTATGAATTATTCACTTGTTGTTGAACCATTTAATGTTTGGGGCTTTGATTATATGCGACCTTTTCCTTCCTCTAATGGGTATACTCCTATTCTGGTTGCTGTTGATTACGTTACTAAGTGGGTAGAAGCTATTCCAACTAGTAGGGTTGATCATAACACTTCCATTAAAATGCTTACAGAAGTTATTTTCCCTAGATTTGGAGTCCCTAGATATTTAATGTCCGACAGTGGTTCACACTTTATTCATGGTGATTTCCGTAAGATGCTTGCTAAGTATGATGTTAACCATAGAATTGCATCACCTTATCATCCTCAATCTAGTGGTCAAGTTAAACTTAGAAATATTAATATTACAAAGTACTATCAATAGGTCTCGAAAGAATTGGTCCGAGAAATTGGATGGTGCACTTTGGGCCTACAGAACAACATATAAAATCCTATGGGTATGTCTCCCTACAAAATGGTTTTTGGAAAAGTTTGTCATTTGCCTCTGCAGTTAGAACATAAAGCATATTGGGCAATTAAAGAGCTCAACTATGATTTCAAACTTGTCGGTGAGAAGAGGTTATTTGATACTAGCTCACTAGATGAATGGAGAACCCAAGCTTATGAAAATGCCAAATTATTCAAAGAAAATGTTAAAAGATGGCATGATAAAAGAATCCAAAAGCGGGAATTCAAAGTGGGTGAATATGTCCTCTTGTACATTTCTCATTTTAGGTTCTTTGCAGGAAAACTTCTCTCCAAATGGGAAGGACCATATATTATCGAAGAGGTTTATCGTTCTAGAGCTATCAAAATAAATAATGCCGAAGGTACTAACCCGAAGGTGGTCAATGGTCAAATAATTAAACACTACATCTCAGGTACGCCCATTACTGTTGAAAGCAATATTATGCAAACCATGACACCGGAGGAACATATAAAAGAAACCTTCTGGAACACTCCAAAATCATGAAAAAAAGAAGGTACGTGATACGGTAAGTAAGCGGACTTTCAAAAATCCACAAAAATATTTTCTGTCAGTTTTGGAATATTACAAAAAATAGGAAAATAATAAACAACTCGGAAGGCAATCGCGGAGGGCAAAAGACACCAGGGCACGCCTGTCGGGCCCAAGATGCGATTCTATCCCGATCATGTGACACTTACGTGATTGGAGCACAACCGCCTTTCGGGCGCTTAGCAAGATGGATATCATTACATTGTACCATTACATACATACATGGGGGATACAACAATACATACAAATCACATGAATACAACAACATCAATACAAGGCATCCGACTACAGATGCAAACATGAAGAGCACAATGACATCCATCTGCTATCCCAGGCTGCCGACCCGGAACCTAACCCAAGACTGAAGAAGAAGAAGAAGAAAGAACTCCAACACAACTGTGACGCCCCTGATTTGACCGTACACTAATGATGCACGCAAATGTGTACGATCAAGATCAAGGACTCACTGGAAGATATCACAACACAACTCTAGACACAAATTAAAATAATACAAGCTTTATATTACAAGCCAGGGGCCTCGAGGGCTCGAATACATAAGCTCGAAAACACAAGAGGCGGCGGAAGCAATAATATCCGAGTACAGACATAAGTTAAACAAGTTTGCCTTAAGAAGGCTAGCACAAAAGTAACAACGATCGAAAAGGCAAGGCCTCCTGCCTGGGACCTCCTAACTACTCCTCGAAGCCGAACTCCACGTAGAAACCTCCTCGGGATCATCTGGCTTCTGGCCTCCACCAATCTGGTTGCTTCATCCGAGAAGAAGGGACAAAAGGGGAAAAGGGGGAGAAAAGCAACCGTGAGTACTCATCCAAAGTACTTGCAAGCAAGGATCTACACTACATATGCAATGATATCTGTGTAAAGGGGTAATATATGTGGACTGAACTACAGAAAGCAGAATAAGAGGGGGATAGCTAATCCAATCGAAGACTACGCTTCTCGTAACCTCCATCTTGCAGCAGAAGATGACGGTAGCTGGAAAGTAACAAGTATCCTCGCTTCTGGCAGCCTCCGTCTTGCAGCAGTAGAAGGGAGTAGATGGTAAGTTCACCAAGTAACATCGTATAGCATAATCCTACCCGGCGATCCTCCCGCACATCACCCTGGGAGAGAGCAACCACCGAGTTGTATCTGGCACTGGTAAGGGTGTGTTTTATTAAGTATCCAGTTCTAGTTGTCATGAGGTCGGAATACAACTCCGGGTCGTCCTTTTACCGAGGGACACGGCTATTCGAATAGATTAACTTCCCTGTAGGGGTGCACCACATAACCCAGCACGCTTGATCCCATTTGGCCGGACACACTTTCCAGGGTCATGCCCGGCCTCGGAAGATCAACACGTCGCAGCCCTACCTAAGAACAGCAGAGAGGTCAGCACGCCGGTCTAAGTCCTAGGCGTGCAGGGGTCCGGGCCCATCGCCCAACGCACACCTGCACGTTGCGTACGCGACCGGTGAGTAGACCTAGCAACCTCCATTACTAAGGAAGTTGCGTTACGCGGTCCAACCCGGCGCGCGCCGCTCAATCGCTGACGTCAAGAAGGCTTCGGCTGATACCACGACGTCGAGTACCCATAACTATTCCCACGTAGGTGGTTAGTGCGTATAGGCCAATGGCCAGACTCAGATCAAATATCCAAACTCGTTAAGCGTGTTATTATGAAATAACCGCGAACAACGACCAGGGCCAGGCCACCTCTCCACTGGGTGTCTCAACCTGCCCTGTCGCTCCGCCACAAAGATCCACTTGGGGGGGCGTCGGGAACTCAGGCCCATCACTACCTGGATGGAGCCACATGTCCTTTCAGCCCCCACATCGAATCACTTGCGGGTACTCAATGAGCCGACCCGACTTTAGTCACATCGTGTATCATGTAAAGTATGTATATAGTATATACCCGTGATCACCACCCGAGGTGATCACGGCCCGATAGTATAGCATGGCAGACGGACAAGGATGTGAGGCCACTGATGGAAAACTAGCATCCTATACTAAGCATTAGGATAACAGGTAAAGGTATCAACAGTGGTAGCAACAATGACAGGCTATGCATCAGAATAGGAGTTATCGAATCAACAACAGTAGTAAACTAATGCAAGAGTAAGTGTGAGGAGAATAGGCGATATCTGGTGATCAAGGGGGGGGCTTGCCTGGAAGCTCAGCAGACGAAAGGAATCTTCGGAGGCGTAGCCGTAGCCGAACACCGAAGCATCAATGGTCTCGGGGTCTATCACGGTACCGGAGTCTACCGAAAAGAAGCAACGAAGGGGAAACAAATAAATAACAAAGCAATCAAAACATCACAAAGCGTAACAAGACAATACGCAGTGTTCAGTGTGCCCTAACGTGATAGTAGGTGATACCGGTGAAGGGAGGAAACATCCGGGAAAGTATTCCCGGTGTTTCGCGTTTTCGGACAAAGGGGCCGGAGGGGGGAAAGTTGCGGGTTCGGTATGATAGGGAGGTGCACTGGACGAACGGGTTGCGTAGTCGGATGCGTCTCGAAATTCTGAGCAACTTTCATATATGAATTATTTTCATCCGAGTTACGGATTATTTTATATGATTTATCAAAGTTTTAAATCATTTTCTAATTTATTAATTATTAAATAAATCAACATTATCCAGAATAGTGTATGCTGATGTCAGCATGACGTCAGCAGTCAACAGGGTTGACTGGGTCAAACTGACGTGTGGGTCCCGCATGTTATACACTGTTTAGTTTAACTAGGATTTAGCTAATCTAATTACTGTTTAATTAAACTAACTAGTTAATTAGATTAATTAAACATGATTAATTAAATTAATTAATTCACTAATTAATTAATTAATTATATTTTAATTATTATTATTTATATATATATATATATTATTCTTTTTTAAAACGTTTCTGGGCCGTGGGGCTTGTTAGTCAGTGGCTCAGAGGAGCCAATGGGCGTTGGGTGGTTTGGGTGCACGGGCTAGCGGGCACCCGACCCGAGTGATGGTCATGCGCGGGCACGCGGGCGATGGCCGTGCGCGGCCAGCGGCGCGGGCGCACGTCGGCGGTAGTGGCAGGGCGGCAAGGGGTGCGGAGGGTGGATGCGGGCATGCGGGCTGGCGCGAGCAGGGCGCACGCGCGGCCATCGGCGCAGATGACCGCTGGCGCGACGCTGGGCAACAGAGGTGGGGCGGCGAGGCCATTGGAGGCCAGAGCGGCGGCCGAGCGCAAGGTGAGCGGCGGGGGGAACTCTCGGTGGCCGGCGGCGAGGACAGCTGCGGTGGTGGTCAGGGCGAGGCCGAGGGCCGGAGGAGGGTGGCTATGGCTGTGCCAGACGGCCGAGGGGAGGCACGGGCGCCAGGGCGCGGCGCACACGCGCACCCGCGAGCGACGCGCGGCGAGGGAGAGGCGAGTGCGAGGGGGGCGGCGACCAAAGGGAGCTCACAGGGGGCGTTGAGCAGTCCGGCGAGGAAGAAGACGGGGAAGAGGCGACGCAGTGACGGAGAGGGGCGGCGACGTCGTGGCGTCAGGGAGGCGGGATCCCGATCCAGATCGGGATCGTGGGAGGGAGCGCCGAAGGGGGCGGAGTGGGACGAGTGAGGGGGGGAGTGCTAGGTCACGGCATGGTGAGGAGGCCTAGTAGGCCAGGGGATGTGGGAGTGGGGCGGCTGGGCCTGCCGGCCCCTTCGGCCAACTGGGCCAAGGCCCAATCAGGGGGTGTCTTTTATTTTTATTCTCTCTTTTTTTATCTTACTTTTCTTTGTTTTGTTTTCTTTAATTTAATTTATTCATTGGTTGTTTTATTGTAACTTAGTTTTATAAATTATAAACCTAGTCCCTAAATTAATACTACTACTTATGACACTGCCACAATTAATTTGGCACCCTAGGCAATCATCTTATACTTGTTTCGTATTTTAAAGGCGTTTAAATATTAGTTTTACTATTGTTTTAATTAGTGTAGTGCATTTAAATATTCTATAAAAAGATGTTTTCTCCACCATAATTACTTACGCATTATTTGGCACAACCCGAACATTTTAGTTTTTATATTTGAAAACTTTTAACGTTTGACTTTAATTCATATTTAGATTTGGACCAGTTTTGAACATGAGATTACCAACAGTAATCGAGGTGACACGGCCTCTTTACCAGAGAGTTACTGTAGCTTGATTACCCGGGCGTCACAACAACGGACATCGCTCTCACGTCAAGTCATCGGAAACCTGCACATGCAACTGTTGTTGTAGTATCTGTGAGCCACGAGGACTCAGCAATCCCATAACCATGGGTATCAAGACTACCAAAGCTTACATGGGTAGGAAGAGGTAAAGTGGTGAGGTTGCAGCAGCCGCTAAGCAATATATGGTGGCTAGCTTACGAGTACAAGAATAAGATGAGCATCTACACAAACGGTCGCAAACTAGTAATGATCGCTAAAGATCCTGAACTACCTACGAGTCAAACATAACCCCCACCGTGTTCTTTTCTCAAAGTGAAAAGAGACAGTCATGGTTACTCACACGGTTGTGTGTTTTACTTCGGATCCTCTGTCAAGTTTTCTACAACCGGACATTAACAAATTCCAATCTGTCACATAACCGCGGGCACGGCTTTCGAAATATCATAACCCTGCAGGGGTGTCCCAACTTAGCCCATCACAAGCTCTCACGATCAGCAGAAGTAATAATAATATTACCCCTTGTCTTAGGGACAATTCGATCAGGCTTGGAATCCCGGTGCACAAGACATTTCGACAATGGTAAAACAAGTCCAGCAAGACCTCCCGGCATGCAGACACCCTGTTAGTAGCCGCGCGTATCTCGTCTCGGGCCACGTCCGGATGGGACAAGCTACGAGTAAAACCAGCCCTCGGGTTTCCCCCAGGTGGCCCCGCAGGTTGCCCGTTTGGGACCAACACCATCAGCATTGCCCCCCCTGCTATGTAGAAAGAATCCTCAGGTAGCGCTAACTCCCTATGCAATTAATTAATTAATTAAGTTGTTATTATGAGCAAATTAAACCAATGTTGGGCCTTGCTGGAGGAGTTTTATTCAAAGACGAACTGTCAAGGGGTCCCCATATACCCAACCGTGTAAGGAACGCAAAATCAAGGAACATAACGCCGGTTTATCGGCTCCTAAGGTGGCATGAGTGGAACAAAACACCGAGCAAAAGGCCAAGCCTTCCACCCATGCCCAGTATATAGGTGTGTTAATAATAATAGTAGATATTGTGATATTCCCAAAGCATCAAGTTCCAACATGGAACAAACTTCATCTTCACCTGCAACTAACAACGCTATAAGAGGGGCTGAGCAAGTGGGTAACATAGCCAAACAACGGTTTTGCTGGGAAGGTGTCAAAGGTTAGAGGCTTCATGGCAACAAGGAGAGGGGCTGACAATAATGATGGGTAGCGCGACAAGTAATGATAGCATCGAGACAACTAAGCATGGCAATGATAGTAAAGGTGTCCAAGGTGATGGTCATCTTGCCTGATATCCCGCAAGGAAGAAGAATGGGTCCGTGAAGTAGACGAAGAAGAAGCCTCGAAGACGAACCACATGTAGTCGAACGAATCCTCACGATCGCAACGGAAAAGACTAGCGAGAAGAAACACACCACAAGGTAAACACCCAACACATGAACATGACAAGATGCTCAACCAAGTATGATGCAAGACAAGTCTATATGATGCAATACATGGCAAGGGATGAAGCACACAAGAACAACATCACCCAACAAGTTTAAATGAGGCCGGAATCAACACATAACAAAACCGGTAAGCCCTCATATGCATATTTTGAATAGTCCAGATCTGAACAAACTTTAAGTTAAAGTGGTTAAATAGAAAGTTAACATGCACCAATATGATCTACGCGAAATTCTAGTCAAGTTTCATATAAAGTTTGTTCAATTCGGAGCTACGGCCTAGAAGATATGAGCAAAACAAGACAAGCATGGCAACGGTGCAAGATGCACCCAAACATCAAGCAAACACACTCCAAACAAGTAAACAACATGATATTATGCTTCTACATGCATAATCACACAAGTTTCATATAGGACACACTCAAAATGGAGCAACGGGCTAGAAGTTACGAGCAACACAAGTTACAATGCAAAGCTGAAGTTAACAGCCACATAGCAACTTGGCAGCAAGGTAAATATATGCTACAGCACCCAAACATGATAACAAGAAGCATGGATGTGAAATAGACATGATACTTAACAAGCATGAACTTAGAACACACCCAAAAACTTGCTGGAACATAATTAACCAAGCATGGCCAGTTGCAATAAATTTATCCAGACTTAGTCAAAATCTGGGAAGGCAAAAACATCATCACGATGCTGCCTTCGGAGGCACAAAACAACAAGCATATCAACTCTACTAAATATATAAAGATCATGGACATGTAATAGACATATCATACATCAAACAACTCCACTGGAGCAACTCCATAGGAGGCATGGATCAATAACAACAAGCTTCACCAAATTGATCATGCTGATAAAAATCTGACAGGTAAAATTTATAGCAACTTGAGAGCAAGAAATAAATAAGCTACAGCAGGCCATATATGCAAACAAGGGCATGAACGGATAGAGGATAACATGGAAAATAAGACATGATCATTTGACATGCAAGGATTTGACTAGGGCATCAAACAAACATAGCATCAGGTTAAACAGATTCCAGACTTAGCAGTTTTTTCACTAAGTATAAAACAGCAACAACAACATGGCATGTTTACAAGCTTGTTTAAGTCACCTCAAGGCACATCATGGAAAGTGGATTGCACCACAGCAAAGACCATATGATTGTGCTTCTAAAACATATAGGCATGTGGCATGAAGACAAACACACCAATAGCAATGAGCAAGTGAAATCAGCATCTCACAACAAGTTTCAGCACTTAACAGCCACATGCACTTTTGCAATAGAGATTAACATGTCAATATGGCACCTAACATGAATGCTACATCAACCATCATGTAGAGAACTTCACAATGAACATTTTGACATATCATATGCTCCATTTGGACCAACATGCACAAAGTTATCACATCTCAAACATGCTAACAAAATTACAGTTAACAGTAGTTTTAAACTTATAGCACTCTTGCAACGAGGATTAGGGCATCAAGATGATCTCAAACAAGCATGTAACAATGGAACAATTTGAAGAGCACAGCACCATGATCATTTCGATATATCATTCACTCAATTTGGATAAGCACACACCGCAAAATATGCATTAGAATATGAAGTTTTGGGGACTTAGAAGAAGAAAAAAACCTCGGGGTGGACATGTCCGAAGGAAGTCGGACATGTCCGACAAGCTGGACCCACGCGGCAGAGACACGGCGAGGCGAAGGGCGGACACTGTCCGTTTCGGACGGACATGTCCGGAGGCTGGCTGGCTGACGTGCGGGTCCGAGGGGGGGTTGGACACGTCCGGGGGTCCGAGTGGACACGTCCGGCTATCCTGGCCGGAGCTGCACGCCGGCGAGCTCGGCCAGGCACCGAGGGCGGCGGGGACAGGTACCAGAGGCCGGAGGAGGACGGATCCGGGCTGGATCCCGGTGCGGGGAGCACGGCGGCGAGCCACGGCGGGCCGGCGAAGTGGCCGCGAGGTGGAGAGGCGGCGGTGGAGCTCATGCTCCGGCGAGACTCGCACCTGCGCGCAGATGGGATCACGACGCAGATCCACGCGGAGGCGCGGGGAAGCAAAAGGCTCGGCGGACGAGTCCCGAAGGCCGCCGGCGGGCGGAGCGCGCCGGACGCGGCGGCGGAGCAGGGCCGCGGAGGTGGATCGGGAGGCCGAGCGAGGGAGGAGCGGGGAGCGGGGGAAGCGGGCCCGCAGCGCGCCGGCCGGCCCGGATGCGGCCCGGGGCGGGCTTCCCGTGGGCCTGCAGGGCCGCGGCGGTGGGAGGAGCAGCCGAGGCCAGCTGGAGTGACGGGATTGGCTCGGGGCGGCCTGGTGGGTGAGGTGGCACGCTGTGGTTGACGGAGAGCGGCTGGCGGCGGGGCTGTCCTGGCGGCGACAAGTGGCGGGCGTGGGTGGCGCGCCGGATCCGAGGAAGGAGAGGGATTGGCTGGGGCTGAGAGGAGAGGGGAGGGGAGGGTTTGCTAGGGATGCCCAAAATGGCATGTGGGGTGTTCAAATAGGGTAGGGGGCTAGGACTAGGGTTTTGGGGGTGTCTTTGGGGTTGTTTGCACCCTCCGATGACGATCGGACGACCCCGGTCGCAAGGGGGGTTAGGTGGGCTTCGAGTGGGGCTAGTAGAATAGTTGGGCTGAAATGAGAGGAGAGAGAGAGAGAGGCCCGCGGGGGTTTTCGGAGACCGAAAACGTCCAACAATTATACCGGCTACTAGTGCCGCTATATTTAACGGTTGGGTTATCAAACGGACTCCGAATGCGATGAAATTTGGCAGGCGGCCTATCTACACTATAATAAGACCACACACCAAGTTTCATCCCATTCCGAGAATGTTTTCCGGCCACTCATAAAATAAATATTCGGAGGCGCCGCGGGCGCGTGTGAGTGTGTCTCGACTCAGAACGGACAACGGAAAGGAAGGGCGGACTCGGACGAATGCAAGTTTGAAAACATGATGATGCAATGCACACGATGACAAGGCAAAGATGCAACACGCAAGCAGATGACATGGCAACGGCACGAATAACTGGCTGACACCTGGCGCATCGGTCTCGGGGTGTCACAGCGCCTGCCTTGCCTGGCATGCCCAGGTGGGTTGTGCCCACCTTGGGCACCTTTCTGACTCCGTATTCCCCTCGTTTTGCTTGTTTCCCAAGATAAAACATCTTTATATACCCGCCGATCGCATTGACCACCGTATCACCGAGAAACCCTCTATTCTTCTTTCTTGCTATTTTCGTGTAGATCTGAAATTATGTCGTCCCAAGATTCAGAGGGCGAGAGTTATGTTGCTGATTTTATTGCAAACCCTAAAGTTTATGGAGATTTGGAACGCTATAGTTGGACCACAGAGGAATAAGAGGACTATGATCCTATGGGGAAGGAGGAGACAAGTTCAGACAAAGAAGAGATCCCTCTGCCCCAACCTGGGGACATGCATGTGGAATTCAAGAAGTCAAGTCTCCCTAATAAAAAAACAAACCTAAGATCGAATTTATCCCATTTTGTCTTCTGCAGGAGAATAAGCAAGAATTATGTAAGAAGATATTGATGCTGGAGCAGGAGGTTGATGGCCTAAAGGAGGAAAACTTTACCCTCAAGCGCAAGTTGAAGGGAAAGGACAAGCCCGCTACTACCTCATCATCACCACCTTGTCCTCCATCACCACCAAAGGAGACTTGAGTATCGGGTATGGGCACTCACATTGGCTTGATCCAAGCTTGGGGGAGGTGCCCCGATATCGTATCACACCACCATCTTTGCCTTTAATTATCTGAGTTTGATCCTTAGTCATCTTTTGATTTAGTTGAATAAAAGTTTAGTTCGATCTTTCTTGGCGAGTTTGCTTAGTGATCTATCTATCTATGTAATCATGTGCGAGATATACAATAAAGTTTAGTTTGAATTTTTGCTTTCCTTATTTCCTTGTTTAATCAAAATAAAGTAAAATAAATGAAAAGGATCATATGCTAATCTTATGTTAAGTAATGACATCACATAAGGAAAAGTATAAGTAGAAAAAATTATTGGAGATTGACAAAGGTTGCATTGGTCAATGATGAAATTCATGAAAGAATTAATAAGGGAAGATAAGATTCACATGCAAATACACTATCTTAGACATCTTTTATGATTGTGAGCCCCCACCAAAATATTAAATGCCAGAATTGTTGACGTTGGACAAGGAAGACAACGTAATGACTTATGCTTGTTCATATTCACATAGAAGTTATATTGTCATAGATCCTTTAATGTGTGGTGCTTGCTCAACATCTTTTCTAGCCAAAAATTCCGCATTAAGTAGAGATACTACTTGTGCATCCAAAAACCCTTAAACCCAAAATCTTTTTCGAGAGTCCACCATACCTACCTATGGATTGAGTAAGATCCTTCAAGTAAGTTGCCATCGGTGCAATTAGGCAATAAAAAATGCTTCTAAATATGTTGGATCATTTAGTGTAAGAGAAAATTGAGTGTTGTACAAACTTGTGATGGCAAAATGATAAAAGCGATAGACTGCATAATAAAGGTTCCTATCATAAGGGGCAATATGACGTGATGTTCTTTTGCACTAAGAGATTGAGCATGGAAACCAAAAAGTGTATGACAACCTCTGCTTCCCTCTGCGAAGGGCCTATCTTTTAATTTTATGTATTTACTTTTTTGCAAGAGTCCAAGTATTCTTCCCTATTCCATTTTATTTTTCTCTTTTTGCAAGCATCATGTGGTGAGGAAAGATCTAGGCACATATATCCGGTTGTATATGGGTGAGCATGAATTATTATTGTTGACATCACCTTTGAGGTGAATACGTTGGGAGGCGAGACTATAATCCCCTATCTTTCTATGTGTCCGGTTGAAACTTTTTGCTCATGTGTATGCAGTGAGTGTTAGCAATCATAGAAGACTATATGATGGTTGAGTATGTGTACTTTCCTAAAGGCTCCGATATGAGACCCTGCCTGAAAAGATGATGAATTGTAGTTGCAAAGTTGACTGAGAACATAGTTTGTTGGTTTTCAATAAAGTTTATGCTTCTACTTCGATATTGTGATGAATTGTTACTTGTGAATGAAAAGTTATATGATAAAGCTATGTGGTAAAGTATTATAATAAACTTTGTTGTTGCTACAATAATATGCATGATGCTTCTATGTATGTATTTTGTTTTTATCGACACCTCTCTCTCTAAGCATGTGGACATGTTTTTCGATTTAGTTTTTTCGCTTAAGGACAAGCGAGGTCTAAGCTTGACGGAGTTGATACGTCCATTTTTCATCATGTTTTCTTGTTGTTATTTAAAATGTTTTTTATGCATGATAATGCTTTATGGAGTAATTCTAATGCTTTTTCTCTCATAATATGCAAGGTTTACACAAAGAGGGAGAATACCGGCAGCTGGAATTCTAGACCTAAAAAAGCTATGTCACGCCACCTATCCTACACAACTCCAAATGAGCTGAAAATTTATAGAGAATTGTTTTGGAATATATGATGAATAATGGAGCAAATAAGTACCATAGGGGGCCCACCAGGTGGGCACAACCCACGTGGGAGCGCTAGGGCCCCCAAGCGCGCCCTGGTGGGTTGTGCCCTCCTCGACCCACCTCCAGTGCCCCTCTTCTGGTATATAAGTCATTTTGACCTAGAAAAAATAAGAGGAGGACTTTCGGGACGGAGCGCCGCCGTCTTGACGTGGAACTTGGGCAGGAGCACTTTTGCTCTCTGGCGAAGCGATTTCGCTGGAGATACTTCCCTCCAGGAGGGGAAAATCGATGCCATCATCATCACCACCAACCCTCTCATCTTCGGGAGGTCAATCCTCATCAACATCTTCAACAGCACCATCTCCTCTCAAACCCTAGTTCATCCCTTGTGTTCAATCTTTGTACCGGAACCTCAGATTGGTACCTATGGGTGACTAGTTATCACTATATGGTTTATTTGGTGGAAGATTATATGTTCAGATCCATTATTCTATTTAATACCCCTATGATCTTGAGCATGCTTATCATTTGGGAGTAGTTACTTTTGTTCTTGAGGTCACGAGAGAAATCTAGTTGCAAGTAATCATGTGAACTTGATATGTGTTCGATATTTTGATGATATGTATGTTGTGATTCCCTTAGTGGTGTCATGTGAACGTCGACTACATGACACTTCACCATATTTGGGCCTAAGAGAATGCATTGTGGAGTAGTTATTGGATTATGGGTTGCTAGAGTGACAGAATCTTAAATCCTAGTTTATGTGCTACTTCGTAAGGAACCGATTTGGATCCAAATGTTTAATGCTACAGTTAGATTTTATCTTAATACTTTTCTCATAGTTGCATATGCTTGTGAGGGGGTTAATCATAAGTAGGAGGTTTGTTTAAGTAAGAACAACACCTAAGCACCGATCCACCCACATATCAAATTATCAAAGTACCGAACACAAATCAATTTAACATGGTGAAAGTGATTAGATGAAATTCCCGTGTCTCCTTAAGAACGCTTTGCTTATTATAAGAAACTGTTTTGGCCTATCCTTTGCCACAAAAGTATTGGGCTACCTTGCTGCATACTATTTACCGTTACCGTTACTTTCTCGTTATAAATTATCTTGCTATCAAACTATCTGTTACCGATAATTTTAGTGCTTGCAGACATTACCTTGCAGAAAACCACTTGTCATTTCCTTCTGCTCCTCGTTGGGTTCGACACTCTTACTTATCAAAAGGACAACGATTTACCCCCTATACTCTTGGGTCATCATCTCTCCATCATGAATGTGAAGCTTTGGGCGATCGCATCGAGCATCTCGCCACCGACCTACGTACAACGGAAGCACGAAAATGGGACTACCTCGACATCAAGCTCAAAACTCAAATGGAGGAATTTTGCCAAATGATCATGAGTCGCACCTCTTCGACAACTTCCTCTACAAGATGGCGCCACTCAAGTCGATACTCCACATATTCCTCTACTGATGCAAGTCCTCCTCGAGCTTATTCACTTCGCCGCAACAACAATCAAAATCCATTCCATGGCAATGGTTTGCAAGACCGTGATCAGGAGCGTGAATGACTTCATCGACAAGCGCAAGATGCCCCGAAACAAGAACTACCGCGGCACTCACCACGTCAACAACCTCAAGATGGCGACGCCTTACGCCAAGCACAACAATGTCGCAACGAAGAAACACTTTAAGCACAACGCGCCCTCCAAGAGGCAACTCACACCATCCAAAAATGCATGCAAGAACAAGAAGAAACACTTCATCAAGCACGACAAGATGAAGCCGCTCGAATGGAAGAACTACAAGAGAGACATAACCGGGCACACACTTCTCGCCCAAGGCGCCAAGAAAATCATGTGGAGTAAGAATTCGAGGATCCTCCTCCACGTCAAGAGCGACATCACCATTGTCATCATGATGAAGAACAATGTTACGGCAAGCTCAAGTTCACCATGCCCAAGTTCTCCGGGAGCATCGATCTCGAAGAATATCTCTCATGAGCACTGAAGGTCGACAAGATATTCCGTCTTCACAATTATGAAGAGGAGAAGAAGATCGTCATGGCCTCGCTCAAGTTTCAAGACTATGTCCCCATTTGGTGGAAACAAGTAATCTAGCGTCGAAGGGAGAAAGGTGAACCACCCATCACAACTTGGATCCAAATGAAAGATGTCATGATAACTCGTTTCGTGCCTACACACTACAGCCGGGATCTCTTCAAGAAGTTGCAACTCCTCAAGCAAGGCACGAAGCCGGTGGAAGAATACTATCAAGAAATGGAGATCGTCATGATTCGAGCAAACGTCAAGGAAGATGGCGAGCAAACAATGGATCGCTTCTTGAATGGACTCAACCATCCAATCAAGAAGATTGCAGATTTCCAACCATACTCCAACCTCCTCGAGCTAGTTCACCAAGCAACCAAGGCGGAGCGACAAGTACAAGATGACTTCAAATACGCCAAGTACTCTTCCAAGTCCTACAGCTCATACAATCAATCTTCGACAACTCCGACACCGACTACCTCGACAAAACCTTCTTGAATCAACGGTGACAAGTCAAGCTACAAGAAGCCGATAACTTCTTCGACTAGACCTCTTACTAGAGGCTACAAGTCAAGACCATCATCATCATCTACTCCAACCGATGAGGCCGACAATACAAGCTCAAACAAGTGTTTCACTTGCCAGGGCAGAGGACATAAGATGTACCAATGTCCAACACGACGCACCATGATCACGAATGATGATGATACCTACGACTCTATGAGTGAGGAAGAAATGGATGCCCTTGAGCATGTGGCCATCCACCGTCAAGTGAGGATGAAGACAATCAAGTCTTTTCTGACAACGACTTAAGTCTTGCCCTCGTTGTCTCCAAGGTTTTGACACTTCAACAACAACAAGATGAAGCTCAACGGTGCCATATCTTCTACACCAAAGCAGGCATACAAGGACGTTCCATCAAGGTCGTCATCGATGGAGGAAGTTACCGCCATCTAGCAGGTGAAGAACTATGTTCCAAGCTCCAATTGGTCAAGAAGAAGCATCCTCGTCCCTACATGGTCCAATGGCTTAGCGACTCTGGCACAATTCAAGTGGAGCACACGGTGCAAGTTTCCTTCAAGATCGGCGCATACAAAGACACCTTGGAGTGTGATGTGGTTCCTATGTCCGTATGCCACCTTCTCTTAGGAGACCTTGGTAATTCGACCGCGGCATCCTACACAACGTATGAACCAATCAATATAGCTTCAAGATTAAGGGCAAGGAGTTCATTCTACGACCTATGTCGCCAAGTCAAGTGATCGCCGACAAGCAAGCATCCACCCATCATGGAAAGAGTAGTGAGAGAGTGACCCCAAAAATAGGGTGAGTGCCACAAGCCAAAATCGAGTATCTCCACGATGAGCAATAAGAGAGATCTAGTGCTTTTAGCTACAAAAGGAGACATGAGAGAAGTGTGTGAGAACCCAACTAAGCATCATCCACTATGTGCTTATGTGCAAAGACGAAGTGGCACGAACTAACAACTCTCACCAGCTACCTCTAGTGTTGTCTCAATTGTTGCGGGAATTCAAGGACGTATTTCCCAACGAGCTACCTCCGAGGTTACCTCCTCTTCGTGGCATCAAACACCACATCGACCTCATCCCCGGCACACCCCTACCGAACAGGGCACCGTACTGTGCCAACCCCGAGGAAACCAAGGAAATACAATGGCAAGTCCAACAACTAATCGACAATGGCCATGTACATGGAAGCTTAAGCCCTTGTGTCATTCCAGTTATTGTTGTGCCTAAGAAATATGGTAGTTTTTTCTTGTGTTCTGATTGTCGTTCCATAAATGATATCACCGTTAGATACCAACACCCCATTCCTTGCCTTGATGGCATGCTAGATAAATTATGTGGAGCCATAATTTTCTCAAAAATTGATCTTAGAAGTTGCTATTAACAAATCCGCATTCAAGAGGGTGACGAATGGAAAACTGCATTCAAAACCAATTTTGGCTTATACGAATGGCTAGTAATGCCTATGGGCTTATCGGAAGCCCCTAGCACTTTTATGTGTGTGGTGCACTATGTTCTTCGAAAGTTAACTGGCATATGTGTTATGGTCTACTTTGACGATATTCTTCTCTTTAGCCAATCGCTTCACAATTTCTATGTCGGTTTAACTTTGTCACATAAACAACTTTTGGATTTAGTTGAGATTGATGCTAATGCCGCTTATGAGTTAATAGAGGGTATATCGGGAGTTCCGCCACCACAAAAGCGATTTACTTTCACTCAAGAGGGGATTCAAGTATTAGATAAGCAAGGTGACATGCTGAAAAATTTAATGGAATTGCAAAAGTCTAATGAACCTCTCAAGAATATTAGTGGGAACCTCAATCGCATGAACACTTTGATTGCTCTTTGTAATAAGTGTCTTGATATCTTAGACCTAAAGTTGGTTTCTTCTCCGGAGAATGATGAAAAGCATAAAGAGCCTCCTGGATTTGAGAAAACTCTTGCAAATATCCCAAAAACTAAATATGACAACACGGTAGCAATCTATGCATTATGCCTTGCTAGGGGCATTAAACAATAGCGCTTGTTGGAAGGCAGCCCAATAGTTATTTTTTACTTTTCGGTTTCTATTCTATTTTTTTAATAAACATACATCGTTACTTCTGTAATGATTGTGTTTTTGGTGTTATAATGTGTGTTTGAGCCAAGCAAAGCCTTTGGGATTTATTTGGGTGAGAGTTGATTTGATTCGGTGCATCAACAGAAATTGTAGTGTCCAGTAGCAGAATTGTTTTCAACTGATCGAGCGTGAACAATTGCTGAATTTTTTACACATAATTTATATAAAAATTGCCCACGTCATCCAAAATTTTCAAATTTTTTTGATTTACAGAAGTATGACTAAAAAATATGTCTTTAGAGACTGTTCTGTTTTTGACATATTATGTTTTCGTTGCATTATGTGCTTATTTTGATGAATCTACGGTTTGTATCGGAGGGTATAAGCCATGGTAAAGTTAAAACACAATAGGTATATTGAAATAACAAAAATATAATGGGTTTTCTACAATAATTATAGTAAAGATGATTTTTATTATACAAACGGATCTCACAAGGTTTTGTTAAGTTTTCTGTGATTAAAGTTTTCAAGTTTTGGATGAGATCACAATGGATGAAGGAATAGGAGTGAAAAGATATTAAGTTTGGGGATGCCCCATGGCACCCCAAGGTAATATTCAAGAAGTATTTGTCGGCATTCTGGGAACCAGGGTACCCATACTTGCCTGCTTGCAGCCCATGGTGTGGCTCCTTCACCGGCCTAGTACGGCCCGTCTTCAGCGTCGACACTGAAGACCCTCGCAAGGGTCCAAGCCTCACGAGGCGGATGACATCAAGACCCCCGGAAGGAGCAGTCTCACCAGGATGGCTCCTGAGGGGCGGAGATCTCTATGCAAGCCCCACCTCGTGAGGTTCGGATGACGCAAGCCATGACGACCAAGGCCAGGCGGGCGCCAGCGGGCGCAGGACGACAGGTTTCCTCTTTGCTGCTAAAGAGGCAAGCATAGGCACGGAGTCCTGTGGAATCAACCAAAGGTTTCCATTTACATGCAACAAGACCAGGATCGCCAGGACGGCAGGACGGAGGTCATCACCGAGCCCACCGTGGCGTCAGAATCAAAAGATTTGCACGCGAAGACCACCTTTAGTCAGAATAAGATGTACTAGTTGTCTCCCTTCAAATTTGGCCGTTGTGGGATCCCTTCCCGCCTACGTTTTGGGGGAAGAGGACCGAGGCCACTATATATATAGGGGGAGGGACGATTGAGATCTCCCTCACCACCACAAGCAAGAACATGCCTCGCGAGGTTGTTCAACCATTGTACTAGTTCTTCCTCAACCCACCTCGAGGCAATCCACCACATTGCAGGAGTAGGGCCACTCACTGATAGGTGGCCTGAACCTGGGTAAACTGACCCGTGTCATTTCCTTTCCTGTTCCACAAGCTAGATCATAGAGATGGCGAGTAGGCTGATAGGGGAAGTTGAGTTCTTCGCACGCACCCTAGTGTTCGAACTTACAAGGGTTTTGCGGAGCCCTGAATCCGACAGTATCAAGCAACTAAGCTTGGGGATGCCCCGGTAGGCATCCCCTCTTTCTTCTAACGACCATCGGTAATTGTACTTGTAGCTATATTTTTATTCATCACATATCATGAGTTTTGCTTGGGGTGTCTTGTATTATATGTGTCTTTTCTTGTTTTGCTTTTAGTTTGTCACAATCATCCTTGCTGGACACACCTACTTGAGGATGCCAAAATTATGTTATGATTTACTAGAATCGCTCTTTATGGTTCACTTGAAAAATTTAGAGCCATGAAATTTCTCTAGTGCTTCGCTTATATATTTTTTATCAGGGTGGTGCTTTTATTTTGAAGAAATATGCTATCATGATTCACTTAGATTATTTTGAGAGTTAGCGGAAATTTTAAGGAAATCCTCTCATGCTTCACTTATACTCCCTCTGTTCCTTGATATAAGATGTATAGATTTTTGAGAAAAAATCCGAAATATAAGGTGTATTGCATTGCACCACACATTTGTATATTTTATTTAGGGGTTCGATTAAATTTCCTTGTATCAGGCAAGCTCCTCTATTTTCTGATGTTTTTGCTCTCGTTCTTCACTTAAATTTGTTTGAGAGCTTGTTATTTGCAATGGCAATTTGCTTTAGAAGAATTTGGTCCCAAAGTGATAGGTATCCAGGGAGGATATAATAAAAACTTTCATGAAGATCATTGGATATTAAACTTGATTCCTTGCAATAGTTTTGTGATATGATGATAGTGATATGTGAGTAATGTTGGTGAGTAATTATGATTTAGTAAGAATGTTGGTGTTAAGGGTTGTGATTCCCTATGCAAGCATGTTAATTCAATAGTTATGCAATAAAATTACATCCTACTTGTGTTGCATTATTCAGTGTTAGTTATGTTTAATGTTCTTTTATGATGGTTTTCGTTCCCGGTTGGTCGCTTCTCAATCTATTTGCTAGCCTTCACTTCTAATAGGTGGGAATGCTGCTTCTGCATCCAAAATCCTAAAACCCAAGTTGTGCCGAATGAGTCCACCATACCTACCTATATGTGATATTTCCATGCTGTCCTAAGTAAATTTGTATGTGCCAACTCTAATTTTCAAAATAAACTTCTCTTTTGTGTGCCCGTACAGCTCATGAAGCGGCGATGGGTACCGATATTTTCCATGCTAAGTAGGTTATTCTCAAGATGAGTGTTTATTTACTTGTCATTGCACGAGAGTGCGGCGGGAACATGAATACGGCTAGCCATGGATTGTGAAAGAATGGTGGAAAGGAAATGAACTTTATTTTATGTTTGAGAACCGCCTATGATTTATTTAGATGGAAGATATTGGGAACTCTTAGTTGTTTTCGTTCACGGGAAAAGCATGCCACCCAAAATAATTATACCTATCAATTTAAGCTTTGAGCTCTCACACCTCTACAAATCTCTGCTTCCCTCTACGAAGGGCCTATCTATTTACTTTTATGTAATTTTTTATTTTTGTTGAGTCTCGATCTTCTTTTATAAAGCACCAACTATGAAACACTATTATCACACTTGAGCATTGGATGTAGCTAATATTTGGATGTGTTGCATGAATGGATCAATGATTGAGCATAATGCGCTAGGGATAACTTTCTTTAGCGTTGATATTTTGAAAGACATGGTTGCTTGTTGATATGCTTGAGTATTAAAGTCTTCATGTCACATTATAGACTATTGTTTTGAATCATCTAAAAGTACATATGTCCATGCTACAAAGAAAAGAATATGATGAACATGTTAGGCAGCATTCCACATCAAAATAATTGTTTTTATCAGTTACATACTCAAGGACGAGCAGTAATTAAGCTTGGGGATGTTGATACGTCTCCAACGTATCTATAATTTTCTATTGTTCCATGCTGTTATATTATCATTCTTGGAGTTTTTACAATCATTTTCTAGCAACTTTATATTATTTTTTGGGACTAACCTATTGACATAGTGCCTAGTTACAGTTGTTGTTTTATGCTTGTTTTTCACTTTGTAGAATATCAATATCAGATTAAGTCCAAATGCACCGAAACTTTTTGAAGATTTTTTTGGACCAGAAGACATCCAGAAGCCAAAGAAGTGCACGAGGGAAGACTCGTGGGGCCCATGAGACACCAGGGCACATCCTAGGCCCCTGGAGCACCCTAATGGGTACTGGGGCCCGCAGGAGTCCCCTCCACCGCCTCTCAGCTCTATAAATACCCAAATATTCCAGAAACCCTAGAGGAGTCGAAGAAAAATTGTTTCAGCCGCCGCAAGTTCCAAAACCACGAGATCCAATCTAGAGCCCTTTTTCGTCCCTCCACCGGAGAGGAACACGGTCACGGAGGGGTTCATCATCCTCATTGGTGCCTCTTCGATGACGCCTAAGTAGTTTACCCCAGACATACGAGTCCGTAGGTAGTAGCTACATGGCTTCTTCTCCCTTTTTGATCTTCAATACAATGTTCTCTTCGGAGATCTATTTGATGTAACTCTTTCGTGTTGTGTTTGTTGGGATCTGATGAATTGTGAGTTTATGATCAGATCTATTTCTATCCATACATGATTATTATAGCCTCCTATTTCTTCTTTCGATATTTCATTTTTTTGCCAACTTGATTGATTTTTGCAATGGGAAGAGGTGCTTTGTAATGGGTTCAATCTTGTGGTGCTCAATCTCAGTGACAGAAAGAGACATGACATGCATATATCGTTGCTATTAAGGATAAAGTGATGGGTCTATTCCTACATGAATATATCTTGTCTACATCATGTCACCGTTCTGAAGGCATTACTCCGTTCTTTCATGAACTTAATACACAAGATGCATGCTGGATAGCGGTCCATGTGTGGAGTAATAGTAGTAGATGCAGGCAGAAGTCGGTCTACTAATCTTGGATGTGATGCATATATACATGATCACTGTCTTGGATATCGTCATAATTATTTTCTTTTCTATCAATTGCCCAACAGTAATTTGTTTACCCATTGTATGCTATTTTCTCAAGAGAAGCCACTAGTGAAACCTACGGCCCCCGGGTCTATTTCTCATCATATACTTGCAGATCAATATTGTCATTTTTGTTTCCCATTTATTTGCTTCTTTTATTTTAAATCTATATTATCAAAAACCCATAAATACAATTCTACCTTTTATTTTGTTTTATATTATTTGCATCTATGAATCTATCTTCTTATCATACTACCTTACCCAAGAGGGATTGGCAACCCCTCTACGCGTCGGGTTGCGAGGATTTGTTGTTTGTGTGCAGATGCTGCTTACATAGCTTACTTGGTTCTCCTACTAGATTGATAACCTTGGTTTCATAACTGAGGGAAATACTTACCGCCGCTGTGTTGCATCATCCCCTCCTCTTCGGGGAATTTACTAACGCGGTTTACAGGTAGCAATGGTCTCCCCAACACTCAACTATTTCTCAAAAATTTGGATATGGTGGAAGATTAATTGGAGTGGAAAGCAACCTAAGGAAGGCTAGAAATCAAGATTCAAATGGTAGGAATGGAATGTCTTGATCTCAACACATGAGTAGGTGGTTCTCTCTCAGAAAATGAATGGTGGAACTGTAGGCATGTTCTTATGGCTCTTTCTCTGGTGGAGAAGGGGGTGGAGGGATATATATGGTCTCCACACGAAATCCAACCATTACACACATTTGACTCATCTCGGTGGGACCGAATAGTGAAACTCGGAGGCACCAATCGGTTCAAAAATGTGAACGTTAGGAATCTCGGTGGGACCGACTGGAACAACTCGGTGGGACCGATGTGCTAGGGCTTAGGGCAAACATCATCTCGGTGGTGCCAATTGCGTCAACCTGGTGAAACCGAGGTGAAGCAATAACAAATGGAGAATTTGTCAAGCCAACTCGGTGGGACCGATTGCATAAACTCGATGAGACCGAAGTGGATGCAACTGATCACAGAGTTTTGGCAAGGCCATCTCGGTGAGACCGAGATCGTATTGGTCGGACCGATTTGTTAGGATTTCTGGCAATGGCTATGTCAAATGAACTCAATGGCGCCGGGTAGGAAATATCGGTAGCACCGAGTTTGTAAATAGGGTCTGGACAAATTTGGATGGAGAAAGTGGCTGACGGTTTTTGGAGCAATATCATTAAGCACTTGAGTAACCAGATCATTAAGCAACACCTCATCCCCTTTTAATAGTATTGGATTTCCTATGGACTCAATGTGATCTTGGATCACAAAAATAGAAATGAAGAGTCTTGAGCTTTTGCCAATCTTTGTACTTAGCATTTTGAGGGGTCCTCTTCTCTGGTCCATGCCATTCCAGTCATTGAACATCCTGAAATATTTATCTTGAATGGATATTAGTTCAATGATCTATATGTTGTTATGAATTACCAAAACCACCTGGGGATTAGTTGCACTTTCAGCTCTCTTACTAAGTAAAAGGGGGGTGGAGGGGTACATATAGCCTCCACACGAAATCCAACCGTTACACATTTTTCACTCAACTCGGGGGGCACCGATCAGAATTCTCGGTGGCACCGACCTATGTAAAAGATATGAATGTTGGAGGTCTCGGTGGGACCGACTCGAAACAAGTCGGATGGACCGATGTGCAATGGTAGGGCAAACCTCGATTCGGTGGCACCGACTGCATCAACTCGGTACGACCGAACTGAAGCAATAAGGTAACATGACGCTGTCAAGCCATCTCGATGGCACCGATTGCATCATCTCAGTAGGACCAATTTTTTGCAACAGATGACAGAGAGTTGGCAAGGCTATCTCGGTGAGATCAAGATCCATATCGGTGGATCCGATTTGTTAGGGTTTGCCAATGGCGGTGTCCAGATAAACTCGGTGGGTTCGGATAGGTATGTTTCTATGGGACCGAGTTGAATTGTAGGGTTTAGGATAGATTTGGATAGATAAAATGGCTGGGGGTTTTGGAGCAATATCAGTAAGCACTTGAGGAACCAGATCATCATCAATACCTCATCCCCTTTTAATAGTATTGATTTTCCTATGGACTCAACGTGATCTTGGATCACTTAACCAAAAATGTAGAGTCTTGAGCTTTTCCAATCCATGTCCTTGGCATTTTGAGGGGTCCTCAATCACTACTCTTTGCCATGTTGATCGTTGAACTTCCTTAAATCTTTAGCTTGAATGGATATTAATTCAATGAGATATATGTTGTTATGAATTACCAAAACCACCCCGAGATTAGTTGCTCTTTCAACATGTGGGTTCGCAAGGGATGCGGGACCCCTGTAATGCCCAGGATGGGACTATACCTCCTACGTGTCGAGGCACGACTTAAAGGTATAAGCCCATCCTAGAATGATCTCAAGTTTGGTATCTTTGCACGACTCATGTAAAAGAGGGATTAAATTGCAAAAGGAGATAGTTGGCTTACACTCGCCACTTCACACAATACATTACATAAGCAGAACATCATTCAAATCAACACAACCCGACTACGGGTGAAGATCCAAAGAAAGATACCAAAACAACATAAAGCCACAGGTCAGGATCGAATCCTAGTAGAAACCACTACTGATCGTCGAAGCGTCACAAGCATACGGTCAAACTCTTCATCGAGCTTCCAGTGAAGTACTGAACCAGCTCCTGCATCAAACTCGGCTGAACCTGCATCTGGTGTGGTGAAGTAACTGTGAGCCACAGAGGACTCAGCAATCCCGTTCCCGGGTAACACGACTATTTAAGCCTTGGGTGAGGACAAGGCTGAAGAAAGAACAAGAGGTGAAGGAACAACAAGAGTCTGCAGCAGCAACTAGCACTAACTTACGTGATAGAGAGCGAGAAGAGAAAGCCTCGGTCGAGAGATGATCACGAAGTGATCCTAACTAAAGCCAGTCAAAAATAACCCCACCGTGTTCAACTCCCGAATCCCTATTCGGAAATTTACAGTCACGGTACACACGCTGGTAGTGTATTGGAACATTGTGTCAAGTTATCTACAACCGGATATTAACAAGCTCCCATCTGCCACATAACCGCGGGCACGGCTTTCGAAAGTTCATAACCCTGCAGGGGTGTTCCGACTTGACCCATTACAAGCCCATGATCCGCGGAGTCGCAACTCCAAGGTGGGAAGACCCGAGTATTCTCGGAATCCCGTGCTCAAGTTAAACCGAACTAAGGTAAGGCTAATCCAGCAAATCCTCCCGGCGTGTCGACACCCTGATAGTAGCCGCGCGTATCTAAGTCTCAGGACACGACCGGATGGGTGATGCTACAGGACCCAATCCTCGAGTTTCCCCGTGGTGGTTCTCGCAGGACCCCCGTTTGGGACCAACACCATCAGCACTGGCCCCCCCTGCTATGTAAAATTAGGAATCCCCGAGGGAGCGACCCCCTATGCAAATTTAATTAATTAATTAAGTTGTTATTATGAGGCAAATAGTACCAAAAGTTGGGACTTGCTGGAAAAGACTTAGCACTTAGCGGTTTATCAAGGGGGTCCCATACACCCCAACCGTGTTAGGAACGCATAATCAAGGAACGTAACACCGGTTTATACGGTTCCTAACGGCATGAGTGGAACAAATCACCAAGCAAAAGGCTTAGCCTTCCACCCTTGCCAATATATAGATGATTTCATTTTAAGCATATATATAGTGTGATATAACCCAACCAAACTTCAACATGAAGCAAGCATCTTCAATCTTTACCTGCAACTAACAAAGCTATAAGAGGGGCTGAGCGAAGCGTACTTAGCCATTCAACGGTTTGCATAGGTAGGGTGGTTAAACAGGTTCATGGTTACAAGTAGGAGGCTGACAAGAAGATCATGGGCATCGAGGCAAAACTATAGATCGAGACTACTAGCAATAGGCAAAGATAGTAATGGTATCCGGGTTCGGTCATCTTGCCTGGAATTCCACAAGGGAGAAGAACGGATCCATGAAGAAGACGGAGCAACAGTCGAGCGAAAACTCACAACTCCGGAACGAAACCGAAGCTAATAAGAGAAGCAACCGGAAAGAAAGAAACAACACGGTAAACACACAAGCATAAACATGACATACGATGCACATTCAAGTATGATACATGTCCGGTTTAAATATGCATGGCATGGCAAAGTGCACAAACAAATACTACAAGTTAAGTGGAGCTCAATATGCAACGAGTTGCATATTGACGAAACACCACATTTTAATTATTTAATTAACTCTCGTTTATTTACAAGACAAGTTTAAATGTTTGTTAACATGGCAAGAGGTGAAGCATAAAGAAACTACACTAACTAGCAATTTAAATGAGGCCGGAGAATAACAACAACATATCCGGAAAATCCCCATGAGCATGTTTAATAATTATAAAGCAACAACAATGCACACATATAATGTTGTTAACATGATGCGGATGACATGATCAAGTTTATGCAAGTTATTAAAAGGTTGACTTAAAAGAGATATGAAGTATTGTCACCATGGTGGAAGAAAAAAGGTGCCACGGCAACGATCCGAAAATGATGCCACGCAACATATCGGTACCGGTAACTCGTTGAGAGTCCGGTGCAAAAGGAAAGATGGCGTGAGCGAGTCGACGAGATGAAAGGTGGGGCGATCCCGTTACCGGGTTCCCACGGGTCGGCGACGAGGCAACCGAGGAACATGACAAAAGGTCGGAACGGCACGGAGCACACACGGGAAACATTCATACAACACAAGCATTCACAAGCGTCATCCACGGGTCATCCACGGGGTCATCTCGTTATACCTTTGGAGCGTGCGTTTCGGGGCGGTTCGAGACGTAGAGGAAGAAGGCGTTCACGTTCGAAGAGGAAGTAGTCGTTCCGTAGAGGGAAGTAGTTGTACTCGGGCGACGGTAGCGGAAGTAATTGTTCACGGGTCTTCGGCGACGGTAGACGTTCACGTTACGTGTCATGGTACTCGCGGTCGTCGAGCGACGGTAGTGGTACTTGACGTTTCGCCGTGTAGTCGAACTTGAGGGTCATCGACGTCGTGGTACATGAGGGTCGTCGTGGTACTTGGCGTGCCATCTTGCGTAGCCGTTCCGGTTCGTAGATGTTCGGGTAACCGTAGATGAACTTGTAACATGTAGATGTTCGTGTCGTTGCGGTCTTTGGCGTGTAGGCGTACACGGTTCTCTGTCAAGCTCAACAACACAAAGCAACACAAAACAAAAACAAAAGCGGCAGCACGGAGGGACGACGAGGCCAGCTCCTGGCTGCCGGGCTGCTTGAGGCGAGGTGGCTGCAGCTCCGCGAGCTGCTGCCCGAGGGAGAGTGGCGGGACGACGCTGGTGACCCGCCGGACGCGGAGGGAGGAGCTGCGGTGGCTGCTCGAGGAAGGGGCTCCTGGCCGCGGGGAGGAAGAGGACCCGAGGCGCGGGGCTAGCCGAAGGGAGGCCGCAGCCGCTGCGGGACGAGGCCTTGGCTGGCTGTTCGGGCCGGCCAGAGGAGGCACCAGGCGCTGGAGAGAGATGGCGAGGAGGCAGCAGCTCCTGGCCGGCGGCCTTGAGAGAACGAGGCAGGGGCCAGCAGGGGAGCTCCTGGCCGGGCGGGCGCTGCACCGGTGCGGACACGCTGGAGGACGGTCGACGAGGCGACCGTGGCGTCGGGGCACGCCGGGACGCAGCGCTGGAGAGGAGGGCGCTCGGGCCATGACGCAGAAGAGGAGGGGGCACGCCGGCTACGAGGACGGAGGAGAGGCCACGGGAGGGCGCGCTTGGAGAAGAGGCCTCCTGGCCGGCGCTGCTCGAGGGAAGGGCGCACGAGGGCTCGGGCGAAGGAGAAGATCGGGCAGAGGGGCGAAGGGATCGGGCTCGAGGGAGAGATGCTGCGAGGGGGAGCGAGGGAATAGCGGCGGCGGCGCTGTAGGGAAAAGATCGAGGGAGGAGGGGTCCGAGCGAAACAGTGCGCTAGGGTTAGAGATGGTGGGCCTTGGCCTGGGAGATGGGCCGACTGGAGGGGGATGGCCAGATGGGCCAGGAGGAGGGATGGCGCTGGGAGGTGGCTGGAGAGGGCCTGGGAGGCCTCCTTTTAACTGTTTTTTTAGCAGAAAAAAACAATAGAGAGAAGAGAAGAAAGAGGAGGGAGGTTAGGGAAAAATAACACATGGAACTATTTTTCTCGGGCATCAAAAAAATGAGCACGCTCCGAGAAAATAGAAAAGGCATGATTGGAAAATAATTCAAACATATTTGAATTTAATTCAAATAGTTTGAACTAAGACTTGAATATTGAAGTGTCCAAAAATGTTCAAATTTTCGGAGGAACCTCGATAAATAGGAAAAGAATTATAGGGAGGGTTTTGACGGTGAAACTTGAATCAAAAGATGTCTGGAGAATAAATGCAAGTGTGTTGGGTTATTCCGAAGCAAATGGAATATTTTAATATAGCTCCCTAAAAATATTGAGAGGCTTTTACATGTTTTAAAGAGAAGACATTCTTCCCTCGATTTAAATGGACCGACGGTCCACACGATTTATTTAAGTTGAGATGCAAAGAAAATGACATGATGGCATGATGACATGATGCAATGCAAAAATAAATAACACAATCACAAATGAAACACAAGGGGAACCCTGAACATCTGGAATCTTCTGGGACGTCGGTCTTCGGGCGTCACAACTCTCCCACACTAACAGAGGATCTCGACCCGAGATCCTAGAGATATCACCGGGTAAAAACGAAAAGGAGGAGGTAAAACAAAGTTGCTTCTTTGACAGACGAGTGAAACCAAAGAACCTTGAGAGGTTGACAAAGTGAAAGAAGAATACAACGGAGATAAACGAATATGAAAATACTCCGTTAGAAAAGAGGAACAAGGAACATAACAAGAACCTTGTAGGTTGAAAGACATGAAACAAGAGCTTACGAACCAAAAGAATATGAAACTGCAATGGTATAGCCAAGGAATAAGAATGACAGAATTTGGACAGCACTCCGTCTGAAAATGGAAGTAATTGAACAAGAACTTGAGAAGATGGATGATACTTGATGAAAACAACAACACATATTGCCTTCGAAACAATTAAAAGAATGGCACAAGGTTAAGAAAGATTCAGACAGCACTCCGGTTGAAAGAGTTAAAACTTGATAAGATGGGGGAACTTGAATGAAGAATACCACACTCTAGTTAACTGGATAAGCAAAAGAAATGATATGCTCTTGATGAAAACGATATGATGGTCCAAGAGAGCAATATCACAATGCCTCCGGAATGAAAGAATAGCATATAAATCAACGAAAGAAAGAAAGGAGAAGAAAAATGACAACTTCTCCCACAAAATTGAATTTGAAAGAGCATCCTTACGAAGAAGTGTTGAACGGAGTTGATGGAAAAATCAACACGAAATGAATAAGCTTGATGTGGGCTTATGGAAAACATCTCAAAATTATGAGGTGACAACCATCCACTGACGAAAACATTAGCTTGGCTTGAGATCAACAAGGAGATGAAAAACTTTCACCGGAATGATAAATGAAGAACTTGGGTCATTTATAAGCACCATAATATCAACAATCCTTAGGGAAAGCTTTAGGTGAAATACAACCGAAGATAACTCCAACGAATAAATTGAATGGTTGGAAAGATCTCCTGAACAAGGAAAAATGATGGGTATAAAATATCTCATTCCTGACAACTCGTGAATCATGAAACATGAAGGAATTGTCAAGAATGACATAACACCATCTCAAGCAATAAGGTAGAAAGAATTGCACTTTGAAAGCATGATGAAGAATGCTTGATCTCCAACAAGAATCTTGATGAAGACTTCTAGGATTAATTAAATCTTGATGAACCACCATGAGAACTCCGGTAATGAAAGCATGAGAAGTGAAAGATGAAAAGAATAAGATTCAAGGCCTGCGATGAATTAGGTGGAGCTTTGCAATGATATAATTGAAATAACATGGAACTCCGGAAAACAAGATGAACAACTTAGAACCGAGAATATGATATGATGAACAAGCTCCGAAGGAAGGGATTAATCACCTTGAAGGAATAAGAATAAGAATTATGTCATGCATATCCTTCACCAATTTAAATTGATGACAACCAAAGGATTTGGCATACTACTTATTCTCGTTGCAAGGAATTAAAGAGAGATCTAGCACAACTTGGATAAATATACAACGAACCACCGGTAGGATTATGAAAAGAAGAAATGAATTAAAACGATAACAACGGAAGAGTAAACTTGAAAGAATCACCGTAAGAATATGGAGACGAACGAAGAGACATCAATGAAGAATATTTGGAGGACGAAGTTGAAGACTGAGAACGAAGAAATATTCTGAAATGATGGCCTTCGGAGGATCACAATGGAAAGAATTCATGAATGCTTCGGACGGGTATAAAAGAATTCCTCACAAACGGAACAATAATGAGGATGGCATGAAGCTAGGACCACAACTCTTGAGAGAACGGGCCAAGATTTAAGAGAAACACTTCTCCGATCTTCAAATGTTGAGAATGAAGACGAGAAATGCCATAAGAATTGTTGAGCACTCCGGAATGAAGAATTAAAAGGTTGAACCAATGATGAACAAGAATTGAAAGCGATCTTGGAGAAGGCATGTGACTGATGGAAATCATTCTTACGTCACACTTTGAAAAGAATTCTCCGGAGAAAGAAGAGTCAGGTAAGATCCTGGAAAAGACCTGTGGGTTAGGGCCCACTCAAAGAAAATCACCGTTGGAAAAGATTGCTTAAGAGATATTACACCGGTTGAATTAAATGGCTTGAATAAGATAACGATCCTCAAAATAGCTGAACGGATTAAGAATGGAATTATGCATCTTCAGCACTCCGGATATGAATAGCAAGAGGAGAATGATTAATTGGTGCACCGGAATGAGAAAGCATTGTGAATATGAGGAAAAGGATAAGATCAACACCGAAATCTTGAATTACATCCACCGGCAGAATTTGAGAACAAAAGAATGATGAACCTGAAGCTCATGAGCATCTTCACGATAAATCACCGGATAAGAACATTGAAGGAAAAGAATGAAGAAACATCACATTAATAAAATCATCTGAGAATTTCTGGCTCCAAGAAGAAGAAGGGTGGGAGGGTGGGGAAAACAAAGACAACTTGAGATGATTGAAACAGACACATCGTCAGATTTCTCAACGGCGTCTGTATGGAATAACTTGAAGAGAAGGCACACGGGTTGGAAAGGATAAACAAGAAGATCTTGATGATCAAGAAGGACTAGCACTCCCATAGAAATATGAGAACACTGATTAGGAAAGGTATGGAATCCACATTTGACATCGAAGCAACTCGAATACCAGAATCAAATCAAAACAAAGGATAGAATGCAATATGATCTTCACAACATCATCCGAACAGAGAATTGAACGAATGAATTCCGTAGGTACATCAACTTGTCGAGAATCCACTTGGAGAACAAAAAGTAAATAAAAAGGAACAAGGATCCAATAGAACAAATACAAGATAGAAGTTTCGTTCGACATCTTCGTGCTGAAAGCTCATGGAACGTGTTACAAAAGGGTTTTGCAATCCCCGGATCAGCATAGCCAAGGACCCTTTAAGATGCAACTCCCGATCAGAACAAGTCCATAAAACCACTTCACTCAATGTAGAACCCCAAACTTCATATCGTGCATCCGTTGGAAGAATGCCTAGAACTACTGGATGAACCCACCTATTAATTTCCAAAAGTTTCCAGTTATGCAATCAGGTGTTGGGGATACACGGGAAGCACCGCGCAATCAACTCTAAACCTACATCCAGGTGTATCCATCCTTCAACACATAACCAGTCTTTCTCGGAAACTGTCTACCTCGGACCTTCGAAACGCATCCACTATACAAGCTATGGCAATACTCCCGAACTACCTCCCCAGTACTGGGTGATGTCGGGGTTATCTTGCCACTGGCCGTATAGGAGAGATTTTCGATGTCGGCCGTCTTAAGTATTCTAGTACTGCCGCGATGGATTTGTGACGACAACACCTCGGAGCTCAACTCCCCGGGACACTGCCACAACCCCTAATGACAGGAGGCATCGAGAACAATGTTCTCGTCACAAAGACATCGAAACAATCCAAACAATACTCGCGAGATCCTAAAAAAAATTTGGTGCAATTTTTGAAAGTAGAAGAGGCAAGAGTAGTCGTCAGGAGTCCTCACCAGAGTGAAAGAGAAGAGGAGCAAAAGAAATCCTACTCTCCGATATATATATAGGACTCAAAACATTTTCAAGTGTGTGCCTAGACTCAACCGTCAACGATTCGATCAATCGGTAGGGGCTTCTAGGTCGGAGAAGGCTCTGAATACCAACTTGTAATGCCCAGGATGGGACTATACCTCCTACGTGTCGAGGCACGACTTAAAGGTATAAGCCCATCCTAGAATGATCTCAAGTTTGGTATCTTTGCACGACTCATGTAAAAGAGGGATTAAATTGCAAAAGGAGATAGTTGGCTTACACTCGCCACTTCACACAATACATTACATAAGCAGAACATCATTCAAATCAACACAACCCGACTACGGGTGAAGATCCAAAGAAAGATACCAAAACAACATAAAGCCACAGGTCAGGATCGAATCCTAGTAGAAACCACTACTGATCGTCGAAGCGTCACAAGCATACGGTCAAACTCTTCATCGAGCTTCCAGTGAAGTACTGAACCAGCTCCTGCATCAAACTCGGCTGAACCTGCATCTGGTGTGGTGAAGTAACTGTGAGCCACAGAGGACTCAGCAATCCCGTTCCCGGGTAACACGACTATTTAAGCCTTGGGTGAGGACAAGGCTGAAGAAAGAACAAGAGGTGAAGGAACAACAAGAGTCTGCAGCAGCAACTAGCACTAACTTACGTGATAGAGAGCGAGAAGAGAAAGCCTCGGTCGAGAGATGATCACGAAGTGATCCTAACTAAAGCCAGTCAAAAATAACCCCACCGTGTTCAACTCCCGAATCCCTATTCGGAAATTGACAGTCACGGTACACACGCTGGTAGTGTATTGGAACATTGTGTCAAGTTATCTACAACCGGATATTAACAAGCTCCCATCTGCCACATAACCGCGGGCACGGCTTTCGAAAGTTCATAACCCTGCAGGGGTGTTCCAACTTGACCCATTACAAGCCCACGATCCGCGGAGTCGCAACTCCAAGGTGGGAAGACCCGAGTATTCTCGGAATCCCGTGCTCAAGTTAAACCGAACTAAGGTAAGGCTAATCCAGCAAATCCTCCCGGCGTGTCGACACCCTGATAGTAGCCGCGCGTATCTAAGTCTCAGGACACGACCGGATGGGTGATGCTACAGGACCCAATCCTCGAGTTTCCCCGTGGTGGTTCCCGCAGGACCCCCGTTTGGGACCAACACCATCAGCACTGCCCCCCCCCCCTGCTATGTAGAATTAGGAATCCCCGAGGGAGCGACCCCCTATGCAAATTTAATTAATTAATTAAGTTGTTATTATGAGGCAAATAGTACCAAAAGTTGGGACTTGCTGGAAAAGACTTAGCACTTAGCGGTTTATCAAGGGGGTCCCATACACCCCAACCGTGTTAGGAACGCATAATCAAGGAACATAACACCGGTTTATACGGTTCCTAACGGCATGAGTGGAACAAATCACCAAGCAAAAGGCTTAGCCTTCCATCCTTGCCAATATATAGATGATTTCATTTTAAGCATATATATAGTGTGATATAACCCAACCAAACTTCAACATGAAGCAAGCATCTTCAATCTTCACCTGCAACTAACAAAGCTATAAGAGGGGTTGAGCGAAGCGTACTTAGCCATTCAACGGTTTGCATAGGTAGGGTGGTTAAACAGGTTCATGGTTACAAGTAGGAGGCTGACAAGAAGATCATGGGCATCGAGGCAAAACTATAGATCGAGACTACTAGCAATAGGCAAAGATAGTAATGGTATCCGGGTTCGGTCATCTTGCCTGGAATTCCACAAGGGAGAAGAACGGATCCATGAAGAAGACGGAGCAACAGTCGAGCGAAAACTCACAACTCCGGAACGAAACCGGAGCTAACAAGAGAAGCAACCGGAAAGAAAGAAACAACACGGTAAACACACAAGCATAAACATGACATACGATGCACATTCAAGTATGATGCATGTCCGGTTTAAATATGCATGGCATGGCAAAGTGCACAAACAAATACTACAAGTTAAGTGGAGCTCAATATGCAACGAGTTGCATATTGACGAAACACCACATTTTAATTATTTAATTAACTCTCGTTTATTTACAAGACAAGATTAAATGTTTGTTAACATGGCAAGAGGTGAAGCATAAAGAAACTACACTAACTAGCAATTTAAATGAGGCCGGAGAATAACAACAACATATCCGGAAAATCCTCATGAGCATGTTTAATAATTATAAAGCAACAACAATGCACACATATAATGTTGTTAACATGATGCGGATGACATGATCAAGTTTATGCAAGTTATTAAAAGGTTGACTTAAAAGAGATATGAAGTATTGTCACCGTGGTGGAAGAAAAAAGGTGCCACGGCAACGATCCAAAAATGATGCCACGCAACATATCGGTACCGGTAACTCGTTGAGAGTCCGGTGCAAAAGGAAAGATGGCGTGAGCGAGTCAACGAGATGAAAGGTGGGGCGATCCCGTTACCGGGTTCCCACGGGTCGGCGACGAGGCAACCGAGGAACATGACAAAAGGTCGGAACGGCACGGAGCACACACGGGAAACATTCATACAACACAAGCATTCACAAGCGTCATCCACGGGTCATCCACGGGGTCGTCTCGTTATACCTTTGGAGCGTGCGTTTCGGGGCGGTTCGAGACATAGAGGAAGAAGGCGTTCACGTTCGGAGAGGAAGTAGCCGTTCCGTAGAGGGAAGTAGTTGTACTCGGGCGACGGTAGCGGAAGTAATTGTTCACGGGTCTTCGGCGACGGTAGACGTTCACGTTACGTGTCGTGGTACTCGCGGTCGTCGAGCGACGGTAGTGGTACTTGACGTTTCGCCGTGTAGTCGAACTTGAGGGCCATCGACGTCGTGGTACATGAGGGTCGTCGTGGTACTTGGCGTGCCATCTTGCGTAGTCGTTCCGGTTCGTAGATGTTCGGGTAACCGTAGATGAACTTGTAACATGTAGATGTTCGTGTCGTTGCGGTCTTTGGCGTGTAGGCGTACACGGTTCTCTGTCAAGCTCAACAACACAAAGCAACACAAAACAAAAACAAAAGCGGCAGCACGGAGGGACGACGAGGCCAGCTCCTGGCTGCCAGGCTGCTCGAGGCGAGGTGGCTGCAGCTCCGCGAGCTGCTGCCCGAGGGAGAGTGGCGGGACGACGCTGGTGACCCGCCGGACGCGGAGGGAGGAGCTGCGGTGGCTGCTCGAGGAAGGGGCTCCTGGCCGCGGGGAGGAAGAGGACCCGAGGCGCGGGGCTGGCCGGAGGGAGGCCGCAGCCGCTGCGGGACGAGGCCTTGGCTGGCTTTTCGGGCCGGCCATAGGAGGCACCAGGCGCTGGAGAGAGATGGCGAGGAGGCAGCAGCTCCTGGCCGGCGGCCTTGTGAGAACGAGGCAGGGGCCAGCAGGGGAGCTCCTGGCCGGGCGGGCGCTGCGCCGGTGCGGACGCGCTGGAGGACGGTCGACGAGGCGACCGTGGCGTCGGGACGCAGCGCTGGAGAGGAGGGCGCTCGGGCCATGACGCAGAAGAGGAGGGGGCGCGCCGGCTACGAGGACGGAGGAGAGGCCACGGGAGGGCGCGCTTGGAGAAGAGGCCTCCTGGCCGGCGCTGCTCGAGGGAAGGGCGCACGAGGGCTCGGGCGAAGGAGAAGATCGGGCAGAGGGGCGAAGGGATCGGGCTCGAGGGAGAGATGCTACGAGGGGGAGCGAGGGAATAGCGGCGGCGGCGTTGTAGGGAAAAGATCGAGGGAGGAGGGGTCCGAGCGAAACAGTGCGCTAGGGTTAGAGATGGTGGGCCTTGGCCTGGGAGATGGGCCGACTGGAGGGGGATGGCCAGATGGGCCAGGAGGAGGGAAGGCGCTGGGAGGTGGCTGGAGAGGGCCTAGAGACCTGGGAGGCCTCCTTTTAACTGTTTTTTTAGCAGAAAAAAACAATAGAGAGAAGAGAAGAAAGAGGAGGGAGGTTAGGGAAAAATAACACATGGAACTATTTTTCTCGGGCATCAAAAAAATGAGCACGGTCCGAGAAAATAGAAAAGGCATGATTGGAAAATAATTCAAACATATTTGAATTTAATTCAAATAGTTTGAACTAAGACTTGAATATTGAAGTGTCCAAAAATGTTCAAATTTTCGGAGGAACCTCGATAAATAGGAAAAGAATTATAGGGAGGGTTTTGACAGTGAAACTTGAATCAAAAGATGTCTGGAGAATAAATGCAAGTGTGTTGGGTTATTCCGAAGCAAATGGAATATTTTAATATAGCTCCCTAAAAATATTGAGAGGCTTTTATATGTTTTAAAGAGAAGACATTCTTCCCTCGATTTAAATGGACCGACGGTCCACACGATTTATTTAAGTTGAGATGCAAAGAAAATGACATGATGGCATGATGACATGATGCAATGCAAAAATAAATAACACAATCACAAATGAAACACAAGGGGAACCCTGAACATCTGGAATCTTCTGGAATCTTCTGGGACGTCGGTCTTCGAGCGTCACAACCCCTCACAAGGTTTTCCTACATCTAAATTTGAGGTGCGGCAGCTGGCCCCTTCTACTCATCGCCTCTCTCACACCCTAGATCCACCTTCCCTGCTCAGATCCTTTGCCGAGGTGGTCGCCATAGGCTCGCACGACACCGACGCTCAACCGCGAGCACAAGACAGTTAATTTTGAATTACATCGGTAAACACACTTGTTGCCAATTCTCTCATCCGGGTCATCCGGCTTCACTTGCCCACTCTGTTCTCCTCCATTGGATAACAACACTTTTCTTCAGTTATCACCAGTCTTCGTCAGGATCCTGACACAAGTGGCGCCTACGTTTTCTATACGTCCTTGTATATATCATGTAACTTAATATAAGACGTTTTTTGGCACTAGCATAGACTCTAAAAACAGAGGTAGTAATTAATTGCACTTCCCTATGCGCATCTCATTTTCTGTATTTTTATATCCTTATAAATATGGTAAGATGAACTACATGTTAGAATCATTTTCTGGATACACCAACAAAAACTGGCTACGGAGATGCACTGCCTCAATAATTACAACACCACTATCTTTCTCTAGTTTACAACAATATTGCTAAAGATGCTTTACTCTCCTGGAAAACTATGAAGCACCGATGCTTCAAAAATCGTTGTATCGGTGTACCATACGCATTCGATACTCTGGTACGCGTGATACAGCTCTTATATGCGTATCCCGCAAGTATCTCAATTTTCTATTTAAAATAAAGAGAAAATAAATCCGATATACTAGGGACACGCCGTGGCACAGTCGGGATATGACAAGATCCAAATAGAAGTCCACGCACGAGCCTAACCCTTAACATTTGCTCTTCCTCTATGTTCGACCACCTTGGGCAACTGCAGGAGCACGCCGCCGCCGCCGCCCCGACAGGTGTGGCTCGCCACCGCATGGAATCGCCGGTCCAGCTCGCGCCTCGTTGCTAGCAATAACAAGGTCATGGTTGTCGCTTCTCTCTGCAGGTTTGGAGATGTTGCTGCTGCTAGGAGACATACACGAGGCAGGATATGCGGGGTGATTATTTTTCAGTACCTTTCGATATTAGGATACGGTAGCTCTGCTGTGTAGAAGATTTTTCTTCGTATCTCCGACTTTTATTTACATGTCATTTTATTATTATTTATATACACTCACCGTATTGATGTTTTTAGAAATTGCTGTATCTTGTATCACCGTGTCGGTGCTTCAACACAAAACAGCTTATAGATAATAATTGTAAATTGGGAAGTCGTTGTACGAAAGTTCAAAAGAATGAACACGAGAGTTTGCAAGTGGAGAATTTTTTTAGCACGTATTCATGTGAGTAGACCATTCTGCAACGCATCTCTGAACCTATTCCGTGGGAAGGGGACCGAACATATTCTTAGATTACTGTCAAGTAGGCCCCGCTTGACAGGGCCTTCCAAAAATTGGCGCGCGAGCCCGCCCGAAGTAGGAGCGGGACATCGCTCGCACATTCGTGTTGTGTTCGGTTCACGGGTGTCGGCGCGACACGTCAGTCACTGTTCGATCATCGACGGGTCGCCTCTCACCCCCCGCAGGGACGGGTAAGGATTCACGTTACCACCCCATGCTCCTCTTATAACGCTCCCGCCAGAGTCTCTCCTCAACAGCTCGCGAGGTGGGACTAAATGATCGGAGCTGCGGAAGGTTCACGAGTCACGAGTGCGTGTGCCCCCCTCCGCGCTTTCGTACAAGACAGCCCATTTAGGCCCAGTACTGACGCTCTGTGCGTGCTGTTTCTCTTTTTGAGTGGAGCCTACTGTTTACTGCCGCGATTTTTTGGCTGTCTGTATATTTCGCGCTTTTTCGTTTTTCTTCCCCGCGCGCTGTAAACTTTCACCATGAATTATATAGTAAAATATGGAAAACGCTAACAATCAGCCGGTAGATCGCTCGGTCACATCCGCCGCCTGCTCCACTTGCCACGTGCCTTCCTGGGCGCACCCATAAATAATTGTCGTGAAGTATTTTGCAACAAGTGTTGTGTTGCAAAATTTCTGCAATAAGAACTTTTTTTGAAAATAATAATCCGCAACAAGAACTTTGTTGCAAAAGAATCTACACCATGAGTTCTGTTGCAGAAGTTTCTGCAACATGACCTCTTTTGCAAAAGGTCCTGTAACAGAGTTGTTGCTGCAATTGTAAGGACGAGGTTGAGCTTTTGATTGGCACACGATCTAACGGTTGTCAAGGCGACGGATCTTTAAAAAAGATCCGCCGATCGACGCGTAGCATGCCCCGTAAAATATACAGCAAGAAAATTGTATATGAGTAAATTATAACCTCGAAAAAAAACCTCTTCGTGTTTCTGATTTCTGAACTGTTACTGCTACCATAAACTTTATACTTAATTTGTAGATAATGGTAGAAAAATGTATATGTTGGGAAAAAGAATGTTCGCATTTTGAAAAAGAGTTGTCCATGTATTTCAAAGTAGATGTACCTAAATATGAAAAAGGAATGTTCATACATCTCAGAATGATTTTCATCTTGAAGAAAAGAAAATGTTCATTTGCTTTAAATAAATGTTATGTATTTCTTAAATATTAATGTAACCCAATCTTATAGATAAAATAATGGTAGTGATACCACAAACATGCAATTCCAATCGAACATTTTTCATGTCGGTCCCATTTTTACTGCATCTTGATTTTACTCTTGTATTGGATACTTTGTGTATTGCTTGACGTCAAATAAATAATGGAATAGTTGATGGATCGATTAGTATTGATACGCTAATGTGAAGCTTTTTTAGGAACTTGGTTAAACTTGAGGAATCTTGATCTGCGAAAAACTTGAAAGGTCTGTTTCATGTAAGTGAAGAGTAGTTTTTCTTTATGCTTTTATCATTTTCTTCTCCCTCCATTTCACAATGTATTGCCTATAGAATTTTTGTAAAAGTTAAATTTTGTCAACTTTGATCAAGTGTATAGAGAAAATTGTCTACATCTACAATGCCAAACATGTACATTCTGAAAAAATAACTCACGATGTATCCAATGATGTGCATTTGGTATTCTAGATGTACATACTTTTCTCTATAAACATGATTAAAGTTTGTAATATTTGACTTTTGTAAAAATCTATAGACACTACATTATGGAACGGAGGGAGTATTGTTTTTGCATCTTAGGCATTTTCTGAAAACCTAATCATCAATATTGAACAAACATTGCATCAAGCAAAGCATGGTCATTCACAAGTCGCAGATTCGCCATGTCACATGCATATTGATATCGACAACTAATGATATATATGCATTTAAGGTAACATTTAGTGTAGCGCCCACCAAACAAGTGCAGGACGCCTTGGGGCATGTCCAACCTTCAACAATTATGAATGCACGCACGCGCACCTAACCCCTATGAGCGCGTGCGAGAGACCAAGTCGTCACAAGTGTCTTCGTAGTCATCTATGTCAAGTCTAGGATTTGAACTTTGGTGGAATGAGGATACCACTATCCTCCTAATCATCCAATCTCAGATTGATTTGCAGTTGAAACATGAATGTTGTTAAACTTACCACCTATGACAAAGTAACGATGTAACATGTAATAAATGAGTAGAGAGGTTGAAGTTGTATGTAGATAACCAATAACTATTGCACAAGCTCCAAAGTGAAAATAGAATGTAATCACATTTATTTTCTCATTTCATATCGGTAACATTTTATCAATAAGACTTATATACAACATGTTGAATATGCCCTTAGTGTTTCTTTCCTTATCAGCAGAACGCTTCGTCAATCAGTTGTTTTCTTTCTTCCATCACATTTTTCCATCATTTTCTTTGCAACCGTTTTTTGTCCCACCACACACTTTGTCAACACATTCCTCGCATGCTAATCAATCACCTTAAATTTCTTAACACACTGCATCACGTGGGCAATATTTGATAGACATTTATTTACACAAACATATAATATGTGCATGTAATCATAAGTTAATGTATTAGAATATTTACATCCCGTTGCAACGTGTAAGTATTGTTCTAGTATGTAAGAACAAGGTGAAGACTCACCGGGAAAAAAAGCAACACAAAAGGATTTGTAAATTTCACACTATTGTCACAAAGTGATTTTGGTCTGAATTTAAGTCGCATTGAATTTTAGACTGTTGACGTCTTTTTTTTTTTATAAACTTGGTCGAACTTAAGAATTTTCGACTCAATATTTCCTTTTGCTCTTTTCAAGTTAAATTGATTTATCCATCTTAGGTGTAATCAGAAAACTTAATCAAACCTTTTCTCCAAAACGTTTCTCTATTTCCCTTGGTGGCTAGTGCAAACTCTCCGTACAGGCTTCACCGACCAACCCATGGATTCGTCACCTATCTGCATGTCGCTTCGGCGGCCAGTGATGCGGACGGAGATCCCGGTGCCTTCGCTCCGGCTAGTAGTTTATTTTAGGGTTTTTAGTCCTCGCAGACGCGACACTTGGACGGATAGCAACACTTCTTCTTTGTTTTGGTCATCTGGGCTCTAATCCTCCTGGAGTTCGTCTAGTTGGACGTACTCGACGGAGCTCTGTCATAGATTATTGCCATCTCCTTGGGATAGCGAGGTTAGGGTTTCTCATCGCATGTTCGCGACAACGAGATTTGGTGCGAGTTGGTTAAGATATATTCAAAGATTCGACGACGACGAATATGACTCCATGGCGGTGCCCTTAGGGGCATGTACATGCATACTTCCTGGTTGTCATCGACAAGGTCATGCTGGATCCGATAGGGGAACGACGACAACGATGCGTCGACGGCTCGTTCTGACGACAATGTAAATTTTCTTATGTATGAGGTGCTTTTACTTGCGATGAACTTCTATAACATATATGAATCTTCGTAAAAAAAACGAATGATTGCTACACGTAATTGTGTGACATTTCCAATGTGACCACATTCATATAGGCAATGAATTGAAGATGTATATAAAGAACCGTGTAAGGGCATCTCCTATGCTAATCCTTACACCGCCGCACCCCTTTGGACCGGGCGGGCCAGACGCATCCAACGCGATATCCCATATGTCCATGCACCGAACCAAACGCCCTTTTCCCCGCAAACCGAAAGTAAAACGAGGATGCTTTGTAGGAGTCGATCGCTGCCACACACGCGTCCGACACTCTAGACGCATCCAAAACCCACTCTCGTGCGTTATCTCAAACGGATGTGCCGCTTCCCGTGCCGCATTCAGGCCGGCCCATAGCCGTAGAGCGCTTTTTATGTGAATTAGTATTTTTGTTTTTCTAAGGTCAAAATGTCAAATGACATTTTGTCAGAAACACCCCTAACGCAAAAATAATAATAATATCAGGGTCCTATCCTGTCCAGATCGCCGGCGCGCAGCCAGGAGGACTCCCCTCGTCCGACCCCGGCGCCGTCGTCACTCCGTCCCGCCCCGCACAAGGAAAATCAGAGGTGGATCTCGATCGCCCCTGCCAGACAACACTCTTCGCTCGCGGGGTAAGCAGATCCCCAACACTCTAGCTGCAGTTCGTCCTCTTCGATCTTATCTGCGACCGCTCAGCCCCCAAGTAGATGCGGAACTCGTAACCTTGCAGCGTTTACTCGGATTTCAGTGCGATTAGTCCCATTAGCCGTCTCCTCGGCGACAGCCAGGAGCTGATTTTGGCTAGCTCCGTAGCTTTGTTGATTAATATAGGTCGTGCGTGTTGGACCAAATGAAAGGTCTAAAGCTGTTGTCACTGGATATCATTGCTTGATGTAATGAATTCTAAGTTTTGTCTATCTCCTGCTGGATGGGGTGGAGTGAATCACACTGTTCTATACTTGTTGTCTAGCAGGTACTATGTCTTTCGCAATCATCTGAGTAGTAGAATGGCCTCGAAAGCTATAAGGAGGAGGCCTACCGAGAAGGAAAGAGAGAAACATACGGAAACAACGATGCCGGAATCTGTCACAGCACCTCTTCTAGGAAATAGTGCCCAGGGGAATAAATCGGAGGTTAGTAGCGTCCCCTGAATTGAGGTTATTGACAGCGTTTTTGTTTTCTGTGTTTTTTCTAATGTCCTTGATTCTGCCTTTCTTGAAGGGATATGAGCCTATATCGGATTTCTGGGATGGAAAATCACGCGAGTGTCTTCATTGGGCGCATATTGTATCTACTTTTATTACTCAGTCTGCAAGAAAGATAGGTAACTGTCACTAGCTTTGATCCAGGAAAAGGCTACATGTTGTACTTAAAAACAATATAATCTCACTATCACTTGAATGCTAATGATTACCCTATTCTTCAAAACATATGCTTGTTTCATGGTCTTAGCTTCGCAACATTGACTGTGTAGGTTCTGGTAAGCTAGTGAGGATTTTGATTAAGCTGAAACCGTCTGTGCGTAAATTTCTTTTGACATCTCATTTGTGCGTAAATTACACTGATATTCTTGTCTGAATAATATGTTGTGCTTGCTATTGTTATTTCTTCCTTGTAGGCTTTTAATGCTCCGAAGATTTGCTTTTCTTTGCAGTAAATGCTATTTCGGAGTTTGGGTCGTTTCTAGCAAGATTATTTTGTTGCTCCTGTGCTTCCCAAAGTTCACAAAATGCACAGACAATGCTAATTAACCTCAGTCCATTACAGGTACTGTGGGACCTGCAGATGTCGTATTTTTTTTGTTTGAAATGCTGTAGGTTTTATTGTAAGTGTGAATTTAGGAAGTAGGAGTGTGTTAAGCGCCACTTGTAGTTCGATGCACATTCTTAGAGATATTTTGATACCTTTGGCTGAAATAGTGACTACAATTTATCATCCTGTCTAACATCTTAAGCTCAGGAGGACTTGGTCGTTTCATAAACCCGACAACGTTAATTTGCCACTCATCTGAATATCTTCTCGGGTGTGCACAACAGAAAATATTCTTACTTCTTTCCGCATTTATGCTCATGAACAAAATGTTGACATTTCGATGAAACATGTGTTACTTTTTTCTACATGTATGCTTTACCATTTTGGATATTGACTATGACTTGCATGCTTAATTTCTACCTCCTTCAGGGGAGCAATGCCACCAACATTAGTGTTTACTATATCAATGTTTACATTTGTTTAATTTCTTTTGACATGTTATTATGGTTTTGACAGTTTTAAATTTACTTTATAGGAAGAGAGATTAAAATTCTTGAGACAAAGATTAAATGTGCCATTTGACTGTTCTGCTGTCAAGCACCAGGTTCTCATCTTTTACCTAGTTTATGTGGCATTTTTTCTGCTCCTTGAGCAAGTCAATGCTACTTTAAATCATTGATATGTTAATATGCTTATATTCATGAACAGCATGCCACTTCTTCCATTACAGGATGCACTAAAAGAACTTTGGAGATTAGCTTATCCTAACCGAGAGCTCCCTCCTCTGAAATCAGATCTATGGAAGGAAATGGGCTGGCAGAACTCTGACCCAGCAACAGATTTTAGGTTCATTTTGTCAAAATATTCTTATTTTACGAAACTATCTGGTGTTTTTTCTTTCAACCTCACCGAGATGGCTGTTCTCATGAGCTATCCAATGCTTGCAGGGCTGGGGGGTTCATGTCCTTGGAAAATTTAATATATTTTGCCAAAAATTACCCAGTATGTTTCTGTTCATCATGGACACTTACTCCTTATAAATCCGCTGTTAGTTGCTATTTCAATCTGAATACCTTCTTAACATGCAGGATTCCTTTCATCGGCTATTACATAAGGTAGATGGCGAGAGAGCTGAATGGGAATATCCTTTTGCAGTAGCTGGCGTAAATATATCTCATATGTTAGTTCAAATGCTGGATTTGCAATCAGGTGAAGTGAATGCAATAACTGGTCAAATGCTTTATCTTCATTTAAATTTACTCTCCCTCGATTGCATGTGGAGTCTGGTTCCTTAAGCAGATCAACCTATGGAGAAACTGCAGCATTTTTTTTTTGCTTCTTTTTTGCAGAAAATAGGAGGAGCTCAAAAGCAAGAGTTGGCTTTGCTCAACTACTTGAAGATGACGAGATGGCTTTCGATAACCTTTTCTGCCTAGCTTTTCAGATGCTTGACGCTCAGTGGCTTGCAAGGAGAGCTAGTTATATGGAATTCAACGTGAGCATTCTTTATACAAGATGTGTTATGTGCATGCTAATGGTTTCTTGTTCCTTTACCATTGTTCAATCGGCGACCTTTCTTTCATCTTATTATCAGGAGGTTCTGAAGTCCACGCTAGGCCAGTTAGAGCAAGAGCTTACAATTGGAGGCGTTTCAAGCGTTCAGAATCTGCCATCGTTCAGAGTGTTAAGGAGATAGCATTATTTGCTCTTTACCCGAAAGGGGGAAGGTTGCCAAATTGCTGCTCATTCTTTTATTGTTGTTCAAGATGGGCCGCCATGTAAAGATTACTGGCCATTACATATTCAGTTCATATGCGATACCTTGAAAAGATACTTGCTCCTATAGGTTTTGGCATCAAGCGCTTTGTAAGTGTTTGTGTAGCAAAAGATACACATGCAAGTGTTTCTGTTACAAAAGTTATCTGCAGGAGTGTTTTATTCTGGGAACATGTAATTTTTGTATGAAATAGAAGATTAGAAGAAAATAAAAATAATAATCATATTTTAGGATTATTCCTTCCATGTCTAGTAGGAGTGTGTGCTTCTAGCAGCAATCCAAACAGTTAAACTGTATCTTGTATGTATTTTGTATAGCTCCATGTATATAGGATCTGTAACGCCCTGGCCTACGTGCCTACACTCCCGGGCTCCACTCTCCCTCTCATCTGTATATCAGGCAACTCATGTAACTGATTCATTCAAGGCAAGAGCATAATTCTCTCCAACTTGGTATCAGTCGCTAGAACCTCCATGTCCGAGTCCTCCTCCGCAGCCATGGACTCCGTCACCTCGTCGGGCACCTCCTCCTCGACGGCCCCCGCCGTCGCCTCCTCCCCGGCTACTTCCTCTGCGACCACCCCGCCGTTCATCTTCGGTACAAACCCCTCTCTCTTCAGTGGCAGCACCGCCGCCGCCGGGTCTCTCCTCGTTCCTCTCTTCGCCTCCTCTTCCCCGGCCACGCCGGCGCCGCCGCCACCCCCTCCTCGCGCCTCCATCTTCCAGGATCACATCACCAACCACATTAAGTTCCTTCTCAACCCTGCCGATCACAACTACCACAAGTGGAAATCCTTCTTTCTCATGGTGCTCCTCCGCTATGGCGTCTCCTTCCTCATCGAACACCCACCACCTCCCAATGCCACTACCCAATACCTTGAGCTCGACGCCCATGTCGTCCTCTGGATCTACGCAACCCTTGCGGATCCTATGGTGGATCACGTTGTCGGCGCTACATCTACCTATGCCCTCTGGAAGAAAATCAAGGACTACTTCCTCGCCAACCGCGCCGCCCGCTTCATGGTCCTCAATCGGCAGTACAGGAACCTCAAGCAGGGTGATCTCTCGGTCGATGAGTATGCGCGGCGCATGAAACAGCTCACTGACGCCCTCGTTGATATCGACCACGCCGTCACCGAAGTCGATCTCACCAACCAGTTCCTCCATGGCCTTGACAAGCGCCTCGACACCATTCGCGTCATCCTCGGCGATCAGGAGCTCCCTTTCGACACGGTCCTCTCCCGGGTCATCCTCGCCGAGGAATCCCAGGCCCAACGCGCCGCCGAGGAAAGCGCCTCGGCATTCGCTCTCTCCGGTGGTGATCGTGGCCAGAGCAGCGGCTCTGGCTCCGGCGCCCGCGGCTCCGGCGATCGCGGCGACCGCGCCGGTGAGCGCTCCCAGGGTCCTCCTCAGCAGCAACCTCCCAACCCTGGCCGCGGCGACCGCGCTCCTGATGGCGGAGGCTGTGGTCGTGGGCGCGGGCGTGGCCGTGGCCGTGGCCGTGGCGACAACGGTGGTCGGGGCCAGCCTTCTCAGCCCACGCTGTCCCCCTTCACCGGCTACTTTGCGCCCTACGGCATGGCGCTTCCCTCTCCACGATCGGGCTGGGTGCCGCCCAACGCCGCCGGCGTCCTCGGTCCGTGCCCCGGCTCCCACGCTCACGCCTACCCTGTGTACCCGGCCGCTCCTACACCACCATCGGCGTACCCGCCGCCGCCATCGTCATGGGAGCACCTCGCCATGCTCAACGCCGCCTACAGCAATGGTGGGTTTCCCTCCAACCCCGCCCCCGAGTGGTACCTCGACAGCGGCGCCTCCTCCCACGTGACAGGCAACCAAGGTAACTTGACCACGTCTAGTTCTTCGTTACAGCATGTTCCATCCCGCATAGTCGTTGGCAATGGGCATCATTTACCTGTCACAGCCACTGGTTCCACCACTCTATCTCCCTCCGATTTTCGTCTCACTGATATACTCGTTTCACCACATGTTGTCACTAGCCTCATTTCTGTTCGTCGCTTTACTAAAGATAATTCTTGTTCTATTGAGTTTTACCCCTATGGTTTTCTTGTGAAGGATCTTCGCACCCAGAGGGTTCTCATGATCTCCGTTAGCCATGGCGATCTTTATCCCTTCATTGGCAATAAACCGACCACGACGTCTGCTCTTCTCGCCGCCACCTCCTCTTCGGATTTGTGGCACCGTCGTCTTGGGCATCCCAGCGCCCACACACTAGCTACCTTGTCTAAGGATTTTCTTCATGATTGTAACAAGCCAGCTCACACGCCTTGTAGTGCGTGTCAGCTTGGCCGGCAACCTCGCCTCCCCTTCTCCTCTTCCATTAGTAAAACCTATGCACCATTTGATTTGATTCATTGTGATCTATGGACATCTCCGGTTGTAAGTTTTTCGGGTTTTCAATATTACTTGGTTGTTTTAGATGACTTCACCCATTACTCCTGGACGTTTCCCATGCGTGCCAAGTCCGATACATCCACCATACTTCAACGCTTCTTTACCTATGTCCACACTCAATTCAATGTCATCATCAAAGCTATGCAATGCGACAATGGCGGCGAGTTCATCAACAATTCCCTTCTCTCCTTCTTCTCTTCTAACGGCGTTGTCTTTCGTTTCTCCTGTCCACATACCTCACCACAAAATGGCAAGGCCGAGCGCCTCCTACGCACCACAAACGACATTGTTCGTACACTTCTCCAACAAGCCAACCTCACGCCCCCCTTTTGGGTGGAAGCCCTACACACGGCCACTTACTTACTCAACCGTCGCCCTTCCCGTGCCATTCATCCCTACACACCCTACTTCCTCATGTTCGGCTCACACCCCACATACGATCACTTACGCATTTTCGGGTGCTTGTGTTTCCCTAACACCTACTCTACCATGACCCACAAGCTCTCCCCTCGCTCCTCTCGGTGCGTCTTTTTAGGCTACCCTCTAGAGCACAAGGGATACCGCTGTTACGATCTTACCACTCGCCGCGTCATCGTTTCTCGGCACGTCACGTTTGATGAGAGCATTTTCCCTTACGTACCGCCCACACCATGGCCCTAATCTACCCCCGCCACACCGCATCCCATTCCCCTGATCTGTTCCCCAGCGAATCTCTCGGATCGTGCGATCCCACCTACCTCAGATGGGACCAGCTCTCCACCCGGATCTCCTGTCCCCTCCTCTGGGTCCCACCATCCCACTCCCGCGACCACGTCGTCCACGCGTTCGCCAGCGATCGGCTCGCCCGGTTCGCACGGATCCCACAACGGATCCTCCTCGACTACCGTTCCCACTCCCTCCAGCTCCGACCTATCCGGGCCTCCCTCGCCACCCGCCCCTGATCCGCCTGGCCCGTGATCTGCCTCGCGATCCGCGTCTGCCAGCACTGCTCCCACGATCGGCCTGTTCCCCGAATCCACCTCGCAATCAGCACCCTCCACTCCTTCTCCGCCACGTCTTCCGCACCATGCAGCCCCGATCGAGCCCCCACGTAATTCCCATCGCATGACCACCCGTGCCAAAACCGGTTACTGTATGCCTAGGCGTCTTTTTCTGGCTCACTCCATCGCTCCCTCACTCTCTCCTCTTCCCGCCACATACAAATCCGCCATCAAAGACCCCAATTGGCTCCGCGCTATGCAAGATGAATTTCATGCTCTAACGACTAACTCTACATGGTCTTTAGTGCCTAAGCCTGCAGGAGCAAACATTGTTACTGGGAAGTGGATTTTTCGGCACAAATTCAACGCCGATGGAACTTTGGCTCGCTACAAGGCCCGTTGGGTTGTCCGGGGTTTCTCTCAGCGTGAGGGTGTGGATTATGACGAGACTTTCAGCCCTGTGGTCAAACCAGCAACTATTCGTGTGGTACTCAGTTTGGCCACCTCGAACTCGTGGCCCATCCGTCAGCTTGATGTCAAAAATGCGTTTCTCCATGGTGATCTAAAGGAAACAGTTTATTGCTCTCAGCCCGCCGGGTTTGTGGATGCCTCTCGTCCGGATCATGTGTGTCTCTTACACAAGTCACTATATGGGTTGAAGCAAGCTCCTCGCCAATGGTTCATTCGGTTCAAGACTTTCTTGCAGTCCCTCGGTTTCTCTGGATCCAAGAGTGACTCTTCCTTGTTCATGTTGGGGAACGTAGTATTTTAAAATTTTCCTACGATCACGCAAGATCTATCTACCAGATGCATAGCAACGAGAGGGGAGAGTGTGTCTACGTACCCTCGTAGACCGGGAGCGGAAGCGTCAAGTGACGCGGTTGATGTTGTCGAACTTCTTCACGATCCAACCGATCAAGTACCGAACGTACGGCACCTCCGCGTTCAGCACACGTTCAGCTTGATGACGTCCCACGAGCTCTTGATCCAGTTGAGCTTCACGGGAGAGTTTCATCAGCACAACGGCGTGGTGACGGATATGATGTGATCACCGGCGCAGGGCTTCTCCTAAGCTCTGCGACGGTACGACCGAGGTGTGATTCTGTGGAGGGGGGCACCGCACACGGCTAAAACAAATCAACTTGTATGTCTTTGGGTGCCCCCTGCCCCCGTATATAAAGGAGCAAGGGAGGAGGGGCCGGCCACCTCCTATGGTGCGGCTAGGGAGGGGACTCCTACTAGGAATATGATTGCAATCCTATTCCTAGTAGGATTCACCGGAAGGAAGAAGGGGGAAGGGATTAGGAGAGGTGGCGCCCCCCCAATCCTAGTCCAACTAGGATTGCTAGGTGGGGGCGCCGGCCAGCCCTATTGGGCTGCCTCTCTCTCACCCTTTAGGCCCACTATGGACCATTCCCTCTCGTAGGGGGTTCCGGTAACCCCCTCCGGCATTCCCGATAAATCTGAAACTTTTCCGGTATACTTCCGGTGTCCGAATATAGCCGTCCAATATATCAATCTTTATGTCTCGGACATTCCGAGACTCCTCGTCATGTCCGTGATCTCATCCGGGACTCCGAACTACCTTCGGTACATCAATACTCAAAAACTCATAATACCGATCGTCATCAAACGTTAAGCGTGCGGACCCTACGGGTTCGAGAACTATGTAGACATGACCGAGACTCATCTCTGGTCAATAACCAATAGCGGAACCTGGATGTTCATATTGGCTCCTACATATTCTACGAAGATCTTTTATCGGTCAGAATCGCATAACAACATACGTTGTTCCTTTTGTCAAACGGTATGTTACTTGCCCGAGATTCGATCGTCGGTATCTTTATACCTAGTTCAATCTCGTTACCGGCAAGTCTCTTTACTCGTTCCGTAACACATCATCTCGTGACTAACTCATTAGTCTATTGCTTGCAAGGCTTATTGTGATGTGTGTTACCGAGAGGGCCCAGAGATACCTCTCCGACACTCGGAGTGACAAATCCTAATCTTGATCTATGCCAACACCACGAATACTTTCGGAGACACCTGTAGAGCATCTTTATAATCACCCAGTTACGTTGTGACGTTTGATAGCACACAAGGTGTTCCTACGGTATTCGGGAGTTGCATAATCTCATAGTCATAGGAACATGTATAAGTCATGAAGAAAGCAATAGCAGTTAAACTAAACGATCATAGTGCTATGCTAACGGATGGGTCTTGTCCATCACATCATTCTCCTAATGATGTGATCCCGTTGATCAAATGACAACTCATGTCTATGGCTAGGAAACATAACCATCTTTGATCAATGAGCTAGTCTAGTAGAGGCATACCAGGGACATACTGTTTTGTCTATGTATTCACACATGTACTAAGTTTCCGGTTAATACAATTCTAGCATGAATAAAAGACATTTATCATGATATAAGGAAATACAAATAACATCTTTATTATTTCCTCTAGGGCATATTTCCTTCAGTCTCCCACTTGAACTAGAGTCAATAATCTAGATTACAAAGTGATGATCCTCACACCCATGGAGTCTTGGTGCTGATCATGTTTTGCCCGTGGAAGAGGCTTAGTCAACGGGTCTGCAACATTCAGATCCGTATGTATTTTGCAAATCTCTATGTCTCCTTCCTTGACTAGATCGCGGATGGAATTGAAGCGTCTTTTGATGTGCTTTGTTCTCTTGTGAAACCTGGACTCCTTCGCCAAGGCTATGGCTCCAGTGTTGTCACAAAAGATTTTCATTGGACCCGATGCACTAGGTACTACACCTAGATCGGATATGAACTCCTTCATCCAGACTCCTTCATTTGCTGCTTCTGAAGCAGCTATGTATTCCGCTTCACACGTAGATCCCGCCACGACGCTCTGCTTGGAACTGCACCAGCTGACAGCTCCGCCGTTCAATAAAAATACATATCCGGTTTGTGACTTAGAGTCATCCGGATCAGTGTCAAAGCTAGAATCGACGTAACCGTTTACGACGAGCTCTTTGTCACCTCCATATACGAGAAACATATCCTTTGTTCTTTTCAGATACTTTAGGATGTTTTTGACCGCTGTCCAGTGATCCACTCCTGGATTACTTTGGTACCTCCCTGCTAGACTTATAGCAAGGCACACATCAGGTCTGGTACACAGCATTGCATACATGATAGATCCTATGGCTGAGGCATAGGGAATGACTTTCATTTTCTCTCTATCTTCTGCAGTGGTCGGGCATTGAGTCTTACTCAACTTTATACCTTGTAAAACAGGCAAGAACCCTTTCTTTGACTGATCCATTTTGAACCTTTTCAAAATCTTATCAAGGTATGTGCTTTGTGAAAGTCCAATTAAGCGTCTTGATCTATCTCTATAGATTTTGATGCCTAATATGTAAGCAGCTTCACCGAGGTCTTTCATTGAAAAACTTTTATTCAAGTATCCTTTTATGCTGTTCAGAAATTCTATATCATTTCCAATTAACAATATGTCATCTACATATAATATTAGAAATGCTACAGAGCTCCCACTCACTTTCTTGTAAATACAGGCTTCTCCAAAAGTCTGTATAAAACCATATGCTTTGATCACCTCATCAAAGCGTATATTCCAACTCCGAGATGCTTGCACCAGTCCATAGATGGATCGCTGGAGTTTGCAAACTTTGTTAGCACCTTTTGGATCGACAAAACCTTCTGGTTGCATCATATACAACTCTTTTTTGAGATATCCATTTAGGAATGCAGTTTTGACATCCATTTGCCAGATTTCATAATCATAAAATGCGGCAATTGCTAACATGATTCGGACAGACTTAAGCATCGCTACAGGTGAGAAAGTCTCATCGTAGTCAACTCCTTGAACTTGTCGAAAACCTTTCGCAACAAGTCGAGCTTTGTAAATAGTAACATTACCGTCTGCGTCGGTCTTCCTCTTGAAGATCCATTTATTTTCGATGGCTTGCCGATCATCGGGCAAGTCAACCAAAGTCCATACTTTGTTCTCATACATGGATCCCATCTCAGATTTCATGGCTTCAAGCCATTTTGCGGAATCTGGGCTCATCATTGCTTCCTCATAGTTCGTAGGTTCATCATGGTCTAGTAACATGATTTCCAGAACTGGGTTGCCGTACCACTCTGGTGCGGAACGTACTCTAGTTGATCTACGACGTTCAGTAGAAACTTGATCCGAAGTTTCATGATCATTATCATCAACTTCCTCACTAATTGGTGTAGGAATCACTGGAACAATTTCCTGTGATGTACTACTTTCCAATATGGGAGAAGGTACAATTACCTCATCAAGTTCTACTTTCCTCCCACTCACTTCTTTCGAGAGAAACTCTTTTTCTAGAAAGGATCCGTTCTTAGCAACGAATATTTTGCCTTCGGATCTGTGATAGAAGGTGTACCCAACAGTTTCTTTTGGGTATCCTATGAAGACACATTTTTCCGACTTGGGATCGAGCTTATCAGGTTGAAGTGTTTTCACATAAGCATCGCAGCCCCAAATTTTAAGAAACGACAACTTTGGTTTCTTGCCAAACCACAGTTCATAAGGCGTCGTATCAACAGATTTAGATGGTGCCCTATTTAACGTGAATGCAGCTGTCTCTAAAGCATAACCCCAAAACGATAGTGGTAAATCGGTAAGAGACATCATAGATCGCACCATATCTAATAAAGTACGGTTACGACGTTCGGACACACCATTACGTTGTGGTCTTCCAGGTGGCGTGAGTTGTGAAACTATTCCACATTGTTTCAAATGAAGACCAAACTCGTAACTCAAATATTCTCCTCCACGATCAGATCGTAGGAACTTTATTTTCTTGTTACGATGATTCTCTACTTCACTCTGAAATTCTTTGAACTTTTCAAATGTTTCAGACTTGTGTTTCATTAAGTAGATATACCCATATCTGCTCAAATCATCAGTGAAGGTCAGAAAATAACGATACCCGTCGCGAGCATCAACGCTCATTGGTCCACATACATCAGTATGTATGATTTCCAACAAATCTGTTGCTCGCTCCATGGTTCCGGAGAACGGAGTTTTAGTCATCTTGCCCATGAGGCATGGTTCGCAAGCACCAAGTGATTCATAATCAAGTGATTCCAAAAGTCCATCTTTATGGAGTTTCTTCATGCGTTTTACACCAATATGACCCAAACGGCAGTGCCACAAATAAGTTGCACTATCATTATTAACCTTGCATCTTTTGGTTTCAATATTATGAATATGTGTATCACTACAATCAAGATCCAGTAAGAATAGACCACTTTTTAAAGGGTGCATGACCATAAAGGATATTATTCATAAAAATGGAACAACCATTATTCTCTGATTTAAATGAATAACCGTCTCGCAATAAACAAGATCCAGATATAATGTTCATGCTCAACGCTGGCACCAAATAACAATTATTTAGGTCTAAAACTAATCCCGAAGGTAGATGTAGAGGTAGCGTGCCGACGGCGATCACATCGACTTTGGAACCGTTTCCCACGCGCATCGTCACCTCGTCCTTAGCTAATCTTCGTTTAATCCGTAGTCCCTGTTTCGAGTTACAAATATTAGCAACCGAACCGGTATCAAATACCCAGGTACTACTACGAGCATTAGTAAGGTACACATCAATAACATGTATATCATATATACCTTTGTTCATCTTGCCATCCTTCTTATCCGCCAAATACTTGGGGCAGTTCCGCTTCCAGTGTCCAGTTCCCTTGCAGTAGAAGCACTCAGTTTCAGGCTTGGCTCCAGATTTGGATTTCTTCGTTGAAGTAGCAACTGATTTGCTATTCTTTTTGAAGTTCCCTTTCTTTCCCTTGCCCTTTTTCTTGAAACCAGTGGTCTTATTAACCATCAACACTTGATGCTCCTTTTTGATTTCTACCTCCGCAGCTTTGAGCATAGCGAAGAGCTCGGGAATTATCTTTTGCATCCCTTGCATGTTATAGTTCATCACGAAGCCTTTATAGCTTGGTGGAAGTGATTGAAGAACTCTATCAATGACACTATCTTCGTCAACATTGCAACCAAGTTGAGTCATATGATTGTAGTACCCAGACATTCTGAGCAAGTGTTCACTGATAGAACTGTTCTCCTCCATTTTGCAGCTGTAGAACTTATTGGAAATCTCATATTTCTCAATTCGGGCATTTGCTTGAAATATTAACTTCAACTCCTGAAACATCTCATATGCTCCATGACGTTCAAAACGTCGTTGAAGTCCCGGTTCTAAGCCGTAAAGCATGGCACACTGAACTATCGTGTAGTCATCAGACCGCGATTGCCAGACGTTCACAGCGTCTGCATCAGCGGCAGGGGGCTTGTCACCTAGCGGTGCTTCAAGGACATAATTTTTCTGTGCAGCAATGAGGATAATCCTCAGGTTACGGACCCAGTCCGTGTAATTGCTACCATCATCTTTCAGCTTAGCTTTCTCTAGGAATGCATTAAAATTCAAAGGAACGGTAGCACGGGCCATTGATCTACAACGACATAGATATGCAAAAACTATCAGGACTAAGTTCATGATAAATTAAAGTTCAATTTAATCATATTAATTTAAAGAACTCCCACTTAGATAGACATCCCTCTGGTCATCTAAATGATCACGTGATCCAAATCAACTAAACCATGTCCGATCATCACGTGAGATGGAGTAGTTTTCAATGGTGAACATCTTATGTTGATCATATCTACTATATGATTCACGCTCGACCTTTCGGTCTCCAGTGTTCCGAGGCCATATCTGTATATGCTAGGCTCGTCAAGTTTAACCCGAGTATTCTGCGTGTGCAAAACTGGCTTACACCCGTTGTATTTGAACGTAGAGCTTATCACACCCGATCATCACGTGGTGTCTCGGCACGACGAACTTTCGCAACGGTGCATACTCAGGGAGAACACTTATACCTTGAAATTTAGTAAGGGATCATCTTATAATGCTACCGTCGTTCTAAGCAAAATAAGAAGCATAATAAGATAAACATCACATGCAATCAAAATATGTGACATGATATGGCCATCATCATCTTGTGCTTTTGATCTCCATCTCCAGAGCACCGTCATGACCACCTTCGTCACCGGCTTGACACCTTGATCTCCATCGTAGCATCGTTGTCGTCTCGCCAACTATTGCTTCTACGACTATCGCTACCGCTTAGTGATAAACTAAAGCAATTACATGGCGATTGCATTTCATACAATAAAGCGACAACCATATGGCTCCTGCCAGTTGCCGATAACTTTACAAAACATGATCATCTCATACAAAACTGTATAACTCATCATGTCTTGACCATATCACATCACAACATGCCCTGCAAAAACAAGTTAGACGTCCTCTACTTTGTTTGTTGCAAGTTTTACGTGGCTGCTACGGGCTTAGCAAGAACCGTTCTTACCTACGCATACAAAACCACAACGATGTTTCGTCAAGTATGTGTTGTTTTAACCTTCACAAGGACCGGGCGTAGCCACACTTGATTCATCTAAAGTGAGAGAGACAGACACCCGCCAGTCACCTTTAAGCAACGAGTGCTCGTAACGGTGAAACCAGTCTCGCGTAAGCGTACGCGTAATGTCGGTCCGGGCCGCTTCATCTCACAATACCGCCGAAGCAAAGTATGACATGCTGGTAAGCAGTATGACTAGTATCGTCCACAATCTCATTGTGTTCTACTCGTGCATATCATCTACGCATAGACCTGGCTCATGATGCCACTGTTGGCGAACGTAGTATTTTAAAATTTTCCTACGATCACGCAAGATCTATCTACCAGATGCATAGCAACGAGAGGGGAGAGTGTGTCTACGTACCCTCGTAGACCGGGAGCGGAAGCGTCAAGTGACGCGGTTGATGTTGTCGAACTTCTTCACGATCCAACCGATCAAGTACCGAACGTACGGCACCTCCGCGTTCAGCACACGTTCAGCTTGATGACGTCCCACGAGCTCTTGATCCAGTTGAGCTTCACGGGAGAGTTTCGTCAGCACAACGGCGTGGTGACGGATATGATGTGATCACCGGCGCAGGGCTTCTCCTAAGCTCCGCGACGGTACGACCGAGGTGTGATTCTGTGGAGGGGGGCACCGCACACGGCTAAAACAAATCAACTTGTATGTCTTTGGGTGCCCCCCTGCCCCCGTATATAAAGGAGCAAGGGAGGAGGGGCCGGCCACCTCCTATGGTGCGGCTAGGGAGGGGACTCCTACTAGGAATAGGATTGCAATCCTATTCCTAGTAGGATTCACCGAAAGGAAGAAGGGGGAAGGGATTAGGAGAGGTGGCGCCCCCCCAATCCTAGTCCAACTAGGATTGCTAGGTGGGGGCGCCGGCCAGCCCTATTGGGCTGCCTCTCTCTCACCCTTTAGGCCCACTATGGACCATTCCCTCTCGTAGGGGGTTCCGGTAACCCCCTCCGACATTCCCGATAAATCCGAAACTTTTCCGGTATACTTCCGGTGTCCGAATATAGCCGTCCAATATATCAATCTTTATGTCTCGGACATTCCGAGACTCCTCGTCATGTCCGTGATCTCATCCGGGACTCCGAACTACCTTCGGTACATCAATACTCAAAAACTCATAATACCGATCGTCATCAAACGTTAAGCGTGCGGACCCTACGGGTTCGAGAACTATGTAGACATGACCGAGACTCATCTCTGGTCAATAACCAATAGCGGAACCTGGATGTTCATATTGGCTCCTACATATTCTACGAAGATCTTTTATCGGTCAGAACCGCATAACAACATACGTTGTTCCTTTTGTCAAACGGTATGTTACTTGCCCGAGATTCGATCGTCTGTATCTTTATACCTAGTTCAATCTCGTTACCGGCAAGTCTCTTTACTCGTTCCGTAACACATCATCTCGTGACTAACTCATTAGTCTATTGCTTGCAAGGCTTATTGTGATGTGTGTTACCGAGAGGGCCCAGAGATACCTCTCCGACACTCGGAGTGACAAATCCTAATCTTGATCTATGCCAACACCACGAATACTTTCGGAGACACCTGTAGAGCATCTTTATGATCACCCAGTTACGTTGTGACATTTGATAGCACACAAGGTGTTCCTACGGTATTCGGGAGTTGCATAATCTCATAGTCATAGGAACATGTATAAGTCATGAAGAAAGCAATAGCAGTTAAACTAAACGATCATAGTGCTATGCTAACGGATGGGTCTTGTCCATCACATCATTCTCCTAATGATGTGATCCCGTTGATCAAATGACAACTCATGTCTATGGCTAGGAAACATAACCATCTTTGATCAATGAGCTAGTCTAGTAGAGGCATACCAGGGACATACTGTTTTGTCTATGTATTCACACATGTACTAAGTTTCCGGTTAATACAATTCTAGCATGAATAAAAGACATTTATCATGATATAAGGAAATACAAATAACATCTTTATTATTGCCTCTAGGGCATATTTCCTTCAGTTCATTCTGCATCGTGGCAACTCCATAGCTTACCTCTTGGTTTATGTGGATGATATCATTCTTACTGCCAACAACTCTGCCACGCTTCAAGCTATCATCACCTCTCTCAAGTCAGAATTCTCCATGACGGATCTCGGCGACCTACATCACTTCTTGGGCATCAATGTCACCCCAAACAGCTCTGGCTTGTTCTTGTGTCAGCAACAGTATGCCCTTGAGATCCTTGAGCGCGCCAAGATGCTAAACTGCAAACCAGTTTCCACTCCCATTGATACAACCGCCAAGGTCTCTGCTACTGATGGTCACCCCCTGTCCAACCCAACGCACTATCGCAGCATAGCTGGAGCACTTCAGTACCTCACTCTCACCCGGCCCGACATCTCCTACGCCGTGCAACAGGTGTGTTTGTTCATGCAAGATCCGCGAGACACCCATATGCAGCTGATCAAGAGGATCCTTCGCTACTTGCGCGGTACTTCTCACTATGGCCTTCAGTTCTTTCGGTCTTCCTCTTTGGACCTCGTGGCATATACTGACGCAGATTGGGCTGGTTGCCCCGACACCCGCAAGTCCACGTCTGGTTTCTGCGTCTATCTTGGCTCAAACTTGGTGTCCTGGTCTTCCAAACGGCAGCCCACAGTCTCCCGCTCCAGCGCAGAAGCTGAGTACCGTGGCGTTGCAAATTGTGTTGCAGAATCTTGCTGGTTGCGCCAACTTCTCCATGAGCTCCGGTCTCCACCGCCTCGGGCAACCATTGTCTATTGCGACAACATCAGTGCATCTTACCTGGCCAGCAATCCAGTTCAGCACCAACGAACGAAGCACATTGAGATTGATCTTCATTTTGTTCGTGACAGAGTAGCTCTGGGCGAAGCTCGTGTTCTGCATGTACCCTCAAGCTCGCAGTTTGCTGATCTGTTCACAAAAGGATTGCCATCTCTTGTGTTCACCGAGTTTCGTTCCAACCTGAACGTCCTACCTAATGGAGTTCCGGTTGAGGGGGGGGGAGTTAAACTGTATCTTGTATGTATTCTGTATAGCTCCATGTATATAGGATCTGTAACGCCCTGGCCTGCGTGCCTACACTCCCGGGCTCCACTCTCCCTCTCATCTGTATATCAGGCAACTCATGTAACTGATTCATTCAAGGCAAGAGCATAATTCTCTCCAACTCAAACGTCCCTCCCAGTCTCTGAGTTCCATGTCATCTACTCCCTCCGTTCTTTAATATAAGTCTTTGGGGAGATTTCACTATGAACCACATACGGCACAAAATGAGTGAATCTACACTCTAAAATGCATTTATATACGTTTGTATGTGGTTCATAATGAAATCTTTACAAAGACTTATATTTAGGAACGGAGAGAGTACTACCTACATTCCTAAATATAAGACGTCGGGGCAGTTTAAATTTAGGAATGGAGGTAGTATAAAGGTTACTTCCCTTGGCAATCTCGACAGGAACATGCGTTCCTATGGTTTTTGTCATCAGTCCAGCCAAATCAAACTTTTAACTGGTTCTACCTTGATACACAAAAGGCTAAGTGTGTGCCGCATTACCTTGCGAAATAACTCGCGGGGATAAGCATTATATTGAACCTCAGGCAATCACGTCACGGCCGAAGGTAACCAGATATATTTATGCTGGTACTAGGCAAACAGCTGATGTCAAAGATAGTGGGAGTGGCATCTCAATGTTGATGGCTGCAAGATCATAGGCCCGGCTGCCTCCTCTCGAGTGATGTGTTTCCGCGAAGTTCCTATGATTCTACAATGACATGCGCATTTTCTCCATTGGGAAAAGCTGGTGGTCAACCGATTGATCGTTTCTCTCACATCCGTCATGTTGTACGCTTGACACGTGTCTTGATGGGCCAGCCACCGCTTCTCTTCTTCGTCCCGCCCTTTGGATCTCATCTCACCATACAAAGCGCTTCGTACTCCGGTTCTTGCAACTGGGCACTTGTTTCGAAAATGCATACCGCAACAAACGACATGTTGCAGATCGGCCATGAGGGAGGGCAACGAGGACGATACAACCTTGTTGCAGGAATACATAGAAGAGGTTGGAGATAATGTGTCCTATTTGCAATGGAGGTTTTGCAACAAGGGTCTTATTACAGAAAAATAGAGAAAAAGTTTTGCATCAAGTGTCTTGTTGCAGAAAAATAGAAAAGAAAAAGTTTTGCAACAGGGGTCTTGCTGCAGGAAATTAGAGTAGAGAAGTTTTTGCAACAGAGGTCCTGTTAAAAAAAAATTAGAAAAGAGAAGTTTTTGCAACAAACGTCCTGTTGCAGAAAATTAGAGAAGAAGAAATTCCTGTAACATGGCATTTGTTGCGGAAATTTAGAGAAGAAGGGGTTTTGCAACAAAAGCATTGTTGCAAAAAATCATGAAAAAAAAACACGGCTTGCCTCGTACAATCGGACGGCTCGCGAGGCGGCGGATCTTTTAAAAAGATCCGCCGGCTGACGCGTAGCAGGCCCCTTCTCCATTACAACAAGTTGTGAAGGAACGTAGAAATTTGTACGAATCCACATTCTCGGTGGCTATCAAAATATATACTCCAAATGCACCGTCTTTTCCCGCCTTACACAACAAGTAAAAGATAAAAGAAAACTGTAAAATGGTGATGTTTTTTCATGAGAAAAGGAGAATAAAATATGTTCAAAAATATTGGAGATGCGGGGGATCGAACCCCGTGCCTCTCGCATGCAAAGCGAGCGCTCTACCATTTGAGCTACATCCCCTTTCATGTTTTAACTCAAATTGTGTTTTACCTGTACAATACGATCACGAATTCTATACGGCCACACCACGATCGAACTAGGAGAAGGACGCAATCTTCAGTACAGGCGGAAGGCGGGAACTCTTCCTGTCTTACATATCCTTGGTCTACTGTTTTTTTAATACTAGGTCAGTAGAGCAGCAATGTCATAGAGGAGTTCAATACGAATACATAATTCTCCCAAAGGAAATGAAATTCAAAAGAGAGGACATATACTTGTCTTCCCTTGAGAAGCCCCCTTCTAATCTGCGGCTATCTGGAAAGACTCAAGAAATGCAGACAATAAAAGTGCCTAGCTCTCCGGCCGCTCCTAACGATGCTATGTAGTACTCCCTCCGTAAACTAATATAAAAGTGTTTAGATTACTACTTTAGTGATCTAAACGTTCTTATATTAGTTTACAAAGGGAGTACGTAGCATCATATTATGTTAAACCTAATGCCCCATGTTCCATATGCCATGTTTCACAGTGGTCCAAGAGAAAAAGTCCAAGACAATGTCTGGATGCATGACTGGGCCATGAACAAGAAACACCAGGGCAGTTTAACTTAGCCAATGGCTAGTCAAGTCCGTAGAGGACTAGCCCCTTGAGTCCTTGGCCAGTTGCATGTGAAGTACTACTATGGATCCAAATAAGTCTCCAACTCCGAGAGAAGAGGCCAACAAGGTGGCAATGATTGGAGGGAAGCAGTGCAAGGAAAATGCAGGGTGATTAACTCAGCTTAATTAGCTGGTCAAATCTGTGGACTGAGAAGGAGGCAGATGGTCCATGGCCAACCTTATTCCATGTGGAGATCAGATCACTGCCATTTTATAGGTACTGCGTTGTACACTCATTGTGATCATCACATTTTCAATTAACTGGTAGTTCAATTAACATATACAGAAGTAGATTAATTGTAGCACCATGTCTGAGACGAATTAACTTTCCAAACTTGATCAATACACTGTTTTTTTTCATTGTTTCTTGAGATATTTTTTGAAAAAAGAAAGAAAAGTGTTTCTTGAGATAATCGTTTGATGAGGCCAGACCATACAGCTGCTGCGGTTACAGACGCGAGGAACAGTGCATCTGTGGTATGATACGTTTGTAACTAACCGGTTGGCCGTACCCCTCCACGATCTACCACACCTATACTTATATAAGCACTTTGCTAGCTACCCCAGCCGATCTGAATCTGTAGGATGCATTGTCACACTGTATTTGATATTATGCTCTGCGTGCCATAGAAAATGGATGATGAATGTTCCGTCTGATCACATGAAACCAGTCAAAAAGATCAACTCGGAAGAAGAGGAGGATCGTAGGTATTTCGGCCGGGCGGCGGTGGATATTAGTCAAAGATGGCCTCACATGGTCGGCCTTGGCGTCAAGTCCGAACCAACAACGCCCACCCGTAATATTCGCCAGTGTAAACTCGATTCAGGTAAAGTGGCAACGTACTGGAAAACTGGGGCTCTGCACATACTTTCTATGGAACGCTACTAAGTACTCCTGGTAGTTTCTACAGAATTTCGTAATGTGGATGAATCAGCTGGCTGGGATGGAAGAAATGGATCCAGATCTCGGGGGTGACACGTTCCCACAGCTCGCCCCATATGCTCCGTGACTCCCTTTTGCTCCATCCCCGACTAGTATAAGACATGGCGTCACATGTTCACTCCATGTTCCCACGTACTCACTCCGATCCACCAGTGGAAGCTGCGTGCGCTCGAACAACGCATGCTGCTGGCCTCCACGCATTATATACGCGCGCCGTAGAAGACAACACTACAGCCCCAACTCTTCAACTCCCACCCACACTCCCAAGTCTCCAACCTTACAGAGTTACGGTTCGATCAAGTGTACGGCTAGCGCCGCCATGAAGACCAAGCTGCAAGCTGCTGGCTGCCGCCGGAGTGTCGCCGCCGTCGTCTCCTGCCTCCTCGCCTCCATGCTCCTGCTCCATCTCCTCTTGCTCACGCCGTCGACGACAGCAGCTGCCGTGTCAACCGACGCAACAGCATCGCCGTGGCTGTGGCAGCAGGGTCGCCGCGGCCCTGCGGCAAGGAGGTTGCTGTTGGAGGTGCAGCCCAGGCCCAGCACGTCCGTGGGCCGCACTGACACCAACGAGTTCCACGTCGAGCACGGTACTCTTCCGGCGGCGGCGAACGGCAAGCCCGTGGAGGTGGGGTTCGACGCCAGCATGAGGAAATTTCCCAAGAGCGGCTCAAACAAAAATCATAATTAGTCAGGGGAACTGAATCTCCTTCCTTCCTTCTCTCTTTGATCAGCTGTAGCTGTAGCATGTAATATCTTTTGCAGATAACACTCTCACTTGTAGAGATTATTCAAGACTAACCTATCTTAGGGCATGTGTAATCTAGTGCCAGGAAATAATTAGTGTGTATCAATTTTTGAGAGGAGGCAGTTTGCTCCAGTACTGATGTGACCCCGGATAGATCATCTGTTCAGTCAATGAATATATTTTTTGAAAGTTTTGCCACAACCATCACAAGAAAATTCAATTCACCTGACCTGTACAACCTCAAATCTGGACTCCTACCTTGTATCCCACTAGATTTCCGCAAGCCCCCACTTCATTGACACAATTGCGTGTAACCTTTACCACAGTTCAATCAAACATCCTTCATGCTCTAAACTAGCAGCAACACCACCGAGTCACAAGTAATCAAACGAAGAAGAGTAAAGAAAAGAAAAGTTGCAGGGCAAACATTACAAAATAATACTCCCTCCGTCCCAAAGTAAGTGTCTCAACTTTGTACTAGCTCTAGTACAAATTTGTACTAAGCTCAAGACACTTATTTTGGGACGGAGGGAGTAATAAATAAACGTGAGCAACAATATGAGTATAGAGTTACAGTTCAGATCCCATCTACCGGTAAGTTCTACGACTGAGCCCTAAAATGTTAATATCATTGGGCAACAACAATTTAAGCAACAGTATCACCCATTTGTTTGTCTCTGAGCTAATTAACGTGCTATGCAAAGAAAAGTCTAACTACTTCATATGGTCAGGAAGTATCGACCAAACTTCTCAGACCAAAAGGAACAGTTGTACATCACACAAGCCGTACACCTATTTTCGTAGGCAGTGATCCTGTTTCGCCTACAGGACATGTAACCCAACCGCATAATACTCGGGGATTATTGTTAATGTACAAAGGTAGCACAAGGTGCTGCCTTTATACCCCGACATTTGTAATATAACATCATTGTCGTTGGACGGATGGAGATTGCTGCACCTGAACTGGAGGGAAGAACCCAGTGCTTGAAGTTGGGAAAAATCCAGTTGACGTTGGAGACTGCTGTGGTGCCTGTGGAGACTGCTGCTGCTGCTGGTTCTGAATAGGTGGCAGAGGAGGTGGAGGCGGCGGCCCATTTGGCATTGCAAAACCTGCCGGCAACAATGGAAGTGGAGGTGGCAAAGAGCCAGTCATCATCCCAAAGGGTATCATTCCGAACATTCCTCCAGGACCTCCAGTATTTTGACTAAATTGCTGCATAAGTTGCGGCACCATAGGTTGCAATGGAGGTGGTGCAAATGAACCTGGTACTTGGTTAACCTGTGCTGGTGACTGTGTGCTTCCATGAGAAGTAGGCGCTGCTCCAATCTGTTGTTGCACTTGTGGTACTTGGGCAAAGAAAGGGGGAGCCCCCGTATCACCAGCCGGCTGCTCAAGTCTAGGCCTCTTTGGTCTGTCAAAGCCGGGAGGCCCCGCAGAGAGTTCTCCAGAAGGCGAACCAACATTTATGGAAGCAGCTTGTTCAGCGGCGAGGGATGAGAAAATGGAGGACAGAACTTGCTGGCCAGATGACAAAGATGCAAGCTTATCTGCCATAGCTGCTGCTGTTATCTTGGGCTCATCACCCATAACGCTGGTCATGGTGGGAGGTGAAGTTGCTGGATGCACCGGCTGAAACTGAGGAGATATTAGACTTGCTTCTGAATTCTGCATCGCAGCAGTTGTTTGCTCTGATGGAAATGTAATCATGGGTGGACTAGAACTAGATCCCGGACCATTTATAACAGGAGCACCACCAAGTCGGTGTCTGAGTTGCGTGGCATGTTCAGCCTCTGCTCGAGCAACCTGTTTATATCAACAAATTAAAGGATTAGCCATAAATCACTAGCAATTCCACGTATAACTGCTAAAATGCTACAGTGATACCTAGGCAGAAAAGACTAGCAGTGTTGAATAGAATCAATTGTGCCTCCATAGAAAAAATCGAGCAATACATTAACAGGAAAACATGCTACATACAAGTATAATAAATGTTTGAAACTTTCAGCTTAAATTTGCAAATAATATATGTTTGAGCTGACATCTACATGGGCCATTGCCCTATATATACATCTATCCAAACCTATCGACCTCCGTTAAGGAGTATTATTAGTATTGGTATTGGTCTAGGGCCTTACGTATTCGTATTAGTTTAGATGTCCTTGCTTGTACTCCAAGTCCCTTGTAATATATATTCGCCCCTTGGGCTATGCAAGACATCCAAGTTACTCATTTAAAATGGTATCATAAGCCCAGGTTTAGAAAAAAAATTGGACGCCACAACTCGTCCTCCCGATAGTTTTTCCTTTTCTTTTTTTTGGTCTCATCTTGTCTAGATTGATTCCCTATCTTCCGCTCGAAGCTCTTGTCTCAATCTCATCTAGATCAAAGCTACGATCGAAAGCTCATGACCAGGATCACGCTTGTCTTATTCGCTGATTGGATTGAGCCTGGCCATTCATCTTCTCGTTCCTGTCGCTGCCTCCAAGATCAAGCATCACCGGTTGCCTATCATCCAGTAACTCACCGGCACCCTTCATCAAGCCAATCTTCCCGATCGAAGCGCTCGCTCCCTGGACCTCCCACGATGCCCACCATGCTCTCTGTCTCCTACATCGACCACCAGTGGTGATGTTGTTCCCCGTCGACCCACATGCCGGCCACCATCTCGCTGCTCACGGCACTCCACCGCCCACCCATCATATGCACGTCTCCACTAGCCCCTGCTCACCTTTGCGCCAACCAACTCGCCTTGCACCAAGGGCGCCGCATCCGTCTTCAACCAAGATGCCACTGCCACTGTCTTCCATGCCGTGGCACCTCGGCTGTTGTCTCCCAGACCGACGACCATGCGCCTCCCATGCCGCCACAGTCCCCACCACCCCTCCCGCTGCACTCGGCGCATCCAGGGTATCTTCTTGAGCACCGTCATCCTCTAGTGCATCTCCTGCCCAGGCCATCGTTATCGCCCAGATTTCCATCCATCTGCTGCCCCCCTT
>LR738712.1:163688887-163700335 GCA_902687465.1 Secale cereale
TCTCTCTCTCTCTCTCTCTGGCGACTGTCTTCACTGCGTGAAGATACAATTTAACTATCATGAGAAGATGGGTTGTCAAAAGGTGGCACATCAAGAGAATGCAGAAGAAGCTCAGCAGAAAGAAAATGGACATAGATCGACGACAATGCAGAAGGAAGGTCATGAAATCCCTATAGAAGACGACAAGGACAAGAAAGGCCACAAAAGTTGTATAGAAAGGACTAAGACCAGAGAAGAAAGCTGCCATAGAAATGGCATGAGAAACACGGAAGAGCAACGGACTTGGTGGACGCAGCAGAAAATAGAAAGCTAGAAGCTAGGAAGAACACAGCAGACAATGATGCATGAGCCATCATGTTTCCAAGAGAGGTTGTGGAGGAGGCTGTGCAGGTGAGATAACGACGAGGAGCAGCGGAAAAGAGGAACTAGTGGATGAGCACACAGCACAGATGGAAGGTGCACCACCATCAAGAATCACCGGACAGCGAGAGAGGGAAACTGTGCCCGATGACGACATTCTATAATTTTTTTCTTTTTGGGGGGTGAAGGGTCAGATCAGACCGAACAACAGGAAGCTGGCTCAACCTCGCACGAACAGATGTGCTGTCTTCCTTTAATGCGCCATCTTCTCGATCCTTCCCCTTTGGCTTGACTCAACAGGTTTTTGAAGACTCTCCATGCTACAAACACTCCCAAGACACGGATTTTGGGGTTTTCACTATTTGTTTTAGGGTTATACTCCTTCAGATGCAATGCTATTGCATAGGCTTTGCGTTTGGGGGAGGGGGGGGGGGTGTTAAGGAGTCTTATTAGTATTAGTATTGGTCTAGGTCCTCCACCTCTGAACTTTCTGATCCAAGCTTATTAGCTTCATAAGAAGCTGCAATTGGTAACAACACATATATGCATGGGTCCATGAACCATGGGCACATCATTCAATAAGCACATACAATCGTGGGAGGGGTGTATTTTAGACAGTTTTGAGAGTTTTGGGGAGGTATTCTGAACCAAATCAAAGTTCAGGGTTGTAATCTTAACTCTAGGACAAATTCCGGAGTAAATGAGACAGAAGAGTGCTTGAAGGTGGGATGCTAAACTAGTCGCTGGACCTGTGTGCTCACTAGCCAAGCAGACCATGGTTGGCCTACTACCTTTTATCCAAGTTGAATTATACCACAAGTACTTCAGTTATCACATCCTATTAGAGAGCTCGAGCAATGCGTTCATGTGATGCGTATCTGCATGTTTTTACATAGCATGTTCTTTTTTCATCCAACATTCATCTTGAACATGCGAACACAACTTCATCAAGGGATGTCAATGACCAAAAAAAACTCTAGCTATGCCTTGCCTGCCATGGGGCATCACAGATATCATCAAGCTTCAAGAATGGTACCCAGATCTACGCAACATGGACAGAACAGCTAGCACAAGGCAAACATGTATCATAGGTTCATAACAAGGAAGCTAACCGGTCCAAGAAAATGCACAACACAATCTTGGAGCTTAACCAAACAAATCACTTTTAATCAGGAGCAAAGATCAGCAGATTTGGCTTTCTACATGATTTTGCAGGAATATCAACATAGTAATGAATATGACAATAACATGTAAGATGATATAAGAGAAAAATCCTTACTTGCAACTGAGTGCGAAGAAGCTCCGACTTTCCTTCCTGTTATATAACAAAAAAACATAAAGCTCTGTAAATTGCAAGCCAAAGAAGGATTTCGTGCTTGTATGAATGGGTTCTTCCACTACCGCAACCATTGATATGCCCTGAGATTACATTCCCCCACCATACTTTATTGTAACAGAGGTGAGAGAATGTGCACAGTTAGTAATGCACAATCAGTAGCTGAGATAGTAGAAGCATCCACTTTGTTAAGGGTTTTTCCTATTGTAAGCAGGACAATATAATGCTATCAGGGTAAAACATTTGGAAGATGATAGAAAAAGGTGCTGAAGACCTGTTCACTGAGAGCTACTTTTAGTTGATTAATCAGGTTTATCCTAGCTGTGTCAACACTTTCAAGTTGCTCGATGCACTTCTTGAGGACTGCTTCCTGCTCTTGAAGGTCAGAAACCAATGATGATGCTTGAGGAATACCTAGGGAAAGAATGAATCAATCATTATCGCTACATATTCTTATTGATTATGATCAAGAGAATAAATGTAAGTCTTACAATGTCAGAGCATTATATATTTTCATATCCATTACTATACTTCACAAATTCAGAATTTAGTGTAACTACAGGCTTCAGATTATAACAAGTGAACAAGACCAAAAACTCCACAGCCAGGAGCATTTAATAGGAAGCCTTCCATTATACTAGTATCTTTCACTCTAAAACTCAAGAAAAAATTATAATTGATATCGGCATACAGAACTATAATTGTGTCACAGTTGACACCAAAGAGGAATTAGCTCATGTAAAACAATGTACTCCCTCCGTCCCAAAATAAGTGACTCAACTTTGTACTAAAGTTAATACAAAGTTAAGTCACTTATTTTGGGACGGAGGGAGTACTAAGCAGCCAGATGTGCTATACCAAAAAGAATAGCGGCGCATGAACCGCCACTTTAAAGAACAGATATTGTGCATGAAGAAAACTGTTTTCTTCCATGCATTGTGTCCAAAAAACCATGATACAATCACGTTTATAAACAATTACATAGCATAATCAAATTATTACATGGCAGAATCAAATTATTCTCTGTCAATCGATTTTCCGTCACCATGGAGTGCTTAATGCATTTTATAACCACTTAGTCTGGAATGTTATGCAAACATCACAGCGAACATGACATGCACATTGGAGCATGATATTAATATTTTTGAAAGTTACAACAATCCCCAAGAAACAAAAACTAGTACAACACCATAACTCATATGAAATGTATGAATCCGACGAAGATATGCAGTAAATCCCATAGCATCTACCTAACAAGTCATAGTTTATGAGCAGAGAAACCATTTGCAAGTTGAATTACTGTTGTGTTAAGATATTGCTCTATCTTGCACCATCACTTGAGCTCAAAGGAGTTAGAGATCATTACAATTTTCTCCATTTCAAAAGATAAATCGGGTACTATTGTTTAGCTTGACTGAAAGATTATGTTCTAGAAACAATAGTACCATGTACCACATGCAAGCATGCCACCTCACCATGTAACATGCATGGGAAAAGGCCACCTCAACATGCAAACATGCATGAGAATTTCCATTCTACTCACTCCGATCCATATTAATTGTCGCTGATTTACTACAAGTTGTACTACATCAGTGACAATTAATATGGATCAGACGGAGTATTGTGTTATTTATATTTAATAAATATTTTACAACTATATATAATGATCACAGAGAGGGCAGGCCTGGCGCAGTGGCGAAGTCCTCCCCACTTGTGCCAAGGAGGTCCTGGGTTCGAACCAGCCTCTCTGCATTGCACTTTGCAGGGGTAAGACTAGGTTCCTATAATCCCTCCGCAGACCCCACCTTGTGTGGGATCTTCTATGCACTGGGTCTGTCCTTTTATATATAATGATCACACACAATAAATCATATATATTTTCAGTTTTAGTTCTCATATTACTACTTCAATATTCATGTTGTATACTACCAAAAAAAGGGCAGCCCGGTGCATGAAGCTCCCGTTTGCGCAGGGTCAAGGGAAGGGTCCGACTCAACGTTGTATACTACCAACTTATAAAATATATTGCAAATCATTCCCGCAACGGTATCATCTAGTTTCCTTAACACTACCACCCAAATATCTTATAGTACATGATGGAACTGGATGTAAAATAGTTTTTGAACAATCATGACACAACACAGGACAAGAAAGGAGAATAGTGACAAACACTCTACAAAGGCAGTTGCAGATGTCTATAACATTATAAAAGTAGAGAAGCAAAAATCCTTACCATGGGTACAAGCATTATCTACATCTTTGTCCATCTTCTCCAAAACATTAACAGTAGTCTTACATTTGTTTAAAGCTGCGTCCTCGTCAAAATACTGATCAACTACAGACTGATATGCAGTCGCAATCTTTTCAGGCATCCCAGAAACAGTCAGTTCCTACAGCAAAGGCAAACAAGGAGAGTTTTCCCAAATTTATTCCAATTTATGAAACCCATAGGGAGAATGACACAGACAAGAAGTGGAAACATACTTTTATATATGTACTGGAGTCCTTCCGAGCAGCTTTGGGATCTGCAGAGGGATTAGGGCTAGGATTTGAACCATTATCGTTGTTATCCAATGTAGGAGGGTTCTCACCAAGGATGTCAACTTTTAGGCTCTCAATACGGGTTCCAAAAACCTTCCGCTCATCCCAAATCCCTATCTGTAGTTTATAGAAACAAGATTACACTTTATTTTTTTTTATTTTGGGCTTTGCGATCAAACGGTTAAGTAACTCATTAGATTCACCATGTGTACTCCTACATCAATTGGCAAAAACTCATAATACAATGTGGTTCCCATCAGTGCAGATGATGACTATAATCCAGCAGATCCATACAGCTAGTATTTATTCCCTCTGTTCACTATTATAAGACGTGCCAACTTTTTTCACAATTGGATGTATATAAACACATTTTAGTGTTTGTTCACTCATTTTAGTCTGTATGTAGTCCATATTAAAATATCCAAAACATCTTATAATAGTGAACGGGGGGAGTATTATTTACTACAGGTCATTGTTCTTAAGGCAGCCTAAGGCGAGCACCCACCACCCTGACGCCTAAGCGCCTAAGGCGGGCAAAATTGCAAGGCACTGCCAGGGCGCCTTGCCGCCTAAGCATCCAAGATGGGACGCCTTAAAAACAATGCTACAGGCTGTAGTAACTGATAGAGGGGCCCATGCAAATATTTGCATGCCTAAGGAATGACAGTGGAAGAAAATTTTAAGTCACCGCTTCTGGTTGCTTACTACCAAGACGAACAGTTCTTTTGAAGATAAACATAATAATGCGAAACCGGTGACTTTGAAAAAAAATATGTAAAGATAAAAAACAACAGTCTACAGGTACGTTCACTTTCCTAATTGGTACCTACTCTTGTATTCATCTCACAATCTCTATACATATCCTGTAAATGCACGCTGTGCATGATGCATGACCATACGTTCAAAAGAAATCAACAAAAAATATCTGGAATGTGGAGAATAATATAACAGGGCAAGAACTGGATAGCCGAATAAACTAGAACAGCAACAGAATATTCATAACTCCGCCTATGTTGTCTGAACATAGCCGGTCCCAAGCCCGGGTAAAGGAGGAGGGTTCTGATAGGCTTGGTGAGCCAACATCAAAACTCGGCTACTATTAAGGAGATAAAACCCAGAAGAAAATCGTTGTGGTATCCTGTAAATGACTGTCTTAGCGACACGCCATATCTGAACTGGGTGTGGTATTAAATGGGCCTGGCTGTCACCCCCTTGGTGGGCAACAATCGGGTCGTCGCATCCTTAGTGGTGCGCTACATCGTCACCGGGTATAGAGAATGAGCAAGGGTCTTCGCATTTGACTCGCCGAGTGTGAAGGGTAAGAGGAAGCTAGCCGAGCCACGTAGGATCCGCTTAGGTAGCTGGATCATTGGGTCCCTTACAGGCAAGTTACGGGAGTTAGTTAATGCAGCGGTGAGGAGAGGTGCTGATATCCTATGCATCCAAGAAACCAAATGGAAGCGACAAAGGGCGAAGGTGGTGGAGGATACCGGCTTCAAACTGTGGTACACGGGGACACTACAAACAAAAATGGAGTAGGCACCTTGATCAACAAGAGTCAAGTATGGAGTGGTAGACGTCAAGAGGCAAGGGCACCGGATTAGCCTGGTCAAGCTGGTCGTTGGGGGCTTAGTTTTCAATGCAATCAGCTTGTACGCGCCTCAAGTAGGCCATAATGAGAGCAACACCAAGAGGGAGTTTCAGGAGGCCTAAAGGACATGGTTAGGAGTGAACTTATTGGTGAGAAGCCCTTCATAGGAGATCTCACTGGCCACGTGGGTACATCTAACACAGGTTCTGAAGGGTGCATGCCGGCTTTGGTTATGTCATGAATTGTCGGTTCATAATACTGGCGGTAATCTCGATCGGATGGCACGCGTAGCTGGAAGATTAGAAGGCAGTCACACGAGGCAGTTACCCAGGTTCAGGCTTGACGGTGCGAGTAAAACCCAACTTGCTTGATTGTATTGATGGTGGTACGTGGTAGCCTCGTATGAGAGCTATGGTGTGGTGTACAATGGAGAGGTCAGTAAGGATCACGTAGGCGTATCAAGATTAGATTATCTAGATCTAGCCCTAGGCCTCGCTTATATAGGGGACAAGGCCTAGGGTTTATAAGGGTCCAGATCGATTATGACCGTGTGGAGATCCTCCGAGATCCCCGGGATGCCTTTCTTGTGTGTCGAGTAGATAGATGTGTCATGATGAGGCCGCCTGTTGGGTAGTGGGTCTGGGACGCACCGTGGCATTATGGGCCAACTTCCACTCTGTTGGTATACCCTCGATACATGGCATCGTCAGTAGCCCCCGAGTGTCATGAGCTCAGCTGCATCCAAGTTGAAACTGAACTAGGCGAAAACATATCCAGCACCGCCTAATTGATGGGCTAGAGCAGCGGGACCTGCCGGGTCGAACACCCGAACGAGAATTCCTTTCCTTGTCTTGATGTCGCCAAGGGCTGACTCTAGTGGTGCCGCGAAGCGTCACAAATCTTGGGTGAGGTCACGGCGAACGTCATGTTTGACCAGGGTCAGGCCTAGTCCTGCTCGATCCCGAGTAAAGAACCACCAAATCTGCTCGAATCGGTCCGATCTGGTCAAGCGCATGGCGCGAAGAGGCGTGAGCCCCAACGAGGTCACATCACGTCGTCAGCCGCATTGAATGCGAGGGGATGGCACGGCGGGTTCCTAGATTCCTATACAACCACTATCACGTCTCGCAATTCGCAAGGGGTGTGCGTGTGAATTTCCACTGGGAAAAATGGCGCGCGCGCGCAGGGAACCACTTGGGTTTCCCTTAGGGCTACACATTGCAGGGGCCGCAACTCCCATGCTCTCACCCATCTTCGTCTTCCTCGCAGACAGAGCTCCATGCGCAGATCTTCTCCCCCCTCCCTAACTCCCGGTCAAACTGAAACCGTTTAGGCCTGATGGAGTGCAGAGAGGCGAGCGAGTGCCGCCGCCGACAAGAACCTGCCCATATAGCCAAGCCAGCGCCACTAAGGGGAAATGGATCTCCTAGTCGGCGACGCAGGACCAGTAGAGAATCTCATTAGTCGCAGCTTCTTCCCAAGGCAGGTGGCGGTCCATTGGCATGCACCGCCAAAGAAGTAGGTCAAGTCGACGTCACAGCCGATCGAGCGTGTGTCTTATGTCGTCCGTCCTATGAGAATTATCACTGATGCTTCACGATTTCTTCTGCGGGCTTCTTTTCTTTTACAGCGTCTAGCTTCGTCAAGTCACACCTAACGGGACAGACCATGTTGCCTACTTCATTGCGATGTGTGACTGTTTCCTGGGGACTCAAACCCACTTCATCCTATGGCGGAAGTACTTCCGGGTCAATGTGTAGAAGAACTGCGAGGACGTCTGCGACTACAGCGTAGCCGGCATTCGGTTGAGGCCGAGATCCTACTTCAAGCTCGGTCTACCGGACTCCATGAAGAAGTGGCATATGGGTGGTTTCATTGCCCCGACGTGCCAGCTCGTGGTGGACTAATGGGGTTGCCTTCGTACTTGGACCAGCCCCCTATCCGGCATCAATCTTGCCTAAAGTGGAGGCGCTTTATTAAGAGGTGTTGCGCCTAAAATGCGATGGGCTCACCGAGGAGCAAATCCTGGTGACTTGGTGGAGAGGCGCATCCAACCCCTTCACTAAAAATTGCATCCAAGATGACAGAGAGGATCCAACAGTAGGTATCATGGTGGCTCAAGAAGAGGAACTCACTGGAAGAGGCCTCTTACACGTAGGCCATCCAAGCTTCTCAGTTCACCATGTAGGACGAGTACCTCACGCATAAGCCGGCCAGATCTAGGAACAGGACCATGAGCAAGCTCATGGACATCCAACGATTATGCCACTGGCGAGGAGGCCGTGCTCACTGCTCAGAAGAGCACATCTGCTAGGAACTTGGACAGGGCCGATTCCCCATGTCTAAGAGATGATTTCGGGCGCGCACGATGCAACGAAAACCATAAGCGCCAGAAAGAGCCAGCCTCTGACCTCTGTTCAACACATCTCGTGCCTGGTGCGCCAACTATCAGTAGTTCATAATACAGACAGTAATATCGATGGGGTGTCACGCGTGGCCGAAATGCCAGAAGGGAGAGAGGGAGTTACCCAGGTTCAGGCCCTCATGGTGGAGGTAAAACCCTACTCCTACTTCATTGTATTGATGGTGGTGGCCTCATATGAGAGTTATGGTGTGGTGTACAACGAAGGGATCGCTAAGGATCATGTAGGTGTATCAAGATTACATATGATCTATGATCTAGCCTTGGGCCTCGCTTATATAATAGATGGCTAGAGTACTTCGACATACATCAGTGGAGAGAATGAGAGAACTCCTTCAATGATACCAACAAACGTTTCTTTTGTGACGAATCCATGTCTAAGGTCAAGAAGGATTTTAAAAGGATTAAAGGAGACAAGGAGATGTGCCTTCATTGTCTCCCCAATGAGGTGTGGAGATGACTTTGGAGACATACCGATAGTATGGCTAACTAAGCTTTTGAACCTCATTTTTCGGTCAAACAAGATGCCCAAAGAATGGAGGCGGAGTATATTAGTACCGATCTTCAAGAATAAAGGGGGTATTCAAAGTTGTACTAATTACCCTAGAATTAAGTTGATGAGCAATACAATGAAGCTATGGGAGAGTCATTGAGCAACGCTTAAGAAGAATGACAAGCGTGACCAAAATTCAATTTGGTTTCATGCCTGGGAGGTCGACCATGGAAGCTATTTTCTCGGTACGACAACTTATGGAGAGATACGATACCATGGGTTCGTGAAGAGACTGAAAAGAGACCTGAATGACTGGAATAAGATACCATGAACGCTAAAGAAGGACATGCATATGGTGTTCATTGACTTGGAGAAGGTGTACGATAAGATACCATGGAATGTCATGTGATGGCCTTGGAGAAACACAAACACAAAGTCCCAATAGCGTTCATTACCCTCATCAAGGACATGTACGATAATGTTGTGACAAGTGTTCAAACAAGTGATGGCGACGCTGATGACTATTCAGTTAAAATAGGATTGCACCAAGGGTCAACTTTGAGCCCTTATCTTTTTTACTTTCCTGAAGATGGTTGAGGTCACAAGGGATATGCAAGGAGATATCCCATGGTGTATGCTCTTTGCAGATGATGTGGTGCTAGTCGATGATAGTTAGACGAGGGTCAATGGAAAGTTAGCTACTAGTAGGCTTAGTAAAACTAAAACTGGGTACATGAGGTGCGGCTTTAGTATTAGTAGGCACGAGAGGTTAGCCTTGATGGGCATGTGGTACCTCAGAAGGACACCTTTCGATATTTGGGGTCGATGTTGCAGAAGGATGGTCATATTGATGAAGCTGTGAACCATCAAATCAAAGCCGGATGGATGAAGTGGCGCCAAGCTTTTGGCGTGCTCTGTGACGAGAGTGGCACAAAAGCTAAAAGGCAGGTTCCATAGGACAAGGAATGTTTTATGGTGCATGACGTTGGCCAATTGAAAAGGGCAACATGTCTAACAATTAGGTGTAGCAGAGATGCGCATGGTGACATGAATATGTTGCCACACAAGAAAGAATGGGGTCTAGAATGACCATAAAGAATGGGGTCTGGAATGACCATATGTGTAACAGATTTGGGGTAGCACCAATTGAGGAGAAGCTTGTCTAACATCGTCTAAGATGGTTTGGACACCGCATAGTGGAAGATTAAAGCATGCTAATAATGTCAAGAGGTTGGGGTAGACCAAACTTGACATGGGAGGAGTTCGTGAAGACTGAAGAGAGACCTGAATGACTGAATGACTGGAATATCACAAAGGTGCGTGGAAGTTAGTTATCCATGTTCCATAACCATGACTAGGTTTCGAGATCTTTATCGGTTTCAACTCTAGCCTACCCCAACTTATTTGGGACTAAAAGGCTTTGTTGTTGTTATAGCAAAAGAATATGTGTCCAATAGTTTGCTAAATCAACTAAGAATGATGGATCATAAATTCTATGGTGCGACAGTATTGTGAATTTGTGATAGCACTAACAGATTTAGAATTTTAGATCCCTACAATGTTTTGGGATAAGGCATGGAATTTGTGGATTACTAAGCATTAACATATATAAGTTGTGCATGCAAATTTATTGGTCTCTTTGTCTTGCTTCTCCATAGTTATGACATCTTAGCCCACTTGCATTTATAATAAGTACTCTCTCCTACTAGTACTTCCACTATTTTAGATGTATTTATGTATGGATACTTGGATAGTACGGTAGTTTTCTTCACTCTTTTGCTTAGTTTCTTAACATCATTAATCCTTGTGCTAACTAAAAAATACACCATATAACTTGGAACAAAGCGAGTGATAATGTAACAAAGAAAACTTACTAATCTTGCGACCACTTTCTTTCCATGTTCTCCCCCTTTATCATGAACATCTTTCAGTGATCCAGGAAGAACCCTCCAGAACTCATTCACAAATTCTCCACCCTTGCGTTTGCTATTTTGCAAGATGTCATTTGATAGATACAGGAATGACACTTTCTTATCCTTTGTTGCATTATTAAACTGTTTCTCCCATGTGTCAACGATTCTTCTGGCTCTCTTCCGGTGAAAAACACACCAATGTGAAAGTGCTACTTAAGAGTTCAGGAATACAAAAGACAGCTACTGCAAAATGGACTGAAAGGGGAAAAAGTATGCTGCAGAAATTCTGTATCATAGTCAAAAGCATATTTAAATGTATAGCTGCCATCTGAATTTATATTTTTGAGCTGGGGTCGTCTGAATATTGATGCTCTAGAAAAAAAGGATTGGTTAAAAGTACAAAGTTAAATAAATCACAAAATCGATTACAGGGTGATAAAATGAGAATTATCCTCACCCAGAAAATAATGACAGTTACCAGTAAAAAGTATCAGTTTGAAAAGAGTTGCACTTTCAATTAATTAAATGTAACCTTCATATGATGTGCACAAAACAGCAACAGAACACAATACTTTGGAGAAGTACACGCATATAAAAAAATAGGAAACCAGAACAGGGAGGTAATTAGCTGGTCACAAACTACATAGGCTCCATTCTAATCTGGATAACAGACCAACCAATGTAGATTCCCATTAGAAACTGGCCCAACACTTCCAGTCATCTCTTTCTACTTTGATAATTATAATGTCCTTGAATATTGCATACCTAGAAGCAGAACTAGGAGCACCTCCC
>LR738712.1:163700409-163793683 GCA_902687465.1 Secale cereale
CCCCCTCCCCACACACCCACACACAAACAACACACGCACTCACAAGCAGACCCAAAAATAGCAACATTACACGGAAACTTAGCAAACTTTGTTGTCTATTAGTTCCGCAAGATTGGGTTACAAGTTTGAGATGGTGTAGTGTATCGTACAATATTTCAGGGCTAGACTTCATCCCATAAGATGAAAGCACAAAGACGTCGAGAAAGACATGTAAGCTACTTTTTCATGGTAAATATAGGAAAGCGTCCACATAATGAATGCCTGTCTTTCATAAAACTCATTAAGTTCCCGTTGTATAGTAGTTGTCGCGTGTGGTTAGTTGAAGGGATGATAGTACATGATACAGCCTAACTAACTGGTTAATAGCTCAATATGAGGATACTATCACTACGTCCAAAAGTTAAGTTCCTTTGCGAATACAACCTTGGTGATAGATAAAAGAAATACCATCAGAATAGCAACCCCACAAATATCATTCAAACTAACAAAGTCACAAAAATATATGAGTATAATCATACAAATACCCCAGGTCCCAGCAGCAACAATCAGAGGAAAATAATTTCATAGTAAAAAAGTAAAAACACATGTCTTTGCTTAGTTCTGTAAAAGAGGATGTGATATAACTAATTCTGGTCACTCTTTCTCCAAACAGAATGCTCACTAAATTCGCTGAATTGAGCATGAGAATAATTCTATCCCAACTACCAGAAGGCCAGACAAACGATAGGATACTATTGCACTGTAATATATAGTCCTAACAGTTCTTGTCATCATATCATCTGTCATTTCCTAAGGGGAATGCCCTCAAAAGATAATGGAAAAAACTTTGTGCCGTGACTCCGATAAAAGCAAGGAAACAAAGCATGGACAGTCAGAAAGCAAATACTCCCTCCGTCCCAAAATAAGTGACGCAAAAGTTAGTGCAAAGTTGAGTCACTTTTGCGTCACTTATTTTGAGACGGAGGGAGTAATACATTACAACCCTAAGTTGTGATGTAAAGTCAATATGGCACAAAACAAATGCAAAATCAATACTTTGCCACGGGCATATTTTATATACATCTAAAATGCAGCAAAAACAGCACTAATTTTCCTCATAGAAGTGCGAGAAAGATATCAACGAAGAGAACAATCCACAAGCTCCAGAAAAGTATGTCAGAATGCAATTATATCCTATGCATCACTAGCTTAACCAAAAGAAGCAGACTACTCGTGTGAACCAGGCCACCAACAAACTACTGACAATAAGCATCCTGTGAGGCAGAAACAAGGTGGGTAAGCCAAACCTTTCCAAATGGGATCTCATGGGTCAGTCCTACCCATCCACATTGTAATTTAGGGCTTCACTTGCCCAATACCACATCAATCCAAGTAACAAGAGCACGCTAGGCTATCATATGATGATGGTGCGCATGAATGAAATTAACCAATGGAAACAAGGATACTCTGGATGCTCGCCGCGGAGCTGTTGAGTTTATTTAGCTTCTCGGCAAGCCCCTTCTCGCTGAAAGAGCCGCCGCCGCCGCTGGTCTCCGCCTTCGCATCCGCCTTCGTGCCCGCCATCACGAAGATTCCGCCTAACCCCGTGTCAGGTCCGGTCCTTCGCTGACCCGCCGAAACCCTAGAGAAATTCACGCTTCAAACAATCTGGGCGCAGAACAATCGGAAAAGGATCTCGAAAGTAATCAGGAATTTGGAGGATTGCGGTGACAGATTACAGGTCGGAGATTTGCGGGGAGAGGTGAATACCCGAGTTGCGACCTCCTGAGCTTGAATTTGCCGCCGGCGAGGAGAGGGGGAGTGGGGAAGGGGTAGGGGGAACACGAGAGGGTTTCCTCTGGTTTTGGGGGGGTGGTTTTTTCGTCGTTGTTTTTATTTTTTTGCGTATATGCCTGTGCAGATGTGCTGCTTACGAAAATCCAGGCCTTGATGTGAGAATTATAAAAAGGCAGTAATATTATTATGGGGCTTTTCAGTAATTTAAAATTATGCTGAAATATAAGGTCATATGTAATGTAATGTCTCTTGATGAACGAAAATATGGAACTTTTTTTTAATAACACGCTACTACTATATTGCTTGAGAGATATTGATTATTCAAAGTTGTTGTTGGAATCAACCAAACAAATTCTAATGGTGTGAATTCCAAAATATATAAAAATCTAAGGAAGTACTTCGACAAACAAAACTACACTATAGCATTTCTATGTGTCTACTCGTAATTGCCACGCATCATTCAACAATCAAGTACAAATAAAAAAAAAGTTACTTCACACATAGAAACATCCGGTCAATATATCATATGAAGTGAGAGAAGGGGTGAAACAAAATTAGCTTTACTTCTCGACTTCTACTTAGGAATTTGGTTACGATAATTCTTGTATAAAAAATATTTAATGTTTCATGATTTCCACTTTCTACAGTAGATATCTCATTTAATGTTTTTTCTGTGGGAGTTACATTGTATTCTGACAATGTTTCCTCAAAATCTGGCTTAAGGTAACCAGGACTAATTCTTTTTGAAGAAGAAAATTGCACGGAGAATCGAATCTATATCTATACCTACTCCCTCCTTCCATATATATAGGCTCTAATACATCTTTCGAGGTAGACTTTGACCAATGATAAAATTATTGGTATATGAGATGTATGATATAAAAATTATATCACTAAAACTTCTTTCACATACGAATTCGATGGTATGCTTTGTGTAACATGCTTGTCATATATCATTGTGCTAAACCATGGCCAAAGGTAACCTCAAAAAATGTATTAGGCCCTATATAAGTGGAAGGAGGAAGTAACAATAAAAGAAGGTGTGTTTTTCTCTGATTGTTCACCCATATTATCGGTTTTCTTTCATCCAAGAGTAATGATTCTTTATTTGCGCATTTTTCTGGGCCTTACACATTGGTGTTATAGGTTTTTAAGCCACTATTAGGCCTCGATGCCATGGTGGTATTTTTTGGCCTAAAAAAACTACAAGAGTTCCAGGGATGGAACTCCCAACCTCCCAACCAATTCCAAAACGACAACCAGCTCAACCACATCATGCTCACGTGTAGGAAATAGGATTCCTTTTCATACAAAATTGTACGACCTCGCCCCCTTACACCATATTCCACCTATGTATATACGTCTGCAATCTAAAATCAATAAACAACCTCGGATATTAATATTGTCTGAAAGAGAATTTAAGGAAAAAAAGAGATTTATTTCAATACAATCGGAGAAAGAACAAAAAAAGGCGCCCTAAACTAGGGATCATGTCCGCCATATCGCCCTAGCAGCAGTGGCTGCTCTTTTTTGTGTGACTACATAATAATCTATTTAAACAATATTCGGGCCCATAATCGAATACTTGGCACCACGGTTCTCCATGCAAATGGACATGTCAGGTAATTGTTTTCATTAATATTCTTCTATTCTTAAAGGAAGGGGTGCTTCTTCATTTCATATTCATTGCTTGAAACCGCCTCTAGAGTTAAAGAAAATTAACCAGTATGCATCCTTAAATAAAACTAGATGATACCCCGCGCGTTGTTGCGGGACTTCTTATGTGTTTTCTAGCTATATACAATAGGTATCTCTGTATTTCTATAATAGAATGTATAGCTAACATGGAGTATTATGTGATTTTCCCATGATAAGTCAAGATAATATAATGTGGGTACCTATTGTAAGTGCATTAGAGAAATATCATGTTAATTTGCGAGTCTCACAATATTAAAACACCCGAATAGAAATGACATTGTTCCCAAGTGGGAAAAAATATATAAACGAAAGGCCAACATAACGGGTCCTACATGGTCCTCTAAGCGAAGGCAGACTTTTTAGGCTAGGGTTGTAATGGGAACAATAAAAACGTATCATGGTATCGATAGTGGAGAAGTATTATTCATTACAAATAACTAAATTCGGTACTTCGCTAAAACATTTTATAGTGCAACCTTTAGTTAGAAGCTAGCTTATGTTTGTCAAGTGAAGATGTATGTTTGAGATAATATCCAAGTGCGAGGCATAGAAAAGATTGTTTGACTGTAGTTACACATACATGGTTTGAACTGAACAAAAATGATAACTCCAATCAACAAACACACCATGGCCCTAATTTTTAATCACACTTGAACTTCAAAGGGCGGAGTATGCAGGAGAATGACATCCTCCATACAAACAGGACATGTATGTGAACTAAGGATGCATTAAAGCTGCACATTCAGCTGAACAGCCACTACAAACACAAGGCATCTCTAAATTGTAATGTAACAACAAACTAAGCAAACAAAGAGGACCTTTAAAAACCAGAAAGTACTTATCTCGAGGACTTGTATGTTCCATCTTTTGAGTTATATAGGAGTATTTATCTAACATTAGGCACGTGCTCAGTTTCAGCCAACATGGTTAGCAAGCATGTAGCCATAGGCATCATATATAAATTTATCATAACAATAGCTTCTTATTTCCTTTGATTTTAAAAAACAGAACCATGTAGTAGGAGACCAACAATGGCAATCATATCTATCACAGAATGATGTACACAGTTGGGAACAACATGCCTGAAATGAATTGGACATATGCTCTATTTCCGCTAAACAATCAAATAATCTATAAAAATACCAAAATCGTACTAAACTAACATGAGAGAGATGAAGAATTGTATTTGGCCTGGGTGTAGCACAGGGGTACACGGGATGATATGAGGGCGAGAGGCGGAAGTGTCTATGGGGTAGCAGTGACCTTGTGATGTAGAGGAAAATCGTTGCATGTGTTGGTCGGGCTATACCGCCGGCCAGTGCGGTGGTGCTGCAGCCGCGCAACACATGGTAATATTATTCTGCACACCGTCGTGTCTCAGGTCTCCTGCGGTCCTGCCAAACACCCGGTCTCGGAGATGAGCATGACCTCCGCTGCGACGTCGGCGCCGATAACGATATGGGCGCCGTTGAGGAGGAAGGGGTCGATGATGATATCAGCCCATTGCGTGGTGGCACAGTGGCCGTGGCGCACGGGCGGCGTTGGCAGCACCAGTAGGATCTCCCATAAGACGGCAAGATCTCCTCCACCACGGATTCCATCTCCCCTTTCTCAGCTGGTCTGTATGCACGCTATGAAGACATGTATACGACGTAGGATGTGTAATGGTGGTCAAAGAGGTTTGCAGCATACCGCAGAAGCCGCCATCATATATAGCGGGACATGAGTACATGCGGGGCGATGATGTGAAGGGGAACGTTAATCTATGGAAACTTGAAGAGATTATTGATTAAGGGAAGATGAAGGGAACCATCCGGGTAATAAGAGGTCACACTGTATGTCCAATCCAGCGATTAGACGAAGGGGCAGAAGGAAATCATCAGTGGTTTCTCGCAGATATAAACGAACGGGGGGAGACGAAAGGAAGGGCAATAACAGATGAGATGAAGTGCCGTGAAGAAAACAATGTGAGGGGAGGCTTGTGTAGACGATGACGCTTCGGGAAACAAAAAGCTAAATAAAAACACTTAATGAGAAGTGGCCCAGTATAGCCCATTCGAGCTGTCATTGGTTAGAAGTGCAGCCCAGCTGCAAAAATCAATTCGAACGAGAGGTGGCCAAAAATTTAGCATGAGGGACAGTGCGAGCAAAGTAGGATGACATGGCAGCACAACAATGCATGAAATTTAGTGAGGCATGTTAGATGATGTGGACAAGCTGCATGTCAAGAGAAATATGTTAGTGGGGATGAACTATTTAGATATTATAGCTGAGGAAAAACGCTTCGATCTCCTTCGCGATTTTTCCATCCCTTCAAATCCCCCCCCCCCCTCATGCCTCATTCCTCGTGTGTGTTGCTTAGCCTACCACCATCATTATTTTTTACTTACAAAGTTGTTTGAGTGTAAATTAATTTTGTAGCCATTGCAATGCACGGACGCTTTTGCTAGTTATAAGAAGCAGCTCATAGATTCAGCTCCTCTACGAGACAAGAGCCCTTCTCAAGCAAAGAGGCAGTAGTTTCTCATATCATATTAAAAAATTAATTATCTTCGTTCAAAAATGTACTCCCTCCGTCCCATAATGTAAGACGTATTTTGACACCACACTAGTGTAAAAAAAATGTCTTACATTATGGGACGGAGGAAGTAGTACATAATTTTTAAAAGTCAAACATGACAACATTATAGAACGAACGGAGTACCATATTTTCGAATGTGAATATGAAGTTTGGCACAGATCAACGTTTCATGTGGATTATCATGTGTCCGAATAATCGGTCGCGTGTCAGAATGCCCTGGAATTTGTTTACAAAGTTTCATCGAATTTGTTGCATCTGGCTGGTTACCTAACGGGCTAAGAGATCTCACGGGCTAACTACGAGTATACAACAAAAATTGAACTAGCTACGAGTACTCGTGCGCGCGCTGGAGCGCCGCGAGATGCTGCTCCGTGGCGAGTAGCGACGGAAGTTTCACCGTGCATGGAGGAGCGACGTAGTCGCCGGATGCGCGGCCGGAGAAGAGGATGCTCTGGACGCCGTCCGCGTCGACCCCCTGCCGGTACAGCCGCTGCCCGGCAGCGAAGTCGCCGAGCAGCTGGTACGAGGTCGCGGAGCCATCCATGGCCAAGCACAGCTCGTCGTTACCTGATCGATGCGCCACAGCTTCATCGGAATTGGTGGGTTCAAATCAATTAAGTAAACTCGATCGTGGTGGATGAGGATGACGTACATGCCGCGAGCTCCTTCTGGGTGCGGTAGAGGAAGCTGAGCACGGCGGCGACCTCGTCCCGGAATCGGGAGAAGGGCCCTTGGTCGTCGTCGTCCTCGAGGCGCAGGCGGCGGAGCTTGCAGAGGCCTTCCCCGAGCTCCATCATGGCGCCGCGGTGGTTCTGGTTGAAGAGGTGGTGGAAGCCTACGGCGCACTGGAGGACGCCGTGGAGGAGCGTCCGACCGGGGTCCTCGGCGCTGTACCAGAGTTCCTCTACCACGTCGTGGCACGCGTGGTACTCCCCGCCGTTGAATAGCGCCACCGCTGCGTCGAACCCAGCCGGCTCCTCCTCGTCCTCGTCGTCATCCGGAGCCGGGCGCTCTCCCCGCGCGCTGAGCAGGCGCCGGCGGCAGCGCAGGCCGGCGCCTCGGCGGCGGATGGTCCCCCGGTTGAAACGACGGAGAACGTATGGGCGAGCGGAGGCGGCCGCCGCGGCGGGCGAGCCGATGTGCGCGCGGGACGGTGGCGCCAGAGCATCCATGGCGGAGACGGAGTGAGAGGCCGCCACCGCCATAGAAATAAATCAAGGCTCGAGTCACGGCACACCGCAACGGTGCCGTACCATTTGTGGACGGCGGCGACAGCACCGGTCAACCACACAAGAGTGCCCGTCTGAAAAGAAAAACTGAAAGAGCGAAAATATCTAACAGCGGGCCCACTGAGAATATTTTTTAATGAAAACTAGGGACTTTATCTATCTTTATAAAAAAAAATTATAACTAGGAGTAAAATGTCTGTGCGTTGCCACAGTTCAAAAAAAACTATGTGTTCATGAATGTAAATAAAAAGTTACATAATAGCTGATTATTGAAAATTGTATATTTAGTGTTAGTAATATATGAGTTGCAATGTATATAGACCTATTTCACATGTATATTCATTCATTTTCCTTCGTGTGTAGTCCATATTAAAATATCTAAAAAGACTTATATTTAGGAATGGAGAGAGTATGAAAAAAAGTTGATCCTCATTCACAATGCCTATAGACAGTTTTACGACAAATCAATGATACCTAATGAATTTGAGAAAACAACACAATCAACAACATAATATTCAACCCGTCATCATCAACATAACATGCAGCTCAACGGGTTTAGCCCCGATGTTGTAACAGCACTCTAGCACTTCGTCAATAGAAATAGTACAATATTTTTAGATGAAGTGATCGGGAAGACAAAGTGAAACAAATACTCCATCTGTCCCATAATATAAGAACGTTTTTGGCACTACACAGAAACATTACTTACTTGCTATGTACATTATGTTTTGTCAACATAAATGGTATAATATTTACAACTATATGACAAAGTTGGGTTTAATGAAGTAATGATAAGCATCCGACTAAATACTACCATACTTACCGTGGACTCTAAATTAGTATACGCTATATAAATGAGGTTTTGGACACAGAAAAATATCACTATTTGCTAAGCAGAAGCTTAATAGACTAAACTCAAGGAGATTGGAGCAAAGGTGGGCTGAGGTGATGCGTGATTGCTTCTACTCCATGTGTTCCAAAATACTTGAAGTTCTAGATTTGTTCCAAATCAAATGTTGATATATTTTTTCTATAGACTATCAAGAATTTGCGTGGCTGAAGCTAAAGCATCCACTTTCCAGAGTGACTAACAATCGGAAGGAAGTAAGGAATAAGCAAATACTTGTAGTACAACTAAAGATAATATAGCATACCAAGTAATTAAGCATCTGTAAACAACATCATTCTACATGTACAAAATTTGATTTCAAATGAGTGTTTGCCTCAGTGAACTATGAAGTTTGCTTGGCTAGCTATCTTCTGCGCCAAGTAGTCCTGGCCATCTGTCGGGCCGGGCCTACCAAAGCCCAATGCAAAAAACACAGGCCCGAGCCCGGCCCGAGCCCGTCCCATCACACTAAAAGCTCACCGGGCCTTGGGCCTCTTCATTAGTGTGCGGATATGACGGGCACGGGCCTGGCCCGGCCTGGCTGCTGGGCTTGAAATCTAGGCCCGAGCCCGGCCCATGGACAAGGTCGAGCCAGGCCGGGTCGGGCTTTTTTGGTCCTGGTCGGGTCGGGCTACCCATGGTCAGGTCTAGCGCCAAGTGATAACTTGCAGCAAAGCACTACATCAGACTAGTAGAATGCCCGTGCGTTGCTACACGCAAAATACATAAAAATGAATCAAACTGATGACTAAGTGACATGAGTGAAGTCCTTGAAATATATATCATGTTTTATCTATTTATTTATTTAGTGGATACATGAGAGAAAATATGCACCAGTCGCCTGTTTTTTTGGTGGTAAAATAAAGTGATCGTTGTCTTCGTCCTCTTGGTCTTCCTCGCTCCGTCCCCATGACCCATCCTCCAACATCGGTCGCGGCTGGTGCCGATGTTGTGCACCACCTTGCCCGAGCCGCCCTTCTTTGTAGGTCCATCGTTGCCCCTGACATCATTTACCCCCCTGAAAGAATCGAGAAGAGGTGTCTAGAGGGGGGGGGGGGGTGAATAGACTCTTAGCAAAAAAGTGGCAGTTTTTAATTTCTTCAAGTTGAGGTGGAGTTTTAGCACATGTTTAAACATTCACAATACATATCAAGCAAGCATGACAAGAGAATATGGGCAGCGTAAAGTAAAGCATGCAATTTTGCAAGAATGTAAAGGGATGGGATTGGAGTGTGCAAACACAATTGGAGACACGGAGATTTTTGGCGCGGTTCCGATAGGTGGTGCTATCGTACATCCACGTTGATGGAGACTTCAACCCATGAAGGGTAACGGTTGCCCGAGTCCACGGAGGGCTCCACCCACGAAGGGTCCACGAAGAAGCAACCTTGTCTATCCCACCATGGCCATCGCCCACGAAGGAGTTGCCTCACTAGGGTAGATCTTCACGAAGTAGGCAATCTCCTTACCCGTACAAACTCCTTGGTTCAACTCCACAATCTTGACGGAGGCTCCCAAGTGACACCTAACCAATCTAGGAGACACCACTCTCCAAAAGGTAATAGACGGTGTGTTGATGATGAACTCCTTGCTCTTGTGCTTCAAATGATAGTCTCCCCAGCACCCAACTCTCTTTCATAGGATTGGATTTGGTGGAAAGATGATTTGAGTGGAAAACAACTTGGAGAAGGCTAGAGATCAAGATTTATGTGGTTGGAATGGAATATCTTGACCTCAACACAAGTGTAGGTGGTTCTCTCTCAGAAAATGTATGATGGAAGTGTAGGCATGTTCTGATGGCTCTCTCCACGAATGAAGAGTGGGTGGAGGGGTATATACAGCCTCCACTCAAAATCTAACCGTTACACACAATTTACCAAACTTGGTGGGACCGAATTAGAAAACTCGGTCATACCGATTTAGTTCATAATGTGACCGTTAGGCATTTCGGTGGGACCGATATGATCAACTCGGTAGGACCGATGTGCTAGGGTTAGGGTAAAGCCTCATCTCGGTTTTACCGATTACACAAACTCGGTGGGACCGATTTGGGTAATAAGCGAAACAAAGAGTTGGCCAAGCAAACTCGGTGAGACCGATTTCATATCTCGGTGGGACCGAAAATATTGCAACAGGCAACAGAGAGTTTGCAAGCCCATCTCGGTGAGACCGAGATCCCATCCGTGAGACCGAATTGATTAGGGTTGGTGGCAGTGGCTATGTCAACTAAACTCGGTGGCGCCGGATAGAAAGTTTCGATGGGGCCGAGTTTGACTTTTGGTTTGGGACATATGTGGATGCGAGAAAGTGGTTGAGGGTTTTGGAGCATATCACTAAGCACTTTGAGCAAGGAAGCCATTAAGCAACACCTCATCCCCTTTTAATAGTATTGGCTTTCCTATGGACTCAATGTGATCTTGGATCACTAAAATAGAAAATGTAGAGTCCTGAGTGACGAGGTTACAGACCTAGGGTAGGGTCATAGGCCTGACCAAGGTACCCCACCCAAGGTCACTACCCTGGAAGATCAAAAGACAAGACCCACGATTGTGGAGACAGTCGACTGAGGCGGTCCAAGAAGACACTTCACTCGACTGACTCATATACGCAGGACGACTCAACTCCACTCGACCGTACCAGGCACTCGACCTCCGAAGGACAAGTGCCTCTAGGAACAGCAACGGTCTCATATTTACTCGCCGTAGTAAATACCTTAATTATCCTTTACTGCAGGCGTTATCAGTAACGCCTGCCTTAATATACCTTTAAACCCTTGGTAACGTGGAGCATGGCCGGGGTCCTGGCGTACTATATAAGCCACCCTCCTCCTCAAGAACAAGGGTTTGCACCTTTGTAACACACGTATACACACATCAGTCGACCAAGCCTCCGGGCACCGAGACGTAGGGCTATTACTTCCTCCGAGAAGGGCCTGAACTCGCTAACACCCTGTGTACAACCTCGCCATAGCTAGAACCTTGTCTCTCCATTCGTACCCCCTACCCCTACTGTCAGACTTAGAACCACGACACTGAGCTTTGAGCTTGAGCCAATCCTTTGTCCTTATCATCTTGAAGGGGTTCCACATCCTATAGTCCATGCCACTCCATTTGTTGAACCTGTCTGAAATATACTAGATGAAAACATTAGTCCAACAAGAGATATGTTGACATTAATTACCAAAATCACCCAGGAAGCACTTGTGCTTTCAATCTCCCCCCTTCTAGTAATTTATGACAGAATACATCAAAGCTTTAGATAAAGATATGAAGAATAACAAGTAAAGCTTTGGAAGGACATGTAACATGCATAGGCTCCCCCTACATGTATGCAATCATGTAAATATGGAATATAAGAGCATGTGAAAGCATATACATGACAAAGCAAGCAACGAATTACATGTATCTTGGCTATATGCATCAGAGCAAATTATATGAATATACGAAGTGTATCCTCATGTTCATGATTCCTTCTTGCAAACAATATGTACATTAGCAAGAAATCTTCATGCACATGAGTGAGATGCATATACTTACCTTGTGATCTTGAGCTGGCTTATGAAGGGATGAACCTGAGTAAACAAGGTTAGGTAACACACATACATCTACTAGACAGAGCAACAAAAGAGCCACAAGAGTACCAAGATTGGGATAACATGTAGAGAGTGAGTACTAGGTACTCTTGAATACAGACATGTTCCCAAAGGTAAAAGATATGCAATGAATTCAAAGACTTCCTTCCCTAGCAGTCTTTCTCCCCCTGAATCTTATATTGCATAATGGAAGAGAGTAGGGAAACCGAATTAGAGCAGAACAAAAACAGATCAGATCGCAAAGACATAACATAGACATGTCTTTCGCCTCTTAAAGACATGGGACTTCTCTCCTCTTGAACACCAAGCATCTGGGGCATGTGATTCCTCTCTCCCCCTGTTTGAAGCATTCTCTCGTTAAGCATTGATGTGAACTCTCTCTCCCCCTTTGACATCAATTTCCAAGAAGGGATCTTCTGGAGTGTGAGTCAAAATAGGTTTGGTCCTCGAGTAACAAAGCAGATCAGCATATAAAATGTGATGCTGGTAGAGGACAAGAATCATTGCGTGGAGCTGGAACAAAAGTGCAGGAACAAGTGGCAAATTGTCTTTTCTGCAGTGAAATCGGTGACACCGAGTTGTGTTCTTCGGTTGCACCGTGCTACTTCTCGAGCTTGTGTTGTATTCCCTCGAAGAGGAAAGGGTGATGCAGCACAGTAGCGCAAGTATTTCCCTCAGTTTTTGAGAACCAAGGTATCAATCCAGTAGGAGACCACGCCAAGTCCCTCGCACCTACACAAACAAATAAGAACTTCGTAGCCAACGCGATAAGGGGTTGTCAATCCCTTCACAGTCACTTATGAAAGTGAGATCTGATAGATAGGATAGGATAATATTTTTGGTATTTTTGGTATAGGATCAGAAAGTAAAGAAAGCAAATAAGCAACGACAACAGAAATTAACTAGTTGACGGGAAAGTAATATGATAAAGATAGACCCGGGGGCCATAGGTTTCACTAGTGGCTTCTCTCATGAAAGCAGAATTCTATGGTGGGTGAACAAATTACTGTCGAGCAATTGATAGAAAAGCGCATACTTATGAGAATATCTAGGCATGATCATTATATATAGGCATCACGTACGTAACAAGTAGACCGAAACTATTCTGCATCTACTACTATTACTCCACACATCGACCGCTATCCAGCATGCATCTAGAGTATTAAGTTCATAAAAACATAGTAACGCTTTAAGCAAGATGACATGATGTAGAGGGATAAACTCAAGCAATATGATATAAACCCCATCTTTTTATCCTCGATGGCAACAATACAATACGTGCCTTGCTGCCCCTACTGTCACTGGGAAAGGACACCGCAAGATTGAACCCAAAGCCAAGCACTTCTCCCATTGCAAGAACTATAGATCTAGTAGGCCAAACCAAACCAATAATTCTAAGAGACTTGCAAGGATATTATAATCATACATAAAAGATTTCAGAAAAGAATCAAATATTGTTCATAGATAATCTTGATCATAAACCCACAATTCACCGCATCTTGACAAACACACCGCAAAAAGATTACATCGAATAGATCACCTCAAAGATCGAGGAGAACTTTGTATTGAGATCCAAAAAGAGAGAAGAAGCCATCTAGCTAGTAACTATGGACCCGAAGGTCTGTGATAAACTACTCACAACTCATTGGCTAGGCTATGGTGTTGATGTAGAAGCACTCCGTGATCGATCCCCCCTCCGGCGGAGCTCCGGAACAGGCCCCAAGATGGGATCTCACGGGAACAGAAGGTTGCGGCGGTGGAATTAGGGTTTTCTCTGTTGACTCGATGTTTTCAGGGTACATGGATATATATAGGAGGAAGGAGGGCATCGGGTGAGCCAGAGGGGGCCCATGTGGGTGGGGGCGCGCCCTAGACCCTCGTGGCCGACTCGCTCGCTCCCTTGCGTGTACTCCAAGTCTTCTGTGAAGATACGGTTCCAAAAATAACTCTCCCGAAGATTTCATTCTGTTTGGACTCTGTTTGCTATCCCTTTTCTGCGAAACACTGAAATAGGCAAAAATAACAATTTGCGCTGGGCCTTGGGTTAGTAGGTTAGTCCCAAAAATAATATAAAAGTGTATAATAAAGCCCATTAAACATCCAAAATAGAATATATAATAGCATGGAACAATAAAAAAATTATAGACACGTTGGAGACGTATCAAGCATCCCCAAGCTTAATTCCTGCTCGTCCTCAAGTAGGTAAATGATAAAAACAGAATTTTTGATGTGGAATGCTAACCAACATAATTCTCAATGTAATTATCTTTATTGTGGCATGAATGTTCAGATCTGAAAGATTCAAGACAAAAGTCTATATTGACATAAGAATAATAATACTTCAAGCATACTAACAAAGCAATTATGTCAAATAACATGGCCAAAGAAAGTTCATCCCTACAAAATCATATAGTTAGGCTATGCTTCATATTCGCCACACAAAATATTCCAATCATGCACAACCCCGGTTTCAGCCAAGCACTTGTTTCATACTTTAATTTTTCCAAACTATAGATTATGAAAGCTCAACAAAAAGAAACTAAGTGGGTGTGCATCCAACTTGCTTGCTCATGAAGACCTAGGGCATTTGAGGAAGCCCATCGTTGTAATATACAAGCCAAGTTCTATAATGAAAATTCCCACTAGCATATGAAAGTGACTAAACAAGAGACTCTCTATCATGAAGATCATGGTGGTACTTTGAAGCACAAGTGTGGAAAAAGATAGTAGCATTGTCCCTTTTTTCTTTTTTCTTTTTTTGGGCCTTTCTTTTTTTCTTTGGCCTTTCCTTCTTTTTTCTTTTTTCTTTTTTCTTTGGGACAATGCTCTAATAATGATGATCATCACACTTATATTGATTTACAACTCGATATTACAACTCGATACTAGAACAAAGTATGACTCTATATGAATGCCTCCGGCGGTGTACCGGGATGTGCAATGAATCAAGAATGACATGTATGAAAAATTATGCATGGTGGCCTAGCCACGAATGCGATGTCAACTACATGATCATGCATGGCAATATGACAATGATGAAGCGTGTCATAGCAAACGGAACGGTGGAAAGTTGCATGACAATATATCTCGGAATGGCTATGGAAATGCCATGATAGGTAGGTATGGTGGATGTTTTGAGGAAGGTATATGGTGGGTGTATGGTACCGGCGAAAGTTGCGCGGTACAAGAGAGGCTAGCAATGGCGGAAGGGTGAGAGTGCGTATAATCCATGGACTCAACATTAGTCATAAAGAACTCACATACTTATAGCAAAAATCTACAAGTCATCAAAACAAAGTACTACACGCATGCTACTAGGGGAAGGGTTGGTAGGAGTTAACCATCACGCGATCCCGACCTCCACACAAAGGATGACACTCAATGAAATACCTCATGCTTCAAATTTGTCACACAACGGTTACCATACGTGCATGCCACGGGACTTGCAAACCTCAACACAAGTATTTCTAAAATTCACAATTACTCCACTAGCATGACTCTAATATCACCATCCTCATATCTCAAAACAATCATCAAGTATCAAACTTCTCATGATATTCAATGCACTTTATATGAAAGTTTTTACTATGCCCATCTTGGATGCCTATCATATTAGGACTAGTTTTATAACCAAAGCACATTACCATGCTGTTCTAAAAGACTCTCAAAAGGATATAAGTGAAGCATGAGAGATAAACAATTTCTACAAAATAAAACCACCACCGTGCTCTAAAAGATATAAGTGAAGCACTAGAGCAAAACTATCTAGCTCAAAAGATATAAGTGAAGCACATAGAGTATTCCAATAAATTCTAAATCATATTTATCTCTCTCAAAAGGTGTGTCCAGCAAGGATGATTGTGGCAAACTAAAAAGCAAAGACTTAAATATACATGACGCTCCAAGCAAAACACATATCATGTGGTGAATAAAAAAATAGTCCCGGGTATAGTTACCGATAGATGAAGACGAAAGAGGGGACGCCTTCCTGGGGCATGCCCAAGCTTAGGCTTTTGGTTGTCCTTGAATTTTACCTTGGGGTGCCTTGGGAATTCCCAAGCTTAGGCTCTTGCCACTCTTTGTTCCATAGTCCATCAAAGACATACTCAAAACTTGAAAACTTCACAACACAAAACTTAGCCAAAAATCTCGTGAGCTCCGTTAGTATAAGAAAACAAACCACCACTCGAAGGTACTATATTGAACTCATTATTTGTTTATATTGGTGTTAAACCTACTGTATTCCAACTTCTCTATGATTCATACCCCCCGGTACTACGCATAGATTCATCAAAATAAGCAAACAACACAGAAAACAGAATCTGTCAAAAATAAAACAGTCTGTAGTAATCTGTAACTTTTCGAATACTTCTGTAACTCCAAAAAAATTGAAAGAAATTGGTAAACGTGTGGAATTTTTCTATTAATCATCTGCAAAAAGAATCAACTAAAAAGCACTCTCCAGTAAAAAATTACAGCCAATCTTGTGAGCGCTAAAGTTCTGTTTTTTTACAGCATGATCACATAAACTTCACACAAGTCTTCCCAAAGGTTCTACTTGGCACAAACACTCATTAAAACACAAAACGACATCTAAACAGAAGCTAGATGCAACATTTATTCCTAAACAGAAGCAAAAAACAAAGAAAATAAAATTGGGTTGCCTCCCAACAAGCGCTATCGTTTAACGCCCCTAGCTAGGCACGATACAAGAATAGATCTAGGTATTGCCATCTTTGGTAGGCAATCCATAAGTGGCTCTCATAATAGATTCATAAGGTAATTTGATTTTCTTTCTAGGAAAGTGTTCCATACCTTTCCTTAACGGAAATTGGAATCTAATATTTCCTTCCTTCATATCAATAATTGCACCAATCGTTCTAAGGAAAGGTCTACCAAGAATAATAGGACATGAAGGATTGCAATCTATATCAAGAACAATGAAATCTACGGGCACATAATTCCTATTGGCAACAATAAGAACATCATTAATCCTTCCCATAGGTTTCTTAATGGTAGAATCCACAAGATGCAAATTTAAAGAACAATCATCAAGTTCATGGAAACCTAACATAACACAAAGCTTTGGGAATTGTAGAAACACTTGCACCCAAATTACACAAAGCAAAGCATTCATGATCTTTAATTTTAACTTTTTTAGTAGGAACCCACTCATCATAAAGCTTTCTAGGGATAGAAACTTCTAATTCAAGTTTTTCCTCATAAGACTGCATTAAAGCATCAACTATGTGTTTGGTAAAAGCCTTATTTTGACTATAAGCATGCGGAGAATTTAGTATGGATTGCAACAAGGAAATACAATCTATTAGCAATTATCATAATTGAATCCCTTGAAATCCAAAATAGTGGGTTCATCACTATGAAAAGTTTTACTCTCTTCAATTCCACTTTTAACAATTTTAGCATCAAGATCTAAAAACTCCGAATCATTGGGACGCCTTTTGTCGGCGTACTAAGGTAGGGGTACCCTAGTACCCCAACTTGTGCACGGGCAGCGGCAGCTCCCCGCGGCAGGGTTCACCACGCGCTTGCCGGAGACCTTCCTGCCCCTTTATCTAGCCATTCAAAAACAAAGTATACAAGACAGAAGACCAAGACCCCGGCAAGAGGAGCTTGCCGGGAAGGCCGTCCCAGGCTCGAGATTGCTTAACTAGCACGAGGCCCTGGCAAGAGGAGCTTGTCAGGACGAATAGAAGATTTTATCTTAGAAGACCCGGCAAGGGCTCGGGGAGCGGCAAGCTTCCGGGCCCGGCAAGGTCGAGATCCCCGGCAAGGTGCTTGCCGGGGGAGGTGCGCTGTGTGCCCGCGCTCCAGCTCATCGGCCCACGCGTCGCCCTGGGGCCACTCCAGGGACGCGTGGCGGATGGCTGTGCAGCCTGGGGGACACGGTGGCACTCCACGGCAGAGGATCCATCGCCGTGGCAGACGGAGACGCAACGGCGGGAGCTTTTGGGGTCGACGGCGACGGGCATTAAATGCCCTTGTCCCCCACTGTTAGAGTAGGTATAGACCACTGTTCTGTACTGTAGCTCCACTGTTCCCGCACTGTTACAACTACCACCTCTTTTACATTTTTACCCCTTTCTCCTACGTTGACACCTGTCGGTGACCCCTTGCACTATAAAAGGAGGCCCATGCACAACGTGGAGGGGGTTCGCGACCTAGATCATTCTCACGCTCGTGTAGCTGCTCCTTCAAGCTCCGAGCGCACAAACTCAATACACAACCAAGCAGGAGTAGGGTTTTACGCATCCGTGCGGCCCGAACCTGGGTAAAAACTGCCCGCGCGTCTGCCTCGATCTGCTCTTCGTGCTCCCTCCGCCCTCGTACCGCACAGACAAGGGGCTCCGGTCCCATAGGTGTTCGTGGTGGACAGTTTCCCCCGACATCTTTGGCGCGCCAGGTAGGGGGCGTCGAGGTTGTGCGAACCTGATCCGGCGTTCGCGCGGGCGCAATCTTCATCAACCTCTCCAGCTTCATCAGCAACAACTCCATGGCCCCGAAGAAGAAGCCTTCGGAGGTCGGAGGCCCGTCCGCGTCTCACCCGCCGCCACCAGAGCCAACGGTGGGCGGGGGAGACGCCGTCGGAAGGGTGGTTGCCGGCGAGGACACTCACGGTGCCACCAGATCCAAGAACAGGACGGACGACCGGACCTCGGTCTCCGTGGACGCGCCACGTCCATCGCAACATACGACGACCCCGCAGCGCCATACCACGGGAGGTGGTATCCGCTTGCTGGGACAAGGCCATACTGGAGGTTCGCGGGACGCCCCGGACCCCCGTCCGGGCACAAGCAAAGCGAAGGCGCCGGCGCGGGACCCCGCTCCTTCTAACGTCGTTAGAAGTCCGAGCGTATCCCGCTCCTCGCACCGCTCGCCCGCGTTCCCCACTACTCCGGCAGAAGCGCTCGCAAGGGCGCAGCTGCTCCTCGATTTTCCTCCAGCGGCCGACAAGGCCGAGGAATGGAGGGCCACTATCCGGAGCCTGATAGACTTCGCCAACAACGACTCTCCGCAGCAGCCGTCGGCCTCACGGCCGCGGCAGGCTGAGAAGACGAAGGCTATCGGCGACAAGACCGCCGGGGGTGCGACAAGCGTGCACTCCCCGCCGCAGAAGCAGAAGACGCCGCCCCGCCGGAACAACCCCGACGACGGCTCCACAGCCTCGTCGGACCCGCGGGCCCGTCGGGACCAGCGCCAGGTCTTCGGCGACCGGCGAGATGAAGACGCTCGGACCACGATCGAGCGCCGCCGAGAAGCTCGGCGACAATCCGACAAGAGAGCTGGGAACACTGTCGACGCACCCGCGCCCGGTGAACCAGGCGACTTGCCGTACGCGGCAGGCTGCCCTGCGTTCACCCGCGAGCTGCGGCGCGTCCGGTGGCCCAGCATGAAGAACTTTAAGCCCGACGTACCGGAGAAGTACGACGGCAAAACGCACCCCTCGGAGTTTCTCAGCGTCTACACTATAGCAGTGCAAGCTGCCGGGGGGCGCGACGAGAAGATCCTAGCCAACTACTTCCCGCTCGTGCTGAAGCCGAACGTCCGTTCGTGGCTCATGCACTTGCCGGAAGGCTCTATCTCTTCTTGGGCCGACCTCTGCCATCAGTTTGTTGGCGCCTTCACCGGCGGCCACAAACCCCATGGCCAGGAGAGCGATCTCCACATTTTGGCCCAGAAGGAAGGCGAACCCCTGCGCAAGTATATCCAACGTTTCAGCCGGGTACAGCACAACATCCCCGACGTTCACCCTGCTGCGGTTATCAGCGCGTTCCATCAGAACGTGCGTAACCGCCGCATGCGTGAGGAGATGGCGATGACCAAGATCAGGGACGTCAGCGAGCTCTACGCTCTTGCCGACAAGTGCGCCCGTGCAGAAGAGGGGAGGAAACTCCCCGGGGAGGATGCTGGCGCAGGGGGAAGCGACAGCGACGACGCCGCCCCGGCAAAGAAGAGCCGGCGGCGGAACAACAGGAAGAAGGACAAGAAGGAAGTGCTTGCCGTCGAGAAGTCCGGCAAGGAGGCCCCCGCCAAGCAAGCGCAGGCTGGCGGCTCCGGCAAGGAGCCTGCCCCTGCGGCGGCGGCCGACAAGCCGAGTAGCTCCGACAAGCAATACTGTAAGATTCACCGCACCAAGGGTCACGACCTCTCCAACTGTAAGCGCGTCGAGTACCTCGTCGAGCAGCAAAAGGCTGAGTACGAGAGGCGCGACAAGGAGAAGGCCCAAGGTGGCGGGGAAGAGCCCAGCAAGAAGCGGCCATTCAATGGCCGGGGAGGACGCCGCGGCAAGGCCAAGCAGCGGCAAGGAGATCGACCTCCCCGGGGCCGCGACAACGACGAAGACGACGATGAAGACATGGAGGACGACGAGAACAGCGAGCAGGAGTTCCAGAAGGCCACGGAAGTCCTGTGCGTCGACGGTGGCGCCTCCCTGCACACCTCCCACCGCCAGCTGAAACAGTGGGTGCGTGAGGTGAATGCAGCCGAGCCGCCCGTGGAGTCGCGCAGGCTCCTCAAATGGTCCGGCACGCCCATCATTTTTGACCTTGAGGATCACCCTGACCGCACCACTGCGGTCGGGTGCTTGCCGATGCTGGTCTCACCCACCATCCGCAACCTCAAGGTCACCAAAATGTTAGTTGACGGCGGGGCCGGGCTGAACTTGATCTCCTCTGCTGTGATCAAGAAACTCCAGATTCAAGACGGCGAGCTCGAAGAGACCGGTTCATTCCAAGGAATCAACCCGGGAAGGAGCAAGCCCAAGGGAAAGATTACTCTGCCGGTGACCTTTGGCGGGGAGCTCAACTTCAGAACTGAGCGCATCACCTTTGACGTTGCTGATATTCCATTGCCCTACAATGGGATACTCGGCCGTCCCGCCCTCGCCAAGTTCATGGCAGCTTCCCACTATGCCTACAACGTGCTGAAGATGCCGGGGCCGATAAGCGTCATCACTGTCCACAGCGACAAGAAAGATGCGCTTATTTGCGCCGACAAGATTTACCGGGATGCGGCAGCTGCGGCCGAGAAGGATACTCTTGCCGCTGAAGCTCCCGGGGGGAAGAAGACAAAGACCAAGTCCGGCAAGTGCTCTGGGACACACTCCGGCAACCGCACCTCTTCGGAGTGCTGCGCCGCCGTCGAGGACGTTCCATCGAGCTCCACCGGCAAGAGCAAGAAAGGAATGGCTGCTCCTCCGGCAACCAAGAAGGTGTCCGCAAAGGAGGATGGCACTGGTGGTACCTTCGCCATCAGCGCCACCCTTGACAGCAAATAGGAAAGCGCGCTCGTCGCCTTCCTGCGGGCGAATGTCGATGTGTTTGCCTGGCAACCATCTGACATCCCCGGTGTTCCCAGGAAGGTGATTGAGCACAAGCTTGCTGTCTGCCCTCATGCGCGGCCCATCAAGCAAAAAGTGAGGAAGCAAGCCGTGGAGCGCCAAGAGTTCATCAACGAGGAGATCAAGAAACTAGAGGCAGCAGGCTTAGTTAGAGGTGTGATCCATCCGACGTGGTTGGCAAACCCAGTCGTCGTGCGCAAAGCCAACGGGAAGTGGAGACTGTGTATAGACTTCACTGATGTCAATAAAGCATGTCCCAAGGATCCCTTCCCTTTGCCGCGCATTGACCAGATCGTTGACTCCACTGCCGGATGTGAGCTACTCTGTTTTCTTGATGCATACTCAGGCTATCACCAGATTTTCATGGCTAAGGAAGATGAAGAGAAGACTGCATTTATCACTCCATGTGGCACATATTGCTTTATCCGCATGCCATTTGGACTGAAAAATGCAGGCTCCACTTTTGCAAGGGTAGTGTACACTGCTTTTGAGCCACAGATCCACAGGAATGTAGAAGCCTACATGGATGACATCGTGGTGAAGAGCAAGAGCAAAGAAACACTGATTCAAGACTTAGAAGAAACGTTTCAGAACCTGCGCAGGATACAGCTCAAGCTGAACCCCGAGAAGTGCGTCTTTGGAGTTCCCTCCGGCAAGCTTCTCGGGTTCTTTGTATCACAAAGGGGGATTGCAGCCAATCCCGACAAGATCAAAGCCATCGAGCAGATAGAAGCCCCGAAGCGCGTCAAGGATGTCAGAAGGCTTGCAGGTTGCGTTGCTGCCCTCAGTAGGTTCATTTCAAAATCCGCGGAACGCGCCCTACCTTTCTTCAAAATCTTGAAGAAGGCAGGTCCCATGAAGTGGACTCCGGAAGCGGGGGCGGCGTTGCAGGATTTGAAACGGTACCTGTCCTCCACTCCTATACTTGTCGCACCTAAACCACAGGAAAAGTTGTTGCTATACTTAGCGGCAACCAACCAGGTGGTTAGTGCTGCGTTGGTAGCGGAGAGGGAGTCCGACAAGGAGCCAGCGTCACCGGCAAGCGAATCTAGCGACAAGCAGGGGGCTGTCCCGACAAGCTCTGGCCCCGACAAGGAAGACTCTGCGCAGGAACAAGGAGAGGTGCGGAAGAAGATGGTGCAGCGCCCAGTATATTTTGTAAGTTCCCTTCTCCAGGGAGCTAGATCAAGGTACTCCGGTGTGCAAAAATTGCTTTTCGGCCTCCTCATGGCCTCGAGGAAGCTGCGCCACTACTTCCAAGCCCATGAGATAACAGTGGTCACTCGCTTTCCGTTGAAGAGGATATTACACAATCCGGAGGCAACAGGCAGGATCGTCGAGTGGGCACTGGAACTGTCAAGCTTCGGACTCAAATTTGAAAGTACTTCAACCATTCAGAGCCGAGCTTTGGCAGAGTTCATTGCTGAGTGGACCCCAACGCCAGAAGAAGAAGTTCAAGAAACGAGCGTACCCGTGCAAGAAGCGACAAGTGAATGGGTAATGTATTTTGACGGTGCCTTCTCGTTGCAAGGCGCCGGTGCTGGCGTGGTACTCATCGCGCCCACCGGAGAACACCTCAAATATGTTATCCAGATGCACTTTCCCAGGGAGCAGGCGACAAACAACACCGCAGAATATGAAGGCTTGCTTGCCGGCCTCAGGATTGCGGCCGAACTTGGGATCAGGAAGCTGATTGTGCGGGGCGATTCTCAGTTGGTGGTCCGACAAGTCAACAAGAGCTACCAGAGCCCTTTGATGGAAGCATATGTAGATGAAGTGAGGAAGCTTGAAGAACACTTTGAAGGTCTGCAAATGGAGCACATCCCGAGAGCTCAAAATGAAATTGCAGATGGCCTTTCAAAGTGTGCTGCGATGAAGCTACCTGGGGAACCAGGGACCTTTTTGCTCAAGCTGACTCAACCATCAGTTACACCATCAATTGGGCAGTCCAAGAAGAGAAAGTTGGTCTCCGGCGACTACTTGCCGGCGGATCTTCCTGAACCCGCCGCCAAAGTTCCCAAGATCAACGACAACGCTGAGGAACAGTTTGCTCCTGCAAGCCCTCGGGCTTGTGCAGTTGAAGCAAGTGTTCCCGACAAGCCTCGCCCCGGCGAGCTTGCCGGGGGACCGTCAGCTCCGACAGGACCAGAGGTCTTTGCCGTAGAAGCTGGGGTTCCCGCAGCGGCCCTCGAGCCTTTAGTCCTTGCCGTCGAGCCCCGGGCTCCGGCATGGGCACAGCAGATCGTCCGTTTTCTGCAAACTGGAGAACTTCCCGACGACCCTCAAGAGATAGAGAAGATAACCAGGCAGTCAAGTATGTATCAATTTGTGGATAACGAGCTGTACAGAAGAAGACTCAATGGTGTCAGGTTGAAGTGCATCTCCAGGGAAGATGGACAGAAGCTGTTGGCAGAAATACACGGAGGCATATGCGGCCACCACATTGGCGCAAGGGCACTTGCCGGGAAAGCTTTCCGGCAAGGATTCTTTTGGCAAGAAGCCCTCCAAGATGCAACTGCACTAGTAACCAAGTGTGAAGCGTGCCAGTTCCATGCAAAGCAAATACATCAGCCAGCTCAAGCTCTCCAAACAATCCCTTTGTCATGGCCCTTCTCGGTCTGGGGGCTCGATATCCTCGGCCCTTTCCCTCGCGCTGTCGGGGGCTTTGAGTATTTGTACGTTGCAATCGACAAGTTCACAAAGTGGCCAGAAGTGGAGCCAGTGAGAAAGGTGACAGCACAGTCAGCAGTCAGGTTCTTCAGGTCGATTGTTTGCCGTTTCGGGATCCCTAACAGGATCATCACCGACAACGGTACACAATTCACTAGTCGCACCTTCATGCAGTACGTCCAAGACCTTGGCGCCAAGGTCTGTTTCGCTTCTGTTGCTCACCCGAGGAGCAACGGCCAAGCGGAGAGGGCAAATGCTGAAGTGCTGCGCGGACTCAAGACAAGGACCTTTGACAGGCTGCGCAGGTGCGGAAGGAATTGGATAGAGGAGCTCCCGGCGGCTCTTTGGTCAATCAGAACGACACCAAGTCGAGCCACCGGGCAGACACCTTTTGCTCTAGTTTATGGAGCAGAGGCAGTTCTCCCCACGGAACTCGTATACGGATCTCCTCGAGTGCTCGCTTATGATGAGCTCGAGCAAGAGCAACTGCGGCAAGATGACGCATTGCTCCTTGAGGAGGGACGTCTCCAGGCTGCTGTACGAGCTGCTCGATACCAGCAAGCTTTGCGCCGCTACCATAGCCGCAAAGTCAAGGCCAGGAGTCTCGAGGAAGGCGACCTTGTTCTTCGGCGTGTTCAGTCCGCCAAGAATTCCAACAAGTTGACGCCGAAGTGGGAAGGCCCTTATCGGGTGAGACAAGTTACGAGGCCCGGCGCTGTCCGCCTCGAGACCGAAGAAGGCTTACCGGTGAGCAACTCCTGGAACATAGAGCATCTTCGCAAGTTTCACCCCTAAGGCGCGGTTGCCGTGATCCGTTCCGGCAACCACCTTTTGTACAAGCCTTGCCGATGTTGCATGTAACCCTTTGTACAAAGCCGGGCGCAGACCCCGTGCATCAGTAAAGATTTCGTGTTTTCGCATCAATTGCCTTTCGCATGTTTCTCTTTGCTATTCGCATGTTTTATTTGGCATTTGATGCAACACTTAGACATTCGGTAAGCACTATTACGCCGAAAGGCAATATGCTTGTTTCCCTCTCCTTTTCCTTTTTCTCTTAAGCAGAAGGAACGTTCCTCGCGCACAAGTTTGCCGGGGGGGAAGGAGGTGGAGGAGGAACTAAGTGCCGTTCAAGAAAGAAGAGCCTTACCGGAAAGCAAACAACATGAGCAAGCAGCATGTGAAAGATAAGTTGTTAGAATTTGACCAGTTCAAATTTTAATTTTTGGTTGTCTTCCTTGAACAATCACACTTTTTATGGAAAACCTGTGCGCGGAGGAACCTACCCGTGGTTTGCCGCACCCTTATCTTGTCTTCGAGTCCACTCAACGATTTAAGTGAGCTGCGACAAGTGTCGCGCCCTTGCTTCGTTTCCGAGTACACTCAGCAAGCTAAGTGCGTTGCGACTTGCTGCGGCGAGGTTGCTTGCCGGCGAGGACCTTGGCCAGCAGGCTGCTCAGCGCTCAGCGCTCGCGGCAAGGGCCCCTTTCCGGCAAGCTCCCCGGGAGCGTAGGGTGAGGAACATACAAAGTCAAAGATTGGAACAAGGAAGATAACATTGCACTGATTGATTGAAGTAAAGCAAATATCTTACAAGGACAACTTGTCGCAATGGACTAATGAGTTCGTAACGTAATGTGCAGCAACGAAAAGATAAAGATAAATGGAGCCCTAGTCTACGCGGTCGCCCTCCTTCCTGCCAAGCTTTGCCACCTTGGCGATGATATGGCTGACCTGCTCCTTCAGGGCCTCCGTGTCTGCATCTGCCGGCAAGCTGCAAAGAACGTTCTTGAGGTTGATCCCCGGGTTGCGGTACACGATCTTCGTCAAGACCCGCTCCAGAGTTCCTGCGCAGAGACGGCGCGACTCCTCGGCCAGCTGCGCGGGGATGCGGTTCCGGAGACCTGCAAGGGCCGGAGCGACGCCTCTGAAGAAGAGGCTGAGCTTGGCGCTGTGCGGGAGGTCTGGATCCGGCGAGTAGATAAGATGTTCGACCTTCAAGGCAAGCAACTCCTGGTCAATGTTGGATGCAGAAGAAACCAGCTCTTCGGTCCACAGCTCAATGTTCTTGCGGAAGAGCTCGGATGCCTTGTTGGCGCTGTCCACCAAGGTCCGCTCCTTGCGGAGCTCCTCCTTCAGCTTATCTTCTCGAAGCTTGGCGGCGTCAATTGAATCCTTCAGAGTTGAGACTTTCAGCTCCAAGTCCTCGATGGAGTCCTTGGCGGCCTTAAGCTCATCGCCCCTCTTGGACAGATTCACTTGGAGCTCCGCGTTGGTGTGGGCGTCCTTCTCGCGCTCAGTAATGAGCGCGGCAACCTTCTCGGTGCTCACCTTCATCGCCGCTTCTAGTCGTTCAACCTTGGCGGCAAGCTCCTTCTTGGCGTCTTCCGCGGCAGCAGCAGCGGCTTTCGCCTCCTTCAGCTCCCCGCCAAGGGCAGCCTCGCGAGCGGCAAGGTCCTCCTCATGGGAGTCGAGATCCACCTTCCGCTGCGCGAGCTCTCCTTCTCGCCGGGACATCTCCACCCCGGCGAGCCGTTGCTGTTCTTCAGCCTCGGCTTTCTCCAAAAGCCACTCTTGATATTCACCGGCGAGACGCTCGCGCTCCTCCGCCACCTCGCGGAGGCCCGCCTTGTGGGCAGCGCTGAGCTCCGCCGCGCGCTTCTCCATTTCGGCGGCGGCCTGGGCAGCAAGGGCTTCCCGGGAGGCAAGCTTCGCCTGCCTGGCCCGGTAAAGGGCCAGGAGTTGGTGGAGAAGCTTTTCCTCCTCGGGCCCATCTCCTTCGCCGGGCGCCTCGACGACTGTCAGACCCGCGGAGGCGAGGACTTCTCCGTCAAACGCCTCGCCCTCCGCGGGAGCTCTTGATGAAGACCCCCAAGGCACTTGGATAAAGACGCCATTGGGGGCACGAAGATAGTACGCCTGCTTCTCGCTGGTGGAGGGGCCGGCGGCCGGTGTAGCATCCGGTGCTCCCGCCACCTCCGGGTCGGCGGTGCGGTCGCCGTCCCCCTCCCCGGTCGCGGCGTCAGCGGCCGGAGCGTCCTCTTGCGCGGCCGGCTCGGTGGCCTTGGTCGCCTCCTCGGTGGCCTCGGCCATCTCCACGACGACGGGAACGTCATCGCCACCGCCCTGCGCGCCCTCCTCATCCTCGATATTGATGACCTCGGTCTCCATCGGCGCAGGAGGAGGAGGAGGAAGATCTAGAAGAAGAAGGAAAAGAAGTTCAAAATCAAGCAAAGATCCAAAAAGAAGCAAAGTCAAGAAAACCAAGTACAGAACATACCTTGGCGGACGCCCTCTGCGGCGGGCTCCCTTGCCGGGGGGCTCGGCCTTGGCGGAGTGGCCGTCCTCGCCGGGCTGCTCGCCCTTGGCGGGGTACTCTGCCTTGGCGGAGTACCCGCCCTTGGCGGAGCGCTCTCCCTTGCCGGAGAGTTCTCCCTTGCCGGGGACGGCGGGGCCTGCGGCTCCTCGGTGACGGTCTCCGGGCGCTCTTCCCGCTGCGGCTCCACCTCTGCACAAGAGAAGATAGAAGAACTAAGACATTCAGAGATCAAAGCCCTAAGCGCGCCCCGACGAGCAAAAACAGTAAACCTCTAACTTACGCTGGAGGCTGCGCTGGGGGCTGCTCCCCGGAGCGGCGCTCGGGTCCGGCAAGCTCGGCTCCGGCGCGATCCCTGCTTCCGCGACGGATGGGTCTCCCACGACCTCAACTGTGGGCACCTTAACCCTCTTCGCGCGCTGCTCCAAGGTCCTGCAATCACAAGCAACAAGCAAAGTCAAGCGTCAGCAACAATCGAGATATAAAAATCAAGAAGGAGTAAGGTCTCGGGTCCTTACTCTTGGTCCTCCTCGTCGTCCTCGCTCAGCGCGGAGAAGTCGAACTCCACGGTGGGCGCGTCGGCGCGAGGAGCGGAGGATGAAGATTCCCTCGCGCGTTTCGGAGCCACCGGGGCTGGGGGCTGCGTAGGCCCAGCCCCTGTGGTGGCCGGCGCCCGAGAAGTGGGCGGAGCAGCTGCTCCGCTCCGAGAAGATCCTTGCCGGCTCGGTGCCGGCCTGCGGGACGCCTCTGTCGTGGTCCGCGCGCGCGGGGCCTCTGCCGTGGCCGGCACGCCGGTCGCCCTTGGCACGGCTTGGCTCGGCCGGGGAGCTGCCCGGCGAGCTGGCTGTTGCCGGGGCGCTCGCGCCTGCTCCCCCGTCGCCGCCTTGCGGAGACGCTTCAATGGGGACTGCTTCGGGCTTGCCGGGGGCGGGGAGCTCTCCGACGAGGAGAGGTCGTCGGCGTACAACTCTGTCGATCCGCCAGAGTCTTCGGCCTCCTCCTCCTCCTCCTCCTCTGCCTCGGCCGGCTCGCTGGGCCCGGCATCCGACGATGCGGCCCTCTTCCCCTTGGCGCCTCCGCCCCTCGCGGCGCCCCTGCTTCCTCCGGCTGTGCCCTCCATTGCCGCGGCCTCCGTCGCGATCCCACTGATCCCGGAGTGCCTCAGCGAGGGGACCCCGGCGAGCGCGTCGGGAGGGAGCTCTAGCAGCTTGCGAATCTCCTCCTTATCCGCCTGGCTGGAGGCATCCGCGGCTTCCGCCTCCGCGGGTGTGTATCCAAAGTTTCCCGCCGCCGCGGCTGCGGCGACTTCTTCAGCGCGAGAAGCCATGTAAGCAATCTCTTGGTCGGTGGTGGCCCGCGTGTGCAGCTTGAGATCGTCCGTCTTCTCCAACACCTCCACAAGGTTGTCGTAGAACTCGAGGACGTCGATAGGCTTGGGCGCAATCCACGTGCGCTCCAATCCATGAGAGTCGCACGCGGGCATCATAGCGACAAGGCGATCCCGGGCGCTGCTGGCGCAGAGCGGCACCACTCCCCGGGGAGCGCGGAAGTACTCGGGGTGTGCCGGGTCGAACTTGAAAAGTTCCCTGACCATACCCCGCAGCTCGAGTGTTGTGAAGTTAAAATTGAGGCCGCGGCGCAGCCTCATGATGTCTGCCGGGCCGCCGTATTGCCACGCCGGCCTTTTCCGGTCTTGGAGGGGGGCGACCCGGCGACGAAGAAAGTCCGCGCCCACTTCAGCGACAGACAGCGGCGCCATCCGAAGACGAAGGATTCTGACGAGAGCGATATCCAGCTTGGAATCGTCGGAATCGAAATTACTCCAATCCCTGCCGCGCACGATGGGCGATGTGCGCAGCGCGGTGAAGTGTTGCGGCCGCTCCTCGACGACCCAGCACCACTCCGCGCGCCACTCTTCCCACTTGCCGCGGAGCTCCCCCGGCAAGTAGGCTGATTTCTTATTCAGCCTAAACACCCAAGAGATTCCTCCGGAGAGGGGGGCGTCGGCCTCTACTCTGGGGATGAAAAAGTGCCTAAAGAGAGCTACGTTGGGCTGGATTCCTATGAAGTTTTCGCACATGTGTGCGAAAACGGACATGGTGAGGATGGCGTTGGGGGTGAAGTCGAGGAGGTGGAGGCCATAAGTATTCATGATATCGCAGAAAAAGTTTGAGAAGGGAGGGCACAGACCGCAGTGGAAGAAGGCTGCGAAAAAGTAATACCCGCCGGGGTAGTGGTCCTTGGCGACGGCCGGGTAGACGCGCGTGCGGGGGTGCGCTGGGGTCTCCTTGGCCCAGAACAAATAATATTTGTTCCAAAGCTCCCGCACGCCGAGCTTCGGCGCGAAGACAATGTGCTCCTTCCGGTACGCGGCGAGCTTCGCCGCCTGATCTGACTTCTCCCGCTTGGACTTCTCCGACTTCGCCTTGTCGGTCTTTGGGGCCATGGCGGACGCGGTGGAAGGAAGGGGACGAAGAGCTTGGTGGTGGCGGAGGAGTAGAGGCAAAGCGCAGAGGAATCTGAGGAAGAAGACGATGGCAATGAGTGCGCAGGGAGGGGAACCGCGCCGCTCTCTCTGCTTTTATGGGAGAGTGGGGGGCGTTTCGCCCTTCCCATTAAAGAAATCGTGGGCACGTCCCATCCCACGGCGCCGCAATCGACGCGTGCCGTTACCGTGGGGTGCGGCGGATATGGAAGTGGATTCGGCGCGCCGCGGGCCGCGGGTGCCCGTGCACTGTTTTGGGCCTGGCCCAACAGCGCTCGGCACCGTGTGTGGCCCAGGCCCGGGGGCTCCTGTCGGTGTACTAAGGTAGGGGTACCCTAGTACCCCAACTTGTGCACGGGCAGCGGCAGCTCCCCGCGGCAGGGTTCACCACGCGCTTGCCGGAGACCTTCCTGCCCCTTATCTAGCCATTCAAAAACAAAGTATACAAGACAGAAGACCAAGACCCCGGCAAGAGGAGCTTGCCGGGAAGGCCGTCCCAGGCTCGAGATTGCTTAACTAGCACGAGGCCCTGGCAAGAGGAGCTTGTCAGGACGAATAGAAGATTTTATCTTAGAAGACCCGGCAAGGGCTCAGGGGAGCGGCAAGCTTCCGGGCCCGGCAAGGTCGAGATCCCCGGCAAGGTGCTTGCCGGGGGAGGTGCGCTGTGTGCCCGCGCTCCAGCTCATCGGCCCACGCGTCGCCCTGGGGCCACTCCAGGGACGCGTGGCGGATGGCTGTGCAGCCTGGGGGACACGGTGGCACTCCACGGCAGTGGATCCATCGCCGTGGCAGACGGAGACGCAACGGCGGGAGCTTTTGGGGTCGACGGCGACGGGCATTAAATGCCCTTGTCCCCCACTGTCAAAGTAGGTATAGACCACTGTTCTGCACTGTAGCTCCACTGTTCCCGCACTGTTCCAACTACCACATCTTTTACATTTTTACCCCTTTCTCCTACGTTGACACCTGTCGGTGACCCCTTGCACTATAAAAGGAGGCCCATGCACAACGTGGGGGGGGTTCGGTTCAGTTCGGTTCGAAACCTAGATCATTCTCACGCTCGTGTAGCTGCTTCTTCAAGCTCCGAGCGCCCAACTCAATACACAACCAAGCAGGAGTAGGGTTTTACGCATCCGTGCGGCCCGAACCTGGGTAAAACTGCCCGTGCGTCTGCCTCGATCTGCTCTTCGTGCTCCCTCCGCCCTCGTACCGCACAGACAAGGGGCTCCGGTCCCATAGGTGTTCGTGGTGGAACGTTCCTTCTGCTTAAGAGAAAAAGGAAAAGGAGAGGGAAACAAGCATATCGCCTTTCGGCGTAATAGTGCTTACCGAGTATCTAAGTGTTGCATCAAATGCCAAATAAAACACGCAAATAGCAAAGAGAAGCATGCGAAAGGCAATCGATGCGAAAACACGAAATCTTTACTGATGCACGGGGTCTGCGCCCGGCTTTGTACAAAGGGTTACATGCAACAGCGGCAAAGCTTGTACAAAAGGTGGTTGCCGGAGCGGATCACGGCAACCGCGCCTTAGGGGTGAAACTTGCGAAGATGCTCTATGTTCCAGGAGTTGCTCACCGGTAAGCCTTCTTCGGTCTCGAGGCGGACAGCGCCGGGCCTCGTAACTTGTCTCACCCGATAAGGGCCTTCCCACTTCGGCGTCAACTTGTTGGAATTCTTGGCGGACTGAACACGCCGAAGAACAAGGTCGCCTTCCTCGAGACTCCTGGCCTTGACCTTGCGGCTATGGTAGCGGCGCAAAGCTTGCTGGTATCGAGCAGCTCGTACAGCAGCCTGGAGACGTCCCTCCTCAAGGAGCAATGCGTCATCTTGTCGCAGTTGCTCTTGCTCGAGCTCATCATAAGCGAGCACTCGAGGAGATCCGTATACGAGTTCCGTGGGGAGAACTGCCTCTGCTCCATAGACTAGAGCAAAAGGTGTCTGTCCGGTGGCTCGACTTGGTGTCGTTCTGATTGACCAAAGAGCCGCCGGGAGCTCCTCTATCCAATTCCTTCCGCACTTGCGCAGCCTGTCAAAGGTCCTTGTCTTGAGTCCGCGCAGCACTTCGGCATTTGCCCTCTCCGCTTGGCCGTTGCTCCTCGGGTGAGCAACAGAAGCGAAACAGACCTTGGCGCCAAGGTCTTGGACGTACTGCATGAAGGTGCGACTAGTGAATTGTGTACCGTTGTCGGTGATGATCCTGTTAGGGATCCCGAAACGGCAAACAATCGACCTGAAGAACCTGACTGCTGACTGTGCTGTCACCTTTCTCACTGGCTCCACTTCTGGCCACTTTGTGAACTTGTCGATTGCAACGTACAAATACTCAAAGCCCCCGACAGCGCGAGGGAAAGGGCCGAGGATATCGAGCCCCCAGACCGAGAAGGGCCATGACAAAGGGATTGTTTGGAGAGCTTGAGCTGGCTGATGTATTTGCTTTGCATGGAACTGGCACGCTTCACACTTGGTTACTAGTGCAGTTGCATCTTGGAGGGCTTCTTGCCAAAAGAATCCTTGCCGGAAAGCTTTCCCGGCAAGTGCCCTTGCGCCAATGTGGTGGCCGCATATGCCTCCGTGTATTTCTGCCAACAGCTTCTGTCCATCTTCCCTGGAGATGCACTTCAACCTGACACCATTGAGTCTTCTTCTGTACAGCTCGTTATCCACAAATTGATACATACTTGACTGCCTGGTTATCTTCTCTATCTCTTGAGGGTCGTCGGGAAGTTCTCCAGTTTGCAGAAAACGGACGATCTGCTGTGCCCATGCCGGAGCCCGGGGCTCGACGGCAAGGACTAAAGGCTCGAGGGCCGCTGCGGGAACCCCAGCTTCTACGGCAAAGACCTCTGGTCCTGTCGGAGCTGACGGTCCCCCGGCAAGCTCGCCGGGGCGAGGCTTGTCGGGAACACTTGCTTCAACTGCACAAGCCCGAGGGCTTGCAGGAGCAAACTGTTCCTCAGCGTTGTCGTTGATCTTGGGAACTTTGGCGGCGGGTTCAGGAAGATCCGCCGGCAAGTAGTCGCCGGAGACCAACTTTCTCTTCTTGGACTGCCCAATTGATGGTGTAACTGATGGTTGAGTCAGCTTGAGCAAAAAGGTCCCTGGTTCCACAGGCAGCTTCATCGCAGCACACTTCGAAAGGCCATCTGCAATTTCATTTTGAGCTCTCGGGATGTGCTCCATTTGCAGACCTTCAAAGTGTTCTTCAAGCTTCCTCACTTCATCTACATATGCTTCCATCAAAGGGCTCTGGTAGCTCTTGTTGACTTGTCGGACCACCAACTGAGAATCGCCCCGCACAATCAGCTTCCTGATCCCAAGTTCGGCCGCAATCCTGAGGCCGGCAAGCAAGCCTTCATATTCTGCGGTGTTGTTTGTCGCCTGCTCCCTGGGAAAGTGCATCTGGATAACGTATTTGAGGTGTTCTCCGGTGGGCGCGATGAGTACCACGCCAGCACCGGCGCCTTGCAATGAGAAGGCACCATCAAAATACATTACCCATTCACTTGTAGCTTCTTGTACGGGTACACTTGTTTCTGGAACTTCCTCGTCGGGCGTTGGGGTCCATTCAGCAATGAATTCTGCCAAAGCTCGGCTCTGTATGGTTGAAGTACTTTCAAACTTGAGTCCGAAGCTTGACAGTTCCAGTGCCCACTCGACGATCCTGCCTGTTGCCTCTGGATTGTGCAATATCCTCTTCAATGGAAAGCGAGTGACCACCGTTATCTCATGGGCTTGGAAGTAGTGGCGCAGCTTTCTTGAAGCCATGAGGAGGCCGAAAAGCAATTTTTGCACACCAGAGTACCTTGATCTAGCTCCCTGGAGAAGGGAACTTACAAAATACACTGGGCGCTGCACCATCCTCTTCCGCACTTCTCCTTGTTCCTGCGCAGAGTCTTCCTTGTCGGGGCCAGAGCTTGTCGGGACAGCCCCCTGCTTGTCGCTAGATTCGCTTGCCGGTGATGCTGTCTCCTCGTCGGACTCCCTCTCCGCTACTAACGCAGCACTAACCACCTGGTTGGTTGCCGCTAAGTATAGCAACAACTTTTCCTGTGGTTTAGGTGCGACAAGTATAGGAGTGGAGGACAGGTACCGTTTCAAATCCTGCAACGCCGCCTCCGCTTCCGGAGTCCACTTCATGGGACCTGCCTTCTTCAAGATTTTGAAGAAAGGTAGGGCGCGTTCTGCGGATTTTGAAATGAACCTACTGAGGGCAGCAACGCAACCTGCAAGCCTTCTGACATCCTTGACGCGCTTCGGGGCTTCTATCTGCTCGATGGCTTTGATCTTGTCGGGGTTGGCTTCAATCCCCCTCTGTGATACAAAGAACCCGAGAAGCTTGCCGGAGGGGACTCCAAAGACGCACTTCTCGGGGTTCAGCTTGAGCTGTATCCTGCGCAGGTTCTGAAACGTTTCTTCCAAGTCTTGAATCAGGGTTTCTTTGCTCTTGCTCTTCACCACGATGTCATCCATGTAAGCTTCTACATTCCTGTGGATCTGTGGCTCAAAAGCAGTGTACACTACCCTCGCAAAGGTTGAGCCTGCATTCTTCAGTCCAAATGGCATGCGGATAAAGCAATAAGTGCCACATGGAGTGATAAATGCAGTCTTCTCTTCATCTTCCTTAGCCATGAAAATCTGATGATAGCCTGAGTATGCATCAAGAAAACAGAGTAGCTCACATCCGGCAGTGGAGTCAACGATCTGGTCAATGCGCGGCAAAGGGAAAGGATCCTTGGGACATGCTTTATTGACATCGGTGAAGTCTATACACAGTCTCCACTTCCCGTTGGCCTTGCGCACGACGACTGGGTTTGCCAGCCACGTCGGATGGATCACACCTCTAACTAGGCCTGCTGCCTCTAGTTTCTTGATCTCCTCATTGATGAACTCTTGGCGCTCCACGGCTTGCTTCCTCACTTTCTGCTTGATGGGCCGCGCATGAGGACAGACAGCAAGCTTGTGCTCAATCACCTTCCTGGGAACACCGGGGATGTCAGATGGTTGCCAAGCAAACACATCGACATTCGCCCGCAGGAAGGCGACGAGCGCGCTTTCCTATTTGCTGTCAAGGGTGGCACTGATGGTGAAGGTACCACCAGTGCCATCCTCCTTTGCGGACACTTTCTTGGTTGCCGGAGGAGCAGCCATTCCTTTCTTGCTCTTGCCGGTGGAGCTCGATGGAACGTCCTCGACGGCAGCGCAGCACTCCGAAGAGGTGCGATTGCCGGAGTGGGTCCCAGAGCACTTGCCGGACTTGGTCTTCGTCTTCTTCCCCTCGGGAGCTTCAGCGGCAAGAGTATCCTTCTCGGCCGCAGCTGCCGCATCCCGGTAAATCTTGTCGGCGCAAATAAGCGCATCTTTCTTGTCGCTGTGGACAGTGATGACGCTTATCGGCCCCGGCATCTTCAGCACGTTGTAGGCATAGTGGGAAGCTGCCATGAACTTGGCGAGGGCGGGACGGCCGAGTATTCCATTGTAGGGCAATGGAATATCAGCAACGTCAAAGGTGATGCGCTCAGTCCTGAAGTTGAGCTCCCCGCCAAAGGTCACTGGCAGAGTAATATTTCCCTTGGGCTTGCTCCTTCCCGGGTTGATTCCTTGGAATGAACCGGTCTCTTCGAGCTCGCCGTCTTGAATCTGGAGCTTCTTGATCACAGCAGAGGAGATCAAGTTCAGCCCGGCCCCGCCGTCAACCAACATTTTGGTGACCTTGAGGTTGCGGATGGTGGGAGAAACCAGCATCGGCAAGCACCCGACCGCCGTGGTGCGGTCAGGGTGATCCTCAAGGTCAAAAACGATGGGCGTGCTGGACCATTTGAGGAGCCTGCGCGACTCCACGGGCGGCTCCGCTGCATTCACCTCACGCACCCACTGTTTCAGCTGGCGGTGGGAGGTGTGCAGGGAGGCGCCACCGTCGACGCACAGGACCTCCGTGGCCTTCTGGAACTCCTGCTCGCTGTTCTCGTCGTCCTCCATGTCTTCATCGTCGTCTTCGTCGTTGTCGCGGCCCCGGGGAGGTCGATCTCCCTGCCGCTGCTTGGCCTTGCCGCGGCGTCCTCCCCGGCCGTTGAACGGCCGCTTCTTGCTGGGCTCTTCCCCGCCACCTTGGGCCTTCTCCTTGTCGCGCCTCTCGTACTCAGCTTTTTGCTGCTCGACGAGGTACTCGACGCGCTTGCAGTTGGAGAGGTCGTGACCCTTGGTGCGGTGAATCTTACAGTATTTGCTTGTCGGAGCTACCCGGCTTGTCGGCCGCCGCCGCAGGGGCAGGCTCCTTGCCGGAGCCGCCAGCCTGCGCTTGCTTGGCGGGGGCCTCCTTGCCGGACTTCTCGACGGCAAGCACTTCCTTCTTGCCCTTCTTCCTGTTGTTCCGCCGCCGGCTCTTCTTCGCCGGGGCGGCGTCGTCGCTGTCGCTTCCCCCTGCGCCAGCATCCTCCCCGGGGAGTTTCCTCCCCTCTTCTGCACGGGCGCACTTGTCGGCAAGAGCGTAGAGCTCGCTGACGTCCCTGATCTTGGTCATCGCCATCTCCTCACGCATGCGGCGGTTACGCACGTTCTGATGGAACGCGCTAATAACCGCGGCAGGGTGAACGTCTGGGATGTTGTGTTGCACCCGGCTGAAGCGTTGGATATATTTGCGCAGGGGCTCGCCTTCCTTCTGGGCCAAAATGTGGAGATCGCTCTCCTGGCCATGGGGTTTGTGGCCGCCGGTGAAGGCGCCAACAAACTGATGGCAGAGGTCGGCCCAAGAAGAGATAGAGCCTTCCGGCAAGTGCATGAGCCACGAACGGACGTTCGGCTTCAGCACGAGCGGGAAGTAGTTGGCTAGGATCTTCTCGTCGCGCCCCCCGGCAGCTTGCACTGCGATAGTGTAGACGCTGAGAAACTCCGAGGGGTGCGTCTTGCCATCGTACTTCTCCGGTACGTCGGGCTTAAAGTTCTTCATGCTGGGCCACTGGACGCGCCGCAGCTCGCGGGTGAACGCAGGGCAGCCTGCCGCGTACGGCAAGTCGCCTGGTTCACCGGGCGCGGGTGCGTCGACAGTGTTCCCAGCTCTCTTGTCGGATTGTCGCCGAGCTTCTCGGCGGCGCTCGATCGTGGTCCGAGCGTCTTCATCTCGCCGGTCGTCGAGGACCTGGCGCTGGTCCCGACGGGCCCGCGGGTCCGACGAGGCTGTGGAGCCGTCGTCGGGATTGTTCCGGCGGGGCGGCGTCTTCTGCTTCTGCGGCGGGGAGTGCACGCTTGTCGCGCCCCCGGCAGTCTTGTCGCCGATAGCCTTCGTCTTCTCAACCTGCCGCGGCCGCGAGGCCGACGGCTGCTGCGGAGAGTCGTTGTTGGCGAAGTCTATCAGGCTCCGGATAGTGGCCCTCCATTCCTCGGCCTTGTCGGCCGCTGGAGGAAAATCGAGGAGCAGCTGCGCCCTTGCGAGCGCTTCTGCCGGAGTAGTGGGGAACGCGGGCGAGCGGTGCGAGGAGCGGGATACGCTCGGACTTCTAACGACGTTAGAAGGAGCGGGGTCCCGCGCCGGCGCCTTCGCTTTGCTTGTGCCCGGACGGGGGTCCGGGGCGTCCCGCGAACCTCCAGTATGGCCTTGTCCCAGCAAGCGGATACCACCTCCCGTGGTATGGCGCTGCGGGGTCGTCGTATGTTGCGATGGACGTGGCGCGTCCACGGAGACCGAGGTCCGGTCGTCCGTCCTGTTCTTGGATCTGGTGGCACCGTGAGTGTCCTCGCCGGCAACCACCCTTCCGACGGCGTCTCCCCCGCCCACCGTTGGCTCTGGTGGCGGCGGGTGAGACGCAGACGGGCCTCCGACCTCCGAAGGCTTCTTCTTCGGGGCCATGGAGTTGTTGCTGATGAAGCTTGGAGAGGTTGATGAAGATTGCGCCCGCGCGAACGCCGGATCAGGTTCGCACAACCTCGACGCCCCCCTACCTGGCGCGCCAAAGATGTCGGGGGAAACTGTCCACCACGAACACCTATGGGACCGGAGCCCCTTGTCTGTGCGGTACGAGGGCGGAGGGAGCACGAAGAGCAGATCGAGGCAGACGCACGGGCAGTTTTACCCAGGTTCGGGCCGCACGGATGCGTAAAACCCTACTCCTGCTTGGTTGTATTGAGTTTGGGCGCTCGGAGCTTGAAGAAGCAGCTACACGAGCGTGAGAATGATCTAGGTTTCGAACCCCCTCCACGTTGTGCATGGGCCTCCTTTTATAGTGCAAGGGGTCACCGACAGGTGTCAACGTAGGAGAAAGGGGTAAAAATGTAAAAGATGTGGTAGTTGGAACAGTGCGGGAACAGTGGAGCTACAGTGCAGAACAGTGGTCTATACCTACTCCAACAGTGGGGGACAAGGGCATTTAATGCCCGTCGCCGTCGACCCCAAAAGCTCCCGCCGTTGCGTCTCCGTCTGCCACGGCGATGGATCCACTGCCGTGGAGTGCCACCGTGTCCCCCAGGCTGCACAGCCATCCGCCACGCGTCCCTGGAGTGGCCCCAGGGCGACGCGTGGGCTGATGAGCTGGAGCGCGGGCACACAGCGCACCTCCCCCGGCAAGCACCTTGCCGGACACCTCCTCCGGCAAGCACCTTGCCGGGGATCTCGACCTTGCCGGGCCCGGAAGCTTGCCGCTCCCCGAGCCCTTGCCGGGTCTTCTAAGATAGAATCTTCTATTCGTCCTGACAAGCTCCTCTTGCCAGGGCCTCGTGCTAGTTAAGCAATCTTGAGCCTGGGACGGCCTTCCCGGCAAGCTCCTCTTGCCGGGGTCTTGGTCTTCTGTCTTGTATACTTTGTCTTTGAATGGTTAGATAAGGAGCAGGAAGGTCTCCGGCGAGCCAGCAGTAAACCTTGCCGCGGGAAGCTGCAACTGCCCGTGCACAAGTTGGGGTACTGAGGTACCCCTACCTTAGTACACCGACAGGAGCCCCCGGGCCTGGGCCACACACGGTGCCGAGCGCTGTTGGGCCAGGCCCAAAACAGTGCACGGGCACCCGCGGCCCGCGGCGCGCCGAATCCACTTCCCTATCCGCCGCACCCCACGGTAACGGCACGCGTCGATTGCGGCGCCGTGGGATGGGACGTGCCCACGATTTCTTTAATGGGGAGGGCGAAACGCCCCCCACTCCTCCATAAAAGCAGAGAGAGCGGCGCGGTTCCCCTCCCTGCGCACTCATTACCATCGTCTTCTTCCTCAGATTCCTCTGCTCTTTGCCTCTACTCCTCCGCCACCACCAAGCTCTTCGCCCCCTTCCTTCCACCGCGTCCGCCATGGCCCCAAAGACCGACAAGGCGAAGGCGGAGAAGTCTAAGCGGGAGAAGTCAGATCAGGCGGCGAAGCTCGCCGCGTTCCGGAAGGAGCACATCGTCTTTGCGCCGAAGCTCGGCGTGCGGGAGCTTTGGAGCAAATATTATTGGTTCTGGGCCAAGGAGACCCCAGCGCACCCCCGCACGCGCGTCTACCCGGCCGTCGCCAAGGATCACTACCCCGGCGGGTATTACTTTTTCGCAGCCTTCTTCCACTGCGGTCTGTGCCCTCCCTTCTCAAACTTTTTCTGCGATATCATGAATACTTATGGCCTCCACCTCCTCGATTTCACTCCCAACGCCATCCTCACCATGTCCGTTTTCGCACACATGTGCGAAAACTTCGTAGGAATCCAGCCCAACGTAGCTCTCTTTAGGCACTTTTTCATCCCCAGAGTAGAGGCCGACGCCCCCCTCTCCGGAGGAATCTCTTGGGTGTTTAGGCTGAATAAGAAATCAGCCTACTTGCCGGGGGAGCTCCGCGGCAAGTGGGAAGAGTGGCGCGCGGAGTGGTGCTGGGTCGTCGAGGAGCGGCCGCAACACTTCACCGCGCCGCGCACATCGCCCATCGTGCGCGGCAGGGATTGGAGTAATTTCGATTCCGACGATTCCAAGCTGGATATCGCCCTCGTCAGAATCCTCCGTCTTCGGATGGCGCCGCTGTCTGTCGCTGAAGTGGGCGCGGACTTTCTTCGTCGCCGGATCGCCCCCCTCCAAGACCGGAAAAGGCCGGCGTGGCAATACGGCGGCCCGGCAGACATCATGAGGCTGCGCCCCGGCCTCAATTTTAACTTTACAACACTCGAGCTGCGGGGTATGGTCAGGGAACTTTTCAAGTTCGACCCGGCACACCCCGAGTACTTCCGCGCTCCCCGGGGGGTGGTGCCGCTCTGCGCCAGCAGCGCCCCGGGATCGCCTTGTCGCTATGATGCCCGCGTGCGACTCTCATGGATTGGAGCGCACGTGGATTGCGCCCAAGCCTATCGACGTCCTCGAGTTCTACGACAACCTTGCGGAGGTGTTGGAGAAGACGGACGATCTCAAGCTGCACACGCGGGCCACCACCGACCAAGAGATTGCTTACATGGCTTCTCGCGCTGAAGAAGTCGCCGCAGCCGCGGCGGCGGGAAACTTTGGATACACACCCGCGGAGGCGGAAGCCGCGGATGCCTCCAGCCAGGCGGATAAGGAGGAGATTCGCAAGCTGCTAGAGCTCCCTCCCGACGCGCTCGCCGGGGTCCCCTCGCTGAGGCACTCCGGGATCAATGGGATCGCGACGGAGGCCGCGGCAATGGAGGGCACAGCTGGAGGAAGCAGGGGTGCCGCGAGGAGTGAAGGCGCCGGACGAAGCGGGGCCACCAAGGGGAAGGGGCCCGCAGTGCAAGGCGCTGGGGCCAGCGAACTGGCCGAGGGAGAGGAGGGGGAGGAGGAAGACACCGGCGGATCCACCGAACTCTACGCCGACGACCTCTCCTCGTCGGAAAGCTCCCCGCCCCCGGCGAGCCCGAGGCAGTCCCCATTGAAGCGTCTCCGCAAGGCGGCGACGGGGGAGCAGGCGCGAGCGCCCCGGCAACAGCCAGCTCGCCGGGCAGCTCCCCGGCCGAGCCAAGACGTGCCAAGGGCGACCGGCGTGCCGGCCACGGCAGAGGCCCCGCGCGCGCGGACCACGACAGAGGCGTCCCGCAGGCCGGCACCGAGCCGGCAAGGATCTTCTCGGAGCGGAGCAGCTGCTCCGCCCACTTCTCGGGCGCCGGCCACCACAGGGGCTGGGCCTACGCAGCCCCCAGCCCCGGTGGCTCCGAAACGCGCGAGGGAATCTTCATCCTCCGCTCCTCGCGCCGACGCGCCCACCGTGGAGTTTGACTTCTCCGCGCTGAGCGAGGACGACGAGGAGGACCAAGAGTAAGGACCCGAGACCTTACTCCTTCTTGATTTTTATATCTCGATTGTTGCTGACGCTTGAATTTGCTTGTTGCTTGTGATTGCAGGACCTTGGAGCAGCGCGCGAAGAGGGTTAAGGTGCCCACAGTTGAGGTCGTGGGAGACCCATCCGTCGCGGAAGCAGGGATCGCGCCGGAGCCGAGCTTGCCGGACCCGAGCGCCGCTCCGGGGAGCAGCCCCCAGCGCAGCCCCCAGCGTAAGTTAGAGGTTTACTGTTTTTGCTCGTCGGGGCGCGCTTAGGGCTTTGATCTCTGAATGTCTTAGTTCTTCTATCTTCTCTTGTGCAGAGGTGGAGCCGCAGCGGGAAGAGCGCCCGGAGGCCGTCACCGAGGAGCCGCAGGCCCCGCCGTCCCCGGCAAGGGAGAACTCTCCGGCAAGGGAGAGTGCTCCGCCAAGGGCGGGTACTCCGCCAAGGCAGAGTACCCCGCCAAGGGCGAGCAGCCCGGCGAGGACGGCCACTCCGCCAAAGCCGAGCCCCCCGGCAAGGGAGCCCGCCGCAGAGGGCGTCCGCCAAGGTATGTTCTGTACTTGGTTTTCTTGACTTTGCTTCTTTTTGGATCTTTGCTTGATTTTGAACTTCTTTTTCTTCTTCTTCTAGATCTTCCTCCTCCTCCTCCTGCGCCGATGGAGACCGAGGTCATCAGTATCGAGGATGAGGAGGGCGCGCAGGGCGGTGGCGATGACGTTCCCGTCGTCGTGGAGATGGTCGAGGCCACCGAGGAGGCGACCAAGGCCACCGAGCCGGCCGCGCAAGAGGACGCTCCGGCCGCTGACGCCGCGACCGGGGAGGGGGACGGCGACCGCACCGCCGACCCGGAGGTGGCGGGAGCACCGGATGCTACACCGGCCGCCGGCCCCTCCACCAGCGAGAAGCAGGCGTACTATCTTCGTGCCCCCAATGGCGTCTTTATCCAAGTGCCTTGGGGGTCTTCATCAAGAGCTCCCGCGGAGGGCGAGGCGTTTGACGGAGAAGTCCTCGCCTCCGCGGGTCTGACAGTCGTCGAGGCGCCCGGCGAAGGAGATGGGCCCGAGGAGGAGAAGCTTCTCCACCGACTCCTGGCCCTTTACCGGGCCAGGCAGGCGAAGCTTGCCTCCCGGGAAGCCCTTGCTGCCCAGGCCGCCGCCGAAATGGAGAAGCGTGCGGCGGAGCTCAGCGCTGCCCACAAGGCGGGCCTCCGCGAGGTGGCGGAGGAGCGTGAGCGTCTCGCCGGCGAGTATCAGGAGTGGGTACTTGAGAAAGCCGAAGCCGACGAACAGCAACGGCTCGCCGGGGTAGAGATGTCCCGGCGAGAAGGAGAGCTCGTGCAGCGGAAGGTGGATCTCGACTCCCATGAGGAGGACCTTGCCGCTCGCGAGGCTGCCCTTGGCGGGGAGCTGAAGGAGGCGAAAGCCGCTGCTGCTGCCGCGGAAGACGCCAAGAAGGAGCTTGCCGCCAAGGTTGAACGACTAGAAGCGGCGATGAAGGTGAGCACCGAGAAGGTTGCCGCGCTCATTACTGAGCGCGAGAAGGACGCCCACACCAACGCGGAGCTCCAAGTGAATCTGTCCAAGAGGGGCGATGAGCTTAAGGCCGCCAAGGACTCCATCGAGGACTTGGAGCTGAAAGTCTCAACTCTGAGGGATTCAATTGACGCCGCCAAGCTTCGAGAAGACAAGCTGAAGGAGGAGCTCCGCAAGGAGCGGACCTTGGTGGACAGCGCCAACAAGGCATCCGAGCTCTTCCGCAAGAACATTGAGCTGTGGACCGAAGAGCTGGTTTCTTCTGCATCCATCATTGACCAGGAGTTGCTTGCCTTGAAGGTCGAACACCTTATCTACTCGCCGGATCCAGACCTCCCGCACAGCGCCAAGCTCAGCCTCTTCTTCAGAGGCGTCGCTCCGGCCCTTGCAGGTCTCCGGAACCGCATCCCCGCGCAGCTGGCCGAGGAGTCGCGCCGTCTCTGCGCAGGAACTCTGGAGCGGGTTTTGACGAAGATCGTGTACCGCAACCCGGGGATCAACCTCAAGAACGTTCTTTGCAGCTTGCCGGCAGATGCAGACACGGAGGCCCTGAAGGAGCAGGTCAGCCATATCATCGCCAAGGTGGCAAAGCTTGGCAGGAAGGAGGGCGACCGCGTAGACTAGGGCCCCATTTATCTTTATCTTTTCGTTGCTGCACATTACGTTACGAACTCATTAGTCCATTGCGACAAGTTGTCCTTGTAAGATATTTGCTTTACTTCAATCAATCAGTGCAATGTTATCTTCCTTGTTCCAATCTTTGACTTTGTATGTTCCTCACCCTACGCTCCCGGGGAGCTTGCCGGAAAGGGGCCCTTGCCGCGAGCGCTGAGCGCTGAGCAGCCTGCTGGCCAAGGTCCTCGCCGGCAAGCAACCTCGCCGCAGCAAGTCGCAACGCACTTAGCTTGCTGAGTGTACTCGGAAACGAAGCAAGGGCGCGACACTTGTCGCAGCTCACTTAAATCGTTGAGTGGACTCGAAGACAAGATAAGGGTGCGGCAAACCACGGGTAGGTTCCTCCGCGCACAGGTTTTCCATAAAAAGTGTGATTGTTCAAGGAAGACAACCAAAAATTAAAATTTGAACTGGTCAAATTCTAACAACTTATCTTTCACATGCTGCTTGCTCATGTTGTTTGCTTTCCGGTAAGGCTCTTCTTTCTTGAACGGCACTTAGTTCCTCCTCCACCTCCTTCCCCCCCGGCAAACTTGTGCGCGAGGAACGTTCCTTCTGCTTAAGAGAAAAAGGAAAAGGAGAGGGAAACAAGCATATTGCCTTTCGGCGTAATAGTGCTTACCGAATGTCTAAGTGTTGCATCAAATGCCAAATAAAACATGCGAATAGCAAAGAGAAACATGCGAAAGGCAATTGATGCGAAAACACGAAATCTTTACTGATGCACGGGGTCTGCGCCCGGCTTTGTACAAAGGGTTACATGCAACATCGGCAAGGCTTGTACAAAAGGTGGTTGCCGGAACGGATCACGGCAACCGCGCCTTAGGGGTGAAACTTGCGAAGATGCTCTATGTTCCAGGAGTTGCTCACCGGTAAGCCTTCTTCGGTCTCGAGGCGGACAGCGCCGGGCCTCGTAACTTGTCTCACCCGATAAGGGCCTTCCCACTTCGGCGTCAACTTGTTGGAATTCTTGGCGGACTGAACACGCCGAAGAACAAGGTCGCCTTCCTCGAGACTCCTGGCCTTGACTTTGCGGCTATGGTAGCGGCGCAAAGCTTGCTGGTATCGAGCAGCTCGTACAGCAGCCTGGAGACGTCCCTCCTCAAGGAGCAATGCGTCATCTTGCCGCAGTTGCTCTTGCTCGAGCTCATCATAAGCGAGCACTCGAGGAGATCCGTATACGAGTTCCGTGGGGATAACTGCTTCTGCCCCGTAGACTAGGGCAAAGGGTGTCTGTCCGGTGGCTCGATTCGGTGTCGTTCTGATTGACCAAAGAGCCGCCGGGAGCTGCGCCGCCGTCGAGGACGTTCCATCGAGCTCCACCGGCAAGAGCAAGAAAGGAATGGCTGCTCCTCCGGCAACCAAGAAGGTGTCCGCAAAGGAGGATGGCACTGGTGGTACCTTCACCATCAGCGCCACCCTTGACAGCAAATAGGAAAGCGCGCTCGTCGCCTTCCTGCGGGCGAATGTCGATGTGTTTGCTTGGCAACCATCTGACATCCCCGGTGTTCCCAGGAAGGTGATTGAGCACAAGCTTGCTGTCTGCCCTCATGCGCGACCTATCAAGCAAAAAGTAAGGAAGCAAGCCGTGGAGCGCCAAGAGTTCATCAACGAGGAGATCAAGAAACTAGAGGCAGCAGGCCTAGTTAGAGGTGTGATCCATCCGACGTGGTTGGCAAACCCAGTCGTCGTGCGCAAAGCCAACGGGAAGTGGAGACTGTGTATAGACTTCACTGATGTCAATAAAGCATGTCCCAAGGATCCCTTCCCTTTGCCGCGCATTGACCAGATCGTTGACTCCACTGCCGGATGTGAGCTACTCTGTTTTCTTGATGCATACTCAGGCTATCACCAGATTTTCATGGCTAAGGAAGATGAAGAGAAGACTGCATTTATCACTCCATGTGGCACTTACTGCTTTATCCGCATGCCATTTGGACTGAAGAATGCAGGCTCAACCTTTGCAAGGGTAGTGTACACTGCTTTTGAGCCACAGATCCACAAGAATGTAGAAGCCTACATGGATGACATCGTGGTGAAGAGCAAGAGCAAAGAAACACTGATTCAAGACTTAGAAGAAACGTTTCAGAACCTGCGCAGGATACAGCTCAAGTTGAACCCCGAGAAGTGCGTCTTTGGAGTCCCCTCCGGCAAGCTTCTCGGGTTCTTTGTTTCGCAGAGAGGGATTGAAGCCAACCCCGACAAGATCAAAGCCATCGAGCAGATAGAAGCCCCGAAGCGCGTCAAGGATGTCAGAAGGCTTGCAGGTTGCGTTGCTGCTCTCAGTAGGTTCATTTCAAAATCCGCGGAACGCGCCCTACCTTTCTTCAAAATCTTGAAGAAGGCAGGTCCCATGAAGTGGACTCCGGAAGCGGAGGCGGCGTTGCAGGATTTGAAACGGTACCTGTCCTCCACTCCTATACTTGTCGCACCTAAACCACAGGAAAAGTTGTTGCTATACTTAGCGGCAACCAACCAGGTGGTTAGTGCTGCGTTGGTAGCGGAGAGGGAGTCCGACGAGGAGCCAGCGTCACCGGCAAGCGAATCTAGCGACAAGCAGGGGGCTGTCCCGACAAGCTCTGGCCCCGACAAGGAAGACTCTGCGCAGGAACAAGGAGAGGTGCGGAAGAAGATGGTGCAGCGCCCAGTGTACTTTGTAAGTTCCCTTCTCCAGGGAGCTAGATCAAGGTACTCCGGTGTGCAAAAATTGCTTTTCGGCCTTCTCATGGCCTCGAGGAAGCTGCGCCACTACTTCCAAGCTCATGAGATAACAGTGGTCACTCGCTTTCCGTTGAAGAGAATATTACACAATCCAGAGGCAACAGGCAGGATCGTCGAGTGGGCACTGGAACTGTCAAGCTTCGGACTCAAATTTGAAAGTACTTCAACCATTCAGAGCCGAGCTTTGGCAGAGTTCATTGCTGAGTGGACCCCAACGCCAGAAGAAGAAGTTCAAGAAACGAGCGTACCCGTGCAAGAAGTGACAAGTGAATGGGTAATGTATTTTGACGGTGCCTTTTCGTTGCAAGGCGCCGGTGCTGGCGTGGTACTCATCGCGCCCACCGGAGAACACCTCAAATATGTTATCCAGATGCACTTTCCCAGGGAGCAGGCGACAAACAACACCGCAGAATATGAAGGCTTGCTTGCCGGCCTCAGGATTGCGGCCGAACTTGGGATCAGGAAGCTGATTGTGCGGGGCGATTCTCAGTTGGTGGTCCGACAAGTCAACAAGAGCTACCAGAGCCCTTTGATGGAAGCATATGTAGATGAAGTGAGGAAGCTTGAAGAACACTTTGAAGGTCTGCAAATGGAGCACATCCCGAGAGCTCAAAATGAAATTGCAGATGGCCTTTCAAAGTGTGCTGCGATGAAGTTACCTGTGGAACCAGGGACCTTCTTGCTCAAGCTGACTCAGCCATCCGTTACACCATCAGTTGGGCAGTCAAAGAAGAGAAAGTTGGTCTCCGGCGACTACTTGCCGGCGGATCTCCCTGAAACCGCCGCCAAAGTTCCCAAGATCAACAACAACGCTGAGGAACAGTTTGCTCCTGCAAGCCCTCGGGCTTGTGCAGTTGAAGCAAGTGTTCCCGACAAGCCTCGCCCCGGCGAGCTTGCCGGGGGACCGTCAGCTCCGACAGGACCAGAGGTCTTTGCCGTAGAAGCTGGGGTTCCCGCAGCGGCCCTCGAGCCTTTAGTCCTTGCCGTCGAGCCCCGGGCTCCGGCATGGGCACAGCAGATCGTCCGTTTTCTGCAAACTGGAGAACTTCCCGACGACCCTCAAGAGATAGAGAAGATAACCAGGCAGTCAAGTATGTACCAATTTGTGGATAACGAGCTGTACAGAAGAAGACTCAATGGTGTCAGGTTGAAGTGCATCTCCAGGGAAGATGGACAGAAGCTGTTGGCAGAAATACACGGAGGCATATGTGGCCACCACATTGGCGCAAGGGCACTTGCCGGGAAAGCTTTCCGGCAAGGATTTTTTTGGCAAGAAGCCCTCCAAGATGCAACTGCACTAGTAACCAAGTGTGAAGCGTGCCAGTTCCATGCAAAGCAAATACATCAGCCAGCTCAAGCTCTCCAAACAATCCCTTTGTCATGGCCCTTCTCGGTCTGGGGGCTCGATATCCTCGGCCCTTTCCCTCGCGCTGTCGGGGGCTTTGAGTACTTGTACGTTGCAATCGACAAGTTCACAAAGTGGCCAGAAGTGGAGCCAGTGAGAAAGGTGACAGCACAGTCAGCAGTCAGGTTCTTCAGGTCGATTGTTTGCCGTTTCGGGATCCCTAACAGGATCATCACCGACAACGGTACACAATTCACTAGTCGCACCTTCATGCAGTACGTCCAAGACCTTGGCGCCAAGGTCTGTTTCGCTTCTGTTGCTCACCCGAGGAGCAACGGCCAAGCGGAGAGGGCAAATGCTGAAGTGCTGCGCGGACTCAAGACAAGGACCTTTGACAGGCTGCGCAAGTGCGGGAGGAATTGGATAGAGGAGCTCCCGGCGGCTCTTTGGTCAATCAGAACGACACCGAGTCGAGCCACCGGGCAGACACCTTTTGCTCTAGTCTATGGAGCAGAAGCAGTTCTCCCCACGGAACTCGTATACGGATCTCCTCGAGTGCTCGCTTATGATGAGCTCGAGCAAGAGCAACTGCGGCAAGATGACGCATTGCTCCTTGAGGAGGGACGTCTCCAGGCTGCTGTACGAGCTGCTCGATACCAGCAAGCTTTGCGCCGCTACCATAGCCGCAAAGTCAAGGCCAGGAGTCTCGAGGAAGGCGACCTTGTTCTTCGGCGTGTTCAGTCCGCCAAGAATTCCAACAAGTTGACGCCGAAGTGGGAAGGCCCTTATCGGGTGAGACAAGTTACGAGGCCCGGCGCTGTCCGCCTCGAGACCGAAGAAGGCTTACCGGTGAGCAATTCCTGGAACATAGAGCATCTTCGCAAGTTTCACCCCTAAGGCGCGGTTGCCGTGATCCGTTCCGGCAACCACCTTTTGTACAAGCCTTGCCGCTGTTGCATGTAACCCTTTGTACAAAGCCGGGCGCAGACCCCGTGCATCAGTAAAGATTTCGTGTTTTCGCATCGATTGCCTTTCGCATGCTTCTCTTTGCTATTCGCATGTTTTATTTGGCATTTGATGCAACACTTAGACATTCGGTAAGCACTATTACGCCGAAAGGCAATATGCTTGTTTCCCTCTCCTTTTCCTTTTTCTCTTAAGCAGAAGGAACGTTCCTCGCGCACAAGTTTGCCGGGGGGGAAGGAGATGGAGGAGGAACTAAGTGCCGTTCAAGAAAGAAGAGCCTTACCGGAAAGCAAACAACATGAGCAAGCAGCATGTGAAAGATAAGTTGTTAGAATTTGACCAGTTCAAATTTTAATTTTTGGATGTCTTCCTTGAACAATCACACTTTATATGGAAAACCTGTGCGCGGAGGAACCTACCCGTGGCTTGCCGCACCCTTATCTTGTCTTCGAGTCCACTCAACGATTTAAGTGAGCTGCGACAAGTGTCGCGCCCTTGCTTCGTTTCCGAGTACACTCAGCAAGCTAAGTGCGTTGCGACTTGCTGCGGCGAGGTTGCTTGCCGGCGAGGACCTTGGCCAGCAGGCTGCTCAGCGCTCAGCGCTCGCGGCAAGGGCCCCTTTCCGGCAAGCTCCCCGGGAGCGTAGGGTGAGGAACATACAAAGTCAAAGATTGGAACAAGGAAGATAACATTGCACTGATTGATTGAAGTAAAGCAAATATCTTACAAGGACAACTTGTCGCAATGGACTAATGAGTTCGTAACATAATGTGCAGCAACGAAAAGATAAAGATAAATGGGGCCCTAGTCTACGCGGTCGCCCTCCTTCCTGCCAAGCTTTGCCACCTTGGCGATGATATGGCTGACCTGCTCCTTCAGGGCCTCCGTGTCTGCATCTGCCGGCAAGCTGCAAAGAACGTTCTTGAGGTTGATCCCCGGGTTGCGGTACACGATCTTCGTCAAGACCCGCTCCAGAGTTCCTGCGCAGAGACGGCGCGACTCCTCGGCCAGCTGCGCGGGGATGCGGTTCCGGAGACCTGCAAGGGCCGGAGCAACGCCTCTGAAGAAGAGGCTGAGCTTGGCGCTGTGCGGGAGGTCTGGATCCGGCGAGTAGATAAGATGTTCGACCCTCAAGGCAAGCAACTCCTGGTCAATGTTGGATGCAGAAGAAACCAGCTCTTCGGTCCACAGCTCAATGTTCTTGCGGAAGAGCTCGGATGCCTTGTTGGCGCTGTCCACCAAGGTCCGCTCCTTGCGGAGCTCCTCCTTCAGCTTGTCTTCTCGAAGCTTGGCGGCGTCAATTGAATCCCTCAGAGTTGAGACTTTCAGCTCCAAGTCCTCGATGGAGTCCTTGGCGGCCTTAAGCTCATCGCCCCTCTTGGACAGATTCACTTGGAGCTCCGCGTTGGTGTGGGCGTCCTTCTCGCGCTCAGTAATGAGCGCGGCAACCTTCTCGGTGCTCACCTTCATCGCCGCTTCTAGTCGTTCAACCTTGGCGGCAAGCTCCTTCTTGGCGTCTTCCGCGGCAGCAGCAGCGGCTTTCGCCTCCTTCAGCTCCCCGCCAAGGGCAGCCTCGCGAGCGGCAAGGTCCTCCTCATGGGAGTCGAGATCCACCTTCCGCTGCGCGAGCTCTCCTTCTCGCCGGGACATCTCCACCCCGGCGAGCCGTTGCTGTTCTTCAGCCTCGGCTTTCTCTAAAAGCCACTCTTGATATTCACCGGCGAGACGCTCGCGCTCCTCCGCCACCTCGCGGAGGCCCGCCTTGTGGGCAGCGCTGAGCTCCGCCGCACGCTTCTCCATTTCGGCGGCGGCCTGGGCAGCAAGGGCTTCCCGGGAGGCAAGCTTCGCCTGCCTGGCCCGGTAAAGGGCCAGGAGTTGGTGGAGAAGCTTTTCCTCCTCGGGCCCATCTCCTTCGCCGGGCGCCTCGACGACTGTCAGACCCGCGGAGGCGAGGACTTCTCCGTCAAACGCCTCGCCCTCCGCGGGAGCTCTTGATGAAGACCCCCAAGGCACTTGGATAAAGACGCCATTGGGGGCACGAAGATAGTACGCCTGCTTCTCGCCGGTGGAGGGGCCGGCGGCCGGCGTAGCATCCGGTGCTCCCGCCACCTCCGGGTCGGCGGTGCGGTCGCCGTCCCCCTCCCCGGTCGCGGCGTCAGCGGCCGGAGTGGCCTCCTGCGCGGCCGGCTCGATGACCTCGGTCGCCTCCTCGGTGGCCTCGGCCATCTCCACGACGACGGGAACGTCATCGCCGCCGCCCTGCGCGCCCTCCTCATCCTCGATATTGATGACCTCGGTCTCCATCGGCGCGGGAGGAGGAGGAGGAAGATCTAGAAGAAGAAAAAGAAGTTCAAAATCAAGCAAAGATCCAAAAAGAAGCAAAGTCAAGAAAACCAAGTACAGAACGTACCTTGGCGGACGTCCTCTGCGGCGGGCTCCCTTGCCGGGGAGCTCGGCCTTGGCGGAGTGGCCGTCCTCGCCGGGCTGCTCGCCTTTGGCGGGGTACTCTGCTTTGGCGGAGTACCCGCCCTTGGCGGAGCGCTCTCCCTTGCCGGAGAGTTTTGCCTTGCCGGGGACGGCGGGGCCTGCGGCTCCTCGGTGACGGTCTCCGGGCGCTCTTCCCGCTGCGGCTCCACCTCTGCACAAGAGAAGATAGAAGAACCAAGACATTCAAAAAAAAAAGAAAAGGGAAAGAGAGATCAAAGCCCTAAGCGCGCCCCGACGAGCGAAAACAGTAAACCTCTAACTTACGCTGGGGGCTGCGCTGGGGGCTACTCCCCGGAGCGGCACTCGGGTCCGGCAAGCTCGGCTCCGGTGCGATCCCTGCTTCCGCGGCGGATGGGTCTTCTACGACCTCGACTGTGGGCACCCTGACCCTCTTCGCGCGCTGCCCCAAGGTCCTGCAATCACAAGCAAAGTCAAGCGTCAGCAACAATCGAGATATAAAAATCAAGAAGGAGTAAGGTCTCGGGTCCTTACTCTTGGTCCTCCTCGTCGTCCTCGCTCAGCGCGGAGAAGTCAAACTCCACGGTGGGCGCGTCGGCGCGAGGAGCGGAGGATGAAGATTCCCTCGCGCGTTTCGGAGCCACCGGGGCTGGGGGCTGCGTAGGCCCAGCCCCTGTGGTGGCCGGCGCCCGAGAAGTGGGCGGAGCAGCTGCTCCGCTCCGAGAAGATCCTTGCCGGCTCGGTGCCGGCCTGCGGGACGCCTCTGTCGTGGTCCGCGCGCGCGGGGCCTCTGCCGTGGCCGGCACGCCGGTCGCCCTTGGCACGTCTTGGCTCGGCCGGGGAGCTGCCCGGCGAGCTGGCTGTTGCCGGGGCGCTCGCGCCTGCTCCCCCGTCGCCGCCTTGCGGAGACGCTTCAATGGGGACTGCCTCGGGCTCGCCGGGGGCGGGGAGCTTTCCGACGAGGAGAGGTCGTCGGCGTAGAGCTCGGTGGATCCGCCGGTGTCTTCCTCCTCCCCCTCCTCTCCCTCGGCCAGTTCGCTGGCCCCAGCGCCTTGCACTGCGGGCCCCTTCCCCTTGGTGGCCCCGCTTCGTCCGGCGCCTTCACTCCTCGCGGCACCCCTGCTTCCTCCAGCTGTGCCCTCCATTGCCGCGGCCTCCGTCGCGATCCCATTGATCCCGGAGTGCCTCAGCGAGGGGACCCCGGCGAGCGCGTCGGGAGGGAGCTCTAGCAGCTTGCGAATCTCCTCCTTATCCGCCTGGCTGGAGGCATCCGCGGCTTCCGCCTCCGCGGGTGTGTATCCAAAGTTTCCCGCCGCCGCGGCTGCGGCGACTTCTTCAGCGCGAGAAGCCATGTAAGCAATCTCTTGGTCGGTGGTGGCCCGCGTGTGCAGCTTGAGATCGTCCGTCTTCTCCAACACCTCCGCAAGGTTGTCGTAGAACTCGAGGACGTCGATAGGCTTGGGCGCAATCCACGTGCGCTCCAATCCATGAGAGTCGCACGCGGGCATCATAGCGACAAGGCGATCCCGGGCGCTGCTGGCGCAGAGCGGCACCACTCCCCGGGGAGCGCGGAAGTACTCGGGGTGTGCCGGGTCGAACTTGAAAAGTTCCCTGACCATACCCCGCAGCTCGAGTGTTGTGAAGTTAAAATTGAGGCCGGGGCGCAGCCTCATGATGTCTGCCGGGCCGCCGTATTGCCACGCCGGCCTTTTCCGGTCTTGGAGGGGGGCGATCCGGCGACGAAGAAAGTCCGCGCCCACTTCAGCAACAGACAGCGGCGCCATCCGAAGACGAAGGATTCTGACGAGAGCGATATCCAGTTTGGAATCGTCGGAATCGAAATTACTCCAATCCCTGCCGCGCACGATGGGCGATGTGCGCGGCGCGGTGAAGTGTTGCGGCCGCTCCTCGACGACCCAGCACCACTCCGCGCGCCACTCTTCCCACTTGCCGCGGAGCTCCCCCGGCAAGTAGGCTGATTTCTTATTCAGCCTAAACACCCAAGAGATTCCTCCGGAGAGGGGGGCGTCGGCCTCTACTCTGGGGATGAAAAAGTGCCTAAAGAGAGCTACGTTGGGCTGGATTCCTACGAAGTTTTCGCACATGTGTGCGAAAACGGACATGGTGAGGATGGCGTTGGGAGTGAAGTCGAGGAGGTGGAGGCCATAAGTATTCATGATATCGCAGAAAAAGTTTGAGAAGGGGGGGCACAGACCGCAGTGGAAGAAGGCTGCGAAAAAGTAATACCCGCCGGGGTAGTGGTCCTTGGCGACGGCCGGGTAGACGCGCGTGCGGGGGTGCGCTGGGGTCTCCTTGGCCCAGAACAAATAATATTTGTTCCAAAGTTCCCGCACGCCGAGCTTCGGCGCGAAGACAATGTGCTCCTTCCGGTACGCGGCGAGCTTCGCCGCCTGATCTGACTTCTCCCGCTTGGACTTCTCCGACTTCGCATTGTCGGTCTTTGGGGCCATGGCGGATGCGGTGGAAGGAAGGGGACGAAGAGCTTGGTGGTGGCGGAGGAGTAGAGGCGAAGCGCAGAGGAATCTGAGGAAGAAGACGATGGCAATGAGTGCGCAGGGAGGGGAACCGCGCCGCTCTCTCTGCTTTTATGGGAGAGTGGGGGGCGTTTCGCCCTTCCCATTAAAGAAATCGTGGGCACGTCCCATCCCACGGCGCCGCAATCGACGCGTGCCGTTGCCGTGGGGTGCGGCGGATATGGAAGTGGATTCGGCGCGCCGCGGGCCGCGGGTGCCCGTGCACTGTTTTGGGCCTGGCCCAACAGCGCTCGGCACCGTGTGTGGCCCAGGCCCGGGGGCTCCTGTCGGCGTACTAAGGTAGGGGTACCCTAGTACCCCAACTTGTGCACGGGCAGCGGCAGCTCCCCGCGGCAGGGTTCACCACGCGCTTGCCGGAGACCTTCCTGCCCCTTTATCTAGCCATTCAAAAACAAAGTATACAAGACAGAAGACCAAGACCCCGGCAAGAGGAGCTTGCCGGGAAGGCCGTCCCAGGCTCGAGATTGCTTAACTAGCACGAGGCCCTGGCAAGAGGAGCTTGTCAGGACGAATAGAAGATTTTATCTTAGAAGACCCGGCAAGGGCTCGGGGAGCGGCAAGCTTCCGGGCCCGGCAAGGTCGAGATCCCCGGCAAGGTGCTTGCCGGGGGAGGTGCGCTGTGTGCCCGCGCTCCAGCTCATCGGCCCACGCGTCGCCCTGGGGCCACTCCAGGGACGCGTGGCGGATGGCTGTGCAGCCTGGGGGACACGGTGGCACTCCACGGCAGAGGATCCATCGCCGTGGCAGACGGAGACGCAATGGCGGGAGCTTTTGGGGTCGACGGCGACGGGCATTAAATGCCCTTGTCCCCCACTGTTAAAGTAGGTATAGACCACTGTTCTGTACTGTAGCTCCACTGTTCCCGCACTATTACAACTACCACCTCTTTTACATTTTTACCCCTTTCTCCTACGTTGACACCTGTCGGTGACCCCTTGCACTATAAAAGGAGGCCCATGCACAACGTGGAGGGGGTTCGAAACCTAGATCATTCTCACGCTCGTGTAGCTGCTTCTCCAAGCTCCGAGCGCCCAAACTCAATACACAACCAAGCAGGAGTAGGGTTTTACGCATCCGTGCGGCCCGAACCTGGGTAAAAACTGCCCGCGCGTCTGCCTCGATCTGCTCTTCGTGCTCCCTCCGCCCTCGTACCGCACAGACAAGGGGCTCCGGTCCCATAGGTGTTCGTGGTGGACAGTTTCCCCCGACAAGGTCCTTGGCGCCCCACCCATGTATGGATACAATAGGGTGTTAGGCCAACTCTCGCGAAGAAACGGTGATCAAAGAAAATACAAAAATCAACCTAGAGTCCGAATTGATCGAGACTCTCAAAGCAAGTGAGAACAAGCACCGATTTCGTCGTTTTCATAGGCGTTGGAAAGCTATTGGGGAATTGAGGTGATAGGACTTATAGTTTTTATGATCTGGAGGATTTTACATACGTGCACACACAGGATCACGTGCGTGGAAAATTCTGAGCCCAAAAAGGGTAGTCTAGGCCCTCAAAAATGGCTTGCAGGATTGGAAAAAATGAAAGTTATCGCAATTACAGCTCAAATTTTGATGAGCCGGCATATCACTTTGGTGTTCAGGTCTGTCGGTGTACTAAGGTAGGGGTACCCTAGTACCCCAACTTGTGCACGGGCAGCGGCAGCTCCCCGCGGCAGGGTTCACCACGCGCTCGCCGGAGACCTTCCTGACCCTTATCTAGCCATTCAAAAACAAAGTATACAAGACAGAAGACCAAGACCCCGGCAAGAGGAGCTTGCCGGGAAGGCCGTCCCAGGCTCGAGATTGCTTAACTAGCACGAGGCCCTGGCAAGAGGAGCTTGTCAGGACGAATAGAAGATTTCGTCTTAGAAGACCCGGCAAGGGCTCGGGGAGCGGCAAGCTTCCGGGCCCGGCAAGGTCGAGATCCCCGGCAAGGTGCTTGCCGGGGGAGGTGCGCTGTGTGCCCGCGCTCCAGCTCATCGGCCCACGCGTCGCCCTGGGGCCACTCCAGGGACGCGTGGCGGATGGCTGTGCAGCCTGGGGGACACGGTGGCACTCCACGGCAGAGGATCCATCGCCGTGGCAGACGGAGACGCAACGGCGGGAGCTTTTGGGGTCGACGGCGACGGGCATTAAATGCCCTTGTCCCCCACTGTTAAAGTAGGTATAGACCACTGTTCTGTACTGTAGCTCCACTGTTCCCGCACTATTACAACTACCACCTCTTTTACATTTTTACCCTTTTCTCCTACGTTGACACCTGTCGGAGACCCCTTGCACTATAAAAGGAGGCCCATGCACAACGTGGGGGGGGGTTCGAAACCTAGATTACTCTCACGCACGGTGTAGCTGCTTCTTCAAGCTCCCGAGCGCTCAACTCAATACACAACCAAGCAGGAGTAGGGTTTTACGCATCCGTGCGGCCCGAACCTGGGTAAAAACTGCCCGCGCGTCTGCCTCGATCTGCTCTTCGTGCTCCCTCCGCCCTCGTACCGCACAGACAAGGGGCTCCGGTCCCATAGGTGTTGGTGGCGGACAGTTTCCCCCGACACCTTTTAACTAAAGTAGACTCATCTCCAGTCCCATATTTATCAAGATTCATACTAGAAAACAAGGATCTAATAGGAGACACATCAATAACTTTCAGATCTTCATCTTTATTTTCATGATAATTAGAAGAACACGCTTTCATAAAGTAATCTTTTCTAGCACGCATCCTAGCGGTTCTTTCTTTGCACTCATCAATGGAAATTCTCATGGCTTTGACTCATTGATATCATGCTTAGGTGGAATAGATCTAAGTTTCAAAGAATCAACATCAAGAGTAATTCTATCCACGTTTCTAGCCAACTCATCAATCTTAAGCAATTTTTCTTCAAGCAAAGCATTGAAATTCTTTTGCGAATTCATAAAATCTTTAACACTAGTTTCAAATTCAGAGGGCACCTTACCAAAATTTCCATAAGAGTTATTGTAGGAATTACCATAATTATTAGAGGAATTACTAGGAAAAGGCCTAGGATTAAAGTTTCCTCTATAAGCATTGGTACCAAAATTATTCCTACCAACAAAATTCACATCCAAAGATTCATTATTATTTTCAATCAACGTGGATAAAGGCATATCATTAGGATCAGAAGAAGCACTCTTAGTAGCAAAAAAAATCATAAGTTCATCCATTTTTTCACTCAAAACACTAATCTCTTCAATAGCATGCACTTTTTTACTAGTAGATCTTTCGGTGTGCCATTGAGAGTCTAGGAGTTTGGTAGCTTCTCCTAAGGTGGTTTCCATGAAAGTGCCCCCCGCGGTCGAATCTAAAAGATTTCTAGAAGCAAAATCCAAGCCAACATAAAAGTTTTGTATAATCATCCATAAGTTCAAACCATGTGTAGGGCAATTACGTATCATTAATTTCATTCTCTCCCAAGCTTGTGCAACATGCTCATGATCTAGTTGCTTAAAATTCATAATATCATTTCTAAGAGAGATAATCTTAGCGGGAGGAAAATACTTAGAGATAAAGGCATATTTGCACTTATTCCATGAATCAATACTATTTCTAGGCAAAGAGGAAAACTATTGTGGAATTAGCACGGCAGATGTCCGCTTTAGAGGACTTAGGTGTGAGGCCATCGCGCGGGTTAGCTTGAAGAGGTTAAAGCGGACAAGGGACTCAGGGAGTTTTATACTAGTTCGGCCCATTCGATGAAGGTAAAAGCCTACGTCTAGTTTGGTGTGGTATTGCTTGTGGTCCATGAACAGGGAGCGAATCGCTTGCCTGTCTCTCGAGCTGTTGTTTCTTGTCCTTGAACCGTCGCCGGGTCGTCCCTTTATATAGGAGGTGACGCCCGGTCCGGTTTACAGAGTCCCGAGGCCGGCTCATAAACGTGTCTGCCTCGGTCTCTACTCTTTCTATCTTACATCCCAAGTTACATGATATGACGGTTTACAAACCGTGGGCCTTATACATGGGCCCTAAACCTCTATGGGCTGTAATCTCTTGTACACATTCTACCATGCTTGTAACGATACAATATTGTTATTGTAATCCGGGATCTTCCTAGCCGGTTTATACCTGCTAGTAATATCCCTGACATTAGGCCCCAAATTGATTTGAACTTGTTCATGTCAGTCTTCTAAGTCTTGCATAAATCTCTTCTCTACAATTTATCTGATTCATAAACCGGTCATGACGTCATCCCCTGGAATCACCTTAATCCGTCATGACACCATCTCCTCATTTAATGCTCGCATCTGTCTGTTACCTTTATTAAATGTCATACCGAAAATCGAGGCGACAACGCGATCTTTATCCAATCTCTGATCTCCTTGATTCCCGCGCTTACCGTTTTCACCTCTTCGGCTTATAAATACAGCTGGAGCATGCCTCTTTTCCTCTTCTGCCTTCGTCTTCCTCCATCTTCGTTGCTCGAAGCTCCGCCGCCGCTTTTCGAGCTCATCATCGTCCTCAAGCCGGGCCGCTGCATCACCCTGAACGTGACCAGAGCACCTCATCGCCGTCCTCTACTCCGTCAGGTACTCCTTCTTCTTCCCTATAGATCTCACTCTAGGGTTTCGTCCATAGCTCCGCCATGAACCCTTGAAGCTTTACTGTTTGTCCTCGTAGGTCAACCTTGCTGTAGACTCAGATTCATTTAGTTTTGATCTGAATCCATGCGTTTCCGCTCCGCCATCATAAACCTAGTTCCTCTAGCTTTATCAGTTTAGATTCGATCTGTAGAGAAACCTCCGCAGCTCTTCCTGTATACTACTTGCGTTTTATTCCATAATTTCCTTGTGCCTTAGATCCATATTTACCTCAACTCTTTGTGGAAACTGTTTCTTCATACCTTAGATCTGTAGCTCGTCTCGCCGGTTTAGCCATAATTGCACGTCATATGTTTTACTGACGGTTTAGCTATAAGCCTGTATTCGTAATTGACGGTTTAACTCCTTCTTCCCTGTCATCATGAACCGGTTGCTGTCTTACTCGTATTTGCTTCTGGATTATTAATACCATTAGTCCCTTGTTTAAACCGACAATTAGGTCCATAACTTTATACAATGCTCCGGCTTATGTTTTAGCAATTGATAAACCGGATTTTGCACTGTAATTTTCAGCACTTCCTCAGTCAAGATGACAGCCAAGCAGTTCGTCGCTTGCAACTGGGTCCCTTCCCGCATTAATGAGGATGACTTAACGAACGCTGCTTCAATCGGTATTCTGGGTCCTAAGGAGGTTCTGCATTGGCGGGCCCCAGGAGATGAGTGTCCACCTACTCCTAAGGAAGGAGAGGTCATTGTCTTCTTTGATCACCTGGCCCGGGGTTTTAGCCCTCCCGGTTCAAAATTCTTCTGGGATGTGTTAGCCGCTTTTCAGCTCCATCCTCAGGACGTAGGTCCAAATTCTATGTCAAATATCTGCAATTTTCAAGTCTTCTCAGAGGCATATCTTCAAGAAGAACCATCAGTGGATCTGTTCCGAGACTTTTTTCATTTAAACCGGCGAACGGAGTTTGCTGGCGGGCGGCATCAAGAGTTGGGTGGCGTCAGTATCCAAAAGAGAAAGGATGTGAGCTTCCCTCATGTTGCCCTTCACAGCCACCCCAAGGAATGGAACCAAACGTGGTTCTATTGTAAAGACACTTCGCCTGAAGGAGAAAACCCACTGCCGGGTTACCACGCCTATCGCCTACCAACGAATCATCCCTTGCTCCAGCGCCTCAGCGCCCAGGATCGTGCCCAGTTTGCTCCTCAACTTTCTAAGCTCAAGGCCTTTGTAGCCAACGGCTTAACCGGAGTAGACTTTGTTCGCTGCTGGCTCGCTTGGAGTATTCTTCCACTGAGCCGGCGCTCAGGCCTGATGTGCGAGTACACTGGTAAACCGGATGATCCTCAGCGCCACATTGATATAATACTTCCTGAAAAAGAAGTTACTGAATCGGCGAAGAAAATGCTAAACATCCCTCTGGAAGAGTGCAGCCGGACCGGTTTAGCTCCGTTCTGCGAAACCAATAAACCGCCAGCAGTAAGTCCTTTATGATCTTTTCCTGTTTGTTTTGATGCGGCCCTATCAATTGTCTTCTATTTATTTCCTATCTTCTGCATAGGCCACCGATCCCTTCTAGAAGAGGAAATCTCAAGATAAACCGGCCAAGCAACCACGCCGAAAAACTTACGCTATTAAGAAGAAGAAGGCTGTTGCTGCCTCCGGTTCACACCCTGAGGAGGATGATCTGGATTCGGAGGTACGAATTAGACCTTATATGCTTGAACCTCCCTTTGTCTAAATTTATGTTAACAGTGCCTTTTCACAGGATCTGGCGGAAGGAAGTAAAGCGGCGGGAGTTGAGGTAATTTCTCTCTCTTCTGACTCAGAACCACTGCCCCCCCCCCAAATCCGCCGGGTGTCCCGGAAATATCCCTTTTCTCATCCTTACGCTCAATTGGATCCCAACTTTCTTTTGAAGAAGCAGCAGCATGAAGCACGCCGGACCACTCGCCATAGTGGCCATGTGGTGGAGTCATCCGGAATACCTCTTACACCAGATCGCAGGCGTCGCTCCGAGGTTTTGCTTTCTCCAACTCTCCTTCATCCAAAAGCCGGGCTCATACGTAAACCGCTTAAACCGTCTGATCCTAACTATCAGGAGGCTCCTTTGTCCTCTTTCGGCGAGTCAACTACTACACAGGTCCCCGTGCTGAAGACCGTGCCTGGGTAAGTCCTTTTCAAACATCCGGTTTACCTTCATGTTTTTAACTTCGTGATTCTCATTATTCCTTTGATTTTTACCAGAAAGCCGAAGCCTAGCAAGAAGGCGAAAGCAACCAAAGCGGCTGCCGAAACCACCGCCGCTGAACTGGCTGATGACCTTGAAGCGGCCATCCTTCCAGAAGACATCCCTGAAGCTCAGTTTGATGATCCTATTCCTATGGAACGTGATGATGTCGCTGCTCCAGGAGGTGACAATATGGAAAATGCGGCTGATCTGGCGAGCCCTGTCTGGGTTAGCCCTCCTCGGGCTAGCCTGACTCCTGCCAACCCGGCGCCTACTGCTGTCCCTCTCCAGCCAACTGCCACTTCATCCGCGGACGTTGAAATAATCGGGTTACGCTTTACTGCTCCCACCGAGCCTGTCATTTTGGCCAGGCATACTGCCAAGGAGGAAAAACTTCAACAAGACAGAGGCCAGTGGAGCATAGACTTATCAAGCTATGCCTAGTTGAGTGCCCAGGAACTTCATTCCGGGTATCTGAACCGGCTCTTTACTAGCCGCGAGTATGAAGCCGGGTTGGTTAACATGATGAAGGATAAGTACGAGGTAATTTCCTTTCCTTGTCTGTGTTTTGTGTTCTTGCATTCATGTCTTCAGGCTATAGTAGCCCCCAAGTGCCGGTTTAGCTTCATTGTAGGTGAATCGGGACTTCCAGTGTATCAGAAAATGAACTTACATTAGCCCCCAAGTGCCAGGGGTATAACTTGTTTTTATGCGCTTGGGACTTGTCTGAAATTCTCTTTCATTACTTCAATTGCACATTAGCCCCCAAGTGTCAAGCATATAACTTGTTATATGCTTGAGACTTGATTGATCTGTCTTTCTAATCCGTTTGATTTCCTTGCAGGCTGACCTGACCCGGAGAGCTTCGGAGGTAACTGAACTCCGGAATAGCTTGGCTGTTAATGAAACTGCCTCTGCCAAAGCCAAGGAAGAACTTGTGCTTACCTTGACCAACATGGAGAAACTGAAAAAGGACTTTGAGGCTGAACGGTCCACATGGGAAGTGCAGAGGAGTGCTCTTGAAAAAAGAGCAAAGGACGCTGAAGCTGCCCTTAATCCGATTACACAGGAGTTGACCGGTTTAAAACATCAAATAGAACTCATGACCTCTGCTATCTTCGGTGAGTACCCATCTGTATATGTTTTTCATCGTTGCAAACTTTGTGCTGCTCCGGTTTAACTCGACAAACATATGCAGGGAGGCGCATAACTCATCTTGGAGATGATATCCGGAAGAAGCTCAAGGCTTCTTATACCCTGGTGGAGCAGCTTTATTCCGGCGCTCAAAGGGTTATTAGTGTGATGTCCCATAACAAACCGGCACCAACTACCATCCAAGGCACTTTAGAGAAGCTATCTGTCCTGCCTGTGCGTCTGGTGGAGGTGAAGAAGTCTGCTGCACGGGCTGGTTCTCTTATGGCGCTAACCCGGGCCAAAGCATGGGTTCCTGACTTTGATCCGGCTGAAGCAATGAACGGCTATCCCAGCAACAAAGAGGACGGGTCAAACTTTTCCGCCGAAGATCTCCGTGCTCTGACTAAGGACATGTGCCTACTTGCTAGTAAGCTTGCTGATGAAGCGGATTTGACAAGGTATCATCCGGCCTATGATTTAGAAAATGAGCGGGTAGATCGGCCGGTTTACGACACCGAGAATCTGATCCCACCAGTGCGTGGCCATACTTTCGCTCGAGATATTGATCCGTCAGATTATATTAATGAGGAAATGTACTTCCGTGCACTCTCCAAGATTGATTGGCGCGTTCCTGATTTCCAGCCTCTACCTGAAGATGAAGAAGACCCGGAACAAGTCGACCCTCAGCCTCCACAGCGTGAAGAGGAGTCATAAACCGTCCGGTTTAATTTGTAGTTGCTGAACACTTTGCCAAAAACTTTAATCTATTCGGGCCTGCATGTAATGCCCCGGATGTAATACTTTCCCTTTTGGGTATATAATATATCTCCGGCTTCATCTATTTCCATTCCGGGTTCTTTGTCTTTCAGGCTTTCGTCGTTTTGTTGTGTGAGTGTGTGGCATTCATTCATATCATGTAGACATGTGCATTGCATTGCATTTGTGTTGTGGGTTGTTTCCGGTTCGTCGTGTTTCTTCCCGTTGTCCGTTTCGCGTTCCGGAGCTCCCTCACGTGTCCGTGACGTCCCGTAGGCCTACTTTGTTGTTCGGGCGTTTTGCGTTACCGGTGTGCCGCGAGGTTGTGTTGTGTGTTGTTGTTTTGTTGTGTGCAACCCGCCTCTCAAATCTCGTCTCGTTTGGACTCCGTTGACTTTTCCATCCGTTGTCCGTGTGGGTCCGATGTGCCTTCACTTCGTGTCCCGGAAACATCCCTACTGCAGTCTTTTATCTCCGTCTAGGCCTTTTAAATCAACCCCCGCGATCGGATCCGTCGGATCGCGATCGGAGGGCTCCTAGCGCCCCTAAATCCCCTCCTAACCCTAAAAACTGCTATTTATAGGCCCCTAGTCTATTTTGGGCATCCCCTTCTTCTTCCTCCTCTCTCCCCTCTTTTTTTTTCATTTTTCTACTCCAGATCCGAAATTCTGCCGGATCCCGAGGGGATCCATCGGATCCTTCCAGCTCCAGCCGACAAAATTCCCTCGACCGACCGCTTCGCGCAGTCACTTCGGCGCCGAAGTCAACGCCGGGGTCCTCCTTCTTCGACCGATCGGCGCTGGACCGCACCAGGCGACCGCGTCGTTTCGGTCCCCACTTCGTCGCATCGGGCCGGCCCGTACACCGTCGCCAGGTCCTCGCTTCGCCGCCGCGAGCGCCAGGAGCTGGGCCGCTTCTTCCCGAGGCCCATCGCTACAGCCACCAGCTCCCTCTCCGCGCCGGGCCGCTCCCCGCGCCGGACGGGCCTCGCCTCCCGCGGGCCTCGTCAGCCGCCTCTCCGGGCGCGCCGCGCAGGCCGCCGCGCCACCGGGCCCACAACGCCAGCCAGCGGGCCGCCGCCCCGTCAGCCTCCGCAGTCGCCGCCGGGGGCCCAGATCCGCTCGCTGGGCCAGATCCGCCGTGCCGGCCCGTTCATCTTCAGATCTGTTTTTTTTCTGGAGAGGTTGACTCTAATTCCACTAAGTCCAGTTTTTCTGTTCTGAGATGCGATCTTTGAACTGCTCTAACTTTGTGCCTGTTGCTCCGTTTTGCGCGTGTGATATGTCCAGACGTTCGTGGAGATGTGCTCTACGTTTTACCTGTTGTTGTCATGCATGTTAGATGTCATCTAGACACTTGTTTTGCTGTTGCAAGAGTGCATCATGATATAAACTGCTGTTATGTGTTATTTTCATGCCACCTTTGCCTTGTGATAAGTTTTAGCTCGTTTGTCCAAACGATGCAAATGACATGTCCACGTGTTCGTCTTGCCACGAACTACGTGTTGCTTGTGATAGGTTGCATGGTAGATTTATTGTTTCCTTGTTATCATCGTTGCAAAGTGCCATGTTCATATGAGGTGTTTTCACTTGTTATGAAATGCCATCTTGTTGAGCTCGTTGCAATCGTTGTGTTCACCTCAATGATGCATGCTTGTGTGTTTCGGGATCACCTTCATGTGCACTTTGATGAGGTGCTTACCCTTTGCCATGTTTAGTTCCGAGGTGACTTAAACATGCTCTTTTATATGCTATGATGATATTGCTGTTTTAGGACTTAGTGAAATTTCACTAAGTCTGAAATCTGTAACGTTCCGATGCCATGTTCGTGTGATGCTCTAGGACAAAGCATGTTAGTTTTGGGGTGGATTTTGATTGTTCCTTGTAGTATATATTGTTGTCTTTCCATCCATGTCCTCACATGTCCATTTGAGTGGCTGTAGCATGTTTATCTTTTGCTCTAAAGTTTCAATAAAATTCTGCTGCCAGAATTTTATTGCAAAGTTCAATATGTCCAAGATCATTGCTATTGATCCGTGACTCCGTTGGGGGTGAACTTTGGACCTAGTTGCTGTACTATATATCTAGTTTGTGTTCATGTCCTTTGCCATGCTTTTTGGGTGCTGTAGCTTAATTATTTTGAGCTCCAAAGATGCCATGTTGCTGTAATTTTCAGCTTTCGCTCAAAACTTGTTTCGGGCATAACTTTTAGCCCGTAACTCCGATTTTAGCGAATCTTATATCAAACTTGGTTGTTTTTCTGTGTAGATTAATAATATCAGATTGTTATCTTGTTTTGAGGTGTTTTTCTTGAGTGATGTTTTACGTGCTCCGTGTGCATCCTTAGTGCATCCATCATGCATTCATGTTTTTCGAGTGCGCATTGCATCTTGTTGATTGGTGCTTGGTGTGATTGTTTTGTTTAGAGCCGGAAGCTGAGACCGGGTACGAAGTTGAGCACGAGGTTTCCAACGAGGTTGAGCACGAGGACCCTTCTTACGATCCGAACGACTTCTCTTCAGGCAAGATGACCGAACCCCGATAACATTACTATCTTTGCCTATTGCTAGTAGACTCGATCTATAGTTTTGCCTCGATGCCCATGTTCTTCTTGTCAGCCTCCTACTTGTAACCAATTGCCATGTTTAACCACCCTACCTATGCAAACCGTTGCTTGGCTAAGTACGCTTCGCTCAGCCCTTCTTATAGCGTTGCTAGTTGCAGGTGAAGTGAAGATGCTTGCTCCATGTTGAAGTTTGGTTGGGTTATATCACACTATATAAATGCTTTAATGGAAATCATCTATATATTGGCAAGGGTGGAAGGCTAAGCCTTTTGCTTGGTGATTTGTTCCACTCATGCCGTTAGGATCCGTATAAGCCGGTATTATGTTCCTTGATTATGCGTTCCTAACACGGTTGGGGTGTATGGGACCCCCTTGATAAACCGCTAAGTGCTAAGTCTTTTCCAGCAAATCCCAACATTGGTACTATTTGCCTAATAACTAAATAACTTGCATAGGGAGTAATTAACCCGAGTTCTTAATCAACAACCCGGGCCAGTGCTCCTCATGAGTGTTGGTCCAAACCGGGGGTTCTGCGGGGTCACCACGAGGGAACTCGAGGATTGATATAAACCTGTAGAATCGCCCATCCGGTCGTGGCCTGAGACGAGATACGCGCGACTACTATCAGGGTGTCGGCACGCCGGGAGGATTTGCTGGATTAGCCTTACCTTAGCTCGGTATATCTTGAGCACGGGATTCCGAGGATACTCGGGTCTTCCCACTTTGGAGTTGCGACTCCGCGGATCGTGGGCTTGTAATGGGTCAAGTTGGAACACCCCTGCAGGGTTTGAACTTTCGAAAGCCATGCCCGCGGTTATGTGGCAGATGGGAGCTTGTTAATTCCGGTTGTAGATTACTTGACACAATGTTACTAATACACTACCAGCGTGTGTTCCGTGACTGTCAATTTCCGAATAGGGATTCGGGAGTTGAACACGGAGGGGTTATGATTGTGAGCTTGTAGCTAGGATCACTTCGTGATCACTTCTCGCCGATGCCTTCTCTTCTCGCTCTCACTTGCGTAAGCTAGATGCTAGTTGCTGCTGCAGACTTGTTCTTTTCTTCAGCCTTTCCCCCACCTAAAGGCTTTGATAGTCTTGTTACCCGGAGACGGGATTGCTGAGTCCTCTGTGGCTCACAGTTACTTCACACACCAGATGCAGGTCCAGCTGTGAGCTATCCAGGTGATGGCACCGAGCTGGATTGGGAGTACGACGAGGAGCGTAGTCGGTACTACGTGCGCTACCCGGACGACCAGTAGTGGAGTCTCTTACTAGGATTCGATCCGCCTGTGGTTTATCTATCCGAGTTTGGTACTTTGACATTTGGCTTTTGCCCTTAGAGGGTTGTAGTGCTCTTAATGTATGATGTTTGAGACTTGTACTGTAATTCTGTGACGTGGCGAGTGTAAGCCAACTATTTTCAGTTTACTATCCCCTCTTTTACATGAGTTGTGCAAAGATTACCAAACTTGAGATCATTCTAGGATGGACTTATGCCTTTAAGTCGTGCCTCGACACGTAGGAGGTATAACTCCATCCTGGGCATTACAAGTTGGTATTCAGAGCCTTCTCCGACCTATGAGCCCCCACTGTTCGATCGAACCGTTGACGGTTGAGTCTAGGCACACACTAAAAACTTTTTGAGTCCTATATTATATCGGAGAGTAGGATTTCTTTGCTTCTCATCCCCTTTCTCTCTGGTGAGGACTCCTGACGTCTACTCTTGTCTCTCCTATCTTCAAAATTTGCACAAATTTTTTTTTTAGGAATCCCGCGAGTATTCTGGGATTGTTTCGATGTTCTTGTGACAAGGATATTGTTCCCGATGCCTCCTGTTACCGAGGAGTTGAGCTTCGGGGTATCATTGTAACAAGCATATCGCGACAGTACTAAATACTTAAGACGGCCGACATCGAAAATCTCCCCTATACGGCCAGTGGCAAGATAACCCCGACATCACCCAGTACTGGGGAGGTAGTTCGGGAGTATTGCTATAGCTTGTTATAGTGGATGCTTTTCGAAGGTCCGAGGTACACAGTTTCCGAGAAAGACTGGTTATGTGTTGAAGGATGGATACACCTGGATGTAGGTTAGAGTTGATTGCGCGGTGCTTCCCGTGTATCCCCAACACCTGATTGCATAACTGGAATCTTTCGGAAAACTATAGGTGGGTTTTATCCAGTAGATCGTAGGCATTCTTCCAACGAATGCAGGTTAGTGAGTTCGGGGTTCGACATTGAGTGAAGGGGTTTATATGACCGAGGTTACTATCAGGAGTTGCATCTTAAAGGGTCCTTGGCTATGCTGATCCGGGGATTGCAAAACCTTTTCGTAACGCGTTCATATGCTTTCAGCACAAAGATGTTAGAACGAAACTCCTCTCTTGTGTTTGTTCCTGTCCGTACCTTGTTGTTTTTCTTATTTTATCCTTCTGTTCCCTATGTGGCTTCTCGTGAAGACTGATGTTATCAATTAACTGAGAATATCATTCGTTCCTCTTGTTCGGATGATTTCATTCGTTCTTATTGTTCGAATGATTATTGTGAAGACTTGTTGCAATTCATTCCATTGATTCAGCTTATACCTTTTGTCAATCAATTGCTGATTCGTGGTCATCTCTTACAGGATGGCTCCGAAAAGGGTTCCGAATGCTAACCCAGAGGTGGAAGAGGTCCCAGAGCATCCTCCTTCACCTCCTCCTCCGCCTGAGGCTTGGAGAGCAATTATGCAGACTACTGCTCAGAACACTCAGTTGATGATGCAGATGATGCAGCAAATGCAAGCTATGCAAGCTAATCAAGCTAATCAGGGTGTTCCAATGAACCAAGGCAACTTCTTCCAACAGCACCATGCTACCCTCAACCAGTTCCTGGCTAACAATCCTAAAGCTTTCAGTTACTGTGTCGACCCTCTTGATGCTGAGGATTGGTTGACCGACATAAAGAAGCATTTTGAGTGCAGTAACGTGAAAGAAGATGACTATGTGAAGTTTGCAGCCTTCCAACTGAAAGATCAAGCAGCTGACTGGTGGCAGCAGTACAAAGACTCAAGGCCGGGTCAGGTGATCTCTTGGGAGAATTTCTGCAAGGATTTCCGCTCGCATCACATTCCTACAAGTGTCATCGAGGGTATGCGTGAGCAATTCCGCAACCTCAAGCAGGGCTCCATGACAGTCTATCAGTATAATGTCAAGTTCCAAAACCTCGCTCGCTATGCAAAGCAAGACATTCCTGATGCAAAGAGTAAAATCTATCAGTTCCGTGGAGGTCTCAAAGATGAACTTCAGCTTGCTCTCACTTTGTTCGAGCCAGACGAATTCGATAAGTTCTATAACATGGCTTTGAAACAAGAAGCAGCTCAGCTTAAGATGGAGGCTTCTAAGAAGAGAATTCGAGATGCTGTTCACTCTTCCTCATCGTCTCAGTTGGCTGCGAAACAACAGAAATTCTGGCTTCCTCCTCCTCCAGTGATTCGAGCTCCATACAACAACTCCAGCAACTTCAACAACTCCAACAACAAGAACTCTAGTGGTCGTGGTTTCTCCCATCCACCCAACTCCAACAAGCAGTCCAAGCAACAGTTCCAAGCTCCAAGACTAAATGCTCCTCCTACCCGTCCACTTTCTGAGGTGACTTGCTACAAGTGTGGCCAGAAGGGTCATTATTCCAAAAAGTGCAACAACCCAAGGCGCCTTCCGCCTCCTCCTCCTGTCGGTACCGCTATGGTCAAGCATGATCCAAAGGCAGCAAGGGTTAATCTGATGAATGCAGCACAAGCGGAGGCTTCTTCTGATGTCATTTTGGGTAACCTTCCAGTTAACTCCTTTCCAGCTAAAGTGTTATTTGATTCGGGTGCTTCACATTCTTTCATGTCATACCCGTTTGCATCCAAGCATAGTGTGACCACAGCAGCTTTACCGAGGCAGTTGGCAGTTTCTTCTCCGGGAAAGCAGATGCATTCCAGTATATATGCTCCGGATGTTTCCATTCGCATGGGTGACTATCGATTTTTGGCTTCTCCGGTGATTCTTGGTCATTCTGACATCGACCTCATTCTCGGAATGGATTGGCTTTCTCAGCATGATGCTCACATTGATTGTGCTCAAAAGGAAGTCAAATTGACTCATTCTGATGAAGATGTGATTATCTTCGCCTCCAGGGATAATACTATTCGGCTTTTCTCTCTTAATGATAAGGGTGAAATTAATGCCATAGAGCAAATTCCAGTGGTGAACGAATATCAAGACGTCTTTCCAGAAGATCTTCCAGGCATGCCTCCACACCGTCAGGTGGAGTTTGTCATTGAACTCGAGCCGGGCACTGAGCCTGCTTGCCGGCGTCCATACAAGCTCTCTCCGGATGAATTGAAGGAATTGAAGAAGCAGCTTGATAAGCAGGAGAGTATGGGTCTCATCAGACCGAGTACATCTCCGTGGGGCTGTGGTGTCTTATTTGTCAAGAAGAAAGATGGCACGGAGCGTCTCTGTGTTGACTACCGGCCATTGAACAAGAAGACGATTAAGAACAAGTATCCGCTCCCCAACATCAACGAACTCTTTGAGCAGCTCAAAGGAGCTAAAGTATTCTCTAAGCTTGACCTCCGAATGGGCTACCATCAAATTCGCATTCGCGAGGAAGACATTCCCAAGACGGCCTTCAGAACGAGCTACGGTTCATATGAGTATACCGTCATGTCCTTTGGTCTCGCCAATGCTCCTCCTACCTTTTCAAGGATGATGCATTACATCTTCAACCCCTATACTGGCGAGTTCGTGCTTGTGTATCTGGATGATATTCTGGTGTTTTCCAAGAATGAAGAAGATCACGAAAAGCACTTGCGTCTGGTTCTTGATCGACTCCGAGAGCATAAATTCTATGCCAAGTTCTCAAAGTGCGAGTTCTGGCTCGATAAGGTTTTGTACCTGGGCCACATCATCTCAGCTGACGGTATTGCGGTTAATCCCGAGAAAGTTGAAGCATTTGTCAACTGGGAAGCTCCTCAGAACGTCAAGCAGCTCCGCAGTTTTCTGGGTCTTGCCAGCTATTGCAGAAGGTTTGTGGAGAACTTCTCCAAGATTGCCAAGCCTCTTTCCAACCTGCTTCAGAAGAATGTCAAATACTTTTGGTCTCCCGAGTGTGAAGTGGCTTTCAAAACCCTCAAAGAGAAGCTTGTTTCCGCTCCAGTTCTGACTCCTCCGTATGAAACCAAGCCCTATGAAGTATTCTGCGATGCTTGTCTTCAAGGTCTTGGTGGTGTGCTTATGCAAGATAAGAAAATTGTGGCATATACTTCTCGGCAGCTCAAGCCCAGTGAGAAGAACTATCCCACACATGATCTCGAGCTAGCAGCTGTGGTACATGCTCTGATTACGTGGAGACATCTGTTGTTGGGCAGAAAGGTCGACATCTTCACCGATCACAAGAGTTTGAAGTACATCTTCACACAGCCGCATCTGAACCTCCGCCAGACTCGTTGGGTCGAGATGATCCAAGAGTACAACCCCAGCATTGAATACACTCCAGGCAAGGCGAATGTGATTGCAGATGCCTTGAGCAGAAAGGCATATTGCAACAGCCTTCTTATCAAGCCATACCAGCCTGAGCTTTGTGAAGCTTTCAGGAAGCTCAACCTCCAGGTTGTTCCGCAGGGTTTTCTTGCTAATCTCCAAATTGCTCCTACCTTGGAAGATCAAGTCCGTGAGGCCCAGCTCAGTGATACCATGGTGAAGAAGGTGAAACATGGGATTGCAAAGGGCACTCCAAAATACAAGTGCTTCCGTGTTGATGAGAGAGATACCTTGTTCTTCGAGGACAGACTCGTTGTTCCCAAAGGTGATCTCAGGAAGCTCATAATGGAAGAAGCTCATGATTCTCTCCTTTCCATTCATCCTGGCAGTTCCAAGATGTACCAAGACCTCAAGCAATCTTACTGGTGGACACACATGAAAAGGGAAATTGCCCAATTCGTGAACGAATGTGATGTATGCAGAAGAGTGAAAGCAGAACATCAACGTCCAGCCGGTCTTCTCCAACCTCTTCCTATTCCTGAGTGGAAGTTCGACCACATTGAAATGGACTTCGTCACTGGTTTTCCTAAATCCAAGCGAGGCAATGATGCTATCTTTGTGGTGATTGACAAGCTTACCAAAGTCGCTCACTTTCTTCCAGTCAAAGAATCAATCAATGCAGCTCAACTTGCAGAGCTATACACTTCCAGAATTGTGTCCCTACATGGCATTCCTCAAGTGATATCCTCAGACCGTGGCAGCTTGTTCACATCAAGGTTCTGGGACTCCTTTCAGTCCGCCATGGGCACGAAGATCAGGTTCAGCACTGCCTTTCACCCTCAGACTAGTGGTCAAGTCGAGCGTGTGAATCAGATCCTAGAAGATATGCTCAGAGCCTGTGTCATCTCCTTCGGCATGAAATGGGAAGACTGCCTTCCATTTGCCGAGTTCTCTTACAACAACAGCTTTCAAGCAAGTGCAGGCAAAGCACCGTTTGAAATTCTCTATGGAAGAAAGTGCCGTACCCCTCTCAACTGGTCTGAAACAGGCGAACGCCAACTTCTTGGCAATGACTTGATCTCTGAAGCCGAAGAAATGTGCAAAGTCATACGTGAGAATCTCAAGGCCGCTCAGTCGCGTCAGAAGAGCTACTATGACGGAAAGCATCGTGATTTGGCTTTCGACATCGGTGATCATGTCTATCTCCGAGTTTCTCCGATGAAAGGAACCCAAAGATTCGGTATCAAAGGAAAACTTGCTCCTAGATACGTCGGGCCTTTCAAGATTCTTGGCAAAAGAGGCGATCTAGCCTATCAACTCGAGCTCCCTTCCAACTTTGCAATGTTCATGATGTCTTCCATGTGTCTCAACTTCGCAAATGCTTCAAGGCACCTGAGCGCATGATTCCGTTTGAGGAGATTGATCTTCAACAAGACCTTTCCTACTGAGAGCATCCAGTTGCAATTCTCGAAGAAACCGAACGCAAGACTCGCAACAAGTCCATCAAGTTTCTGAAAGTCAAGTGGTCACATCACACAGACCGAGAAGCTACCTGGGAACGAGAAGATCATCTTCGTTCCGAGTACCCTTCCTTTTTCCAGTCCTAGATCTCGGGACGAGATCTTTTTGTAGTAGAGGAGAGTTTGTAATGCCCCGGATGTAATACTTTCCCTTTTGGGTATATAATATATCTCCGGCTTCATCTATTTCCATTCCGGGTTCTTTGTCTTTCGGGCTTTCGTCGTTTTGTTGTGTGAGTGTGTGGCATTCATTCATATCATGTAGACATGTGCATTGCATTGCATTTGTGTTGTGGGTTGTTTCCGGTTCGTCGTGTTTCTTCCCGTTGTCCGTTTCGCGTTCCGGAGCTCCCTCACGTGTTCGTGACGTCCCGTAGGCCTACTTTGTTGTTCGGGCGTTTTGCGTTACCGGTGTGCCGCGAGGTTGTGTTGTGTGTTGTTGTTTTGTTGTGTGCAACCCGCCTCTCAAATCTCGTCTCGTTTGGACTCCGTTGACTTTTCCATCCGTTGTCCGTGTGGGTCCGATGTGCCTTCACTTCGTGTCCCGGAAACATCCCTACTGCAGTCTTTTATCTCAGTCTAGGCCTTTTAAATCAACCCCCGCGATCGGATCCGTCGGATCGCGATCGGAGGGCTCCTAGCGCCCCTAAATCCCCTCCTAACCCTAAAAACTGCTATTTATAGGCCCCTAGTCTATTTTGGGCATCCCCTTCTTCTTCCTCCTCTCTCCCCTCTTTTTTTTTCATTTTTCTACTCCAGATCCGAAATTCTGCCGGATCCCGAGGGGATCCATCGGATCCTTCCAGCTCCAGCCGACAGAATTCCCTCGACCGACCGCTTCGCGCAGTCACTTCGGCGCCGAAGTCAACGCCGGGGTCCTCCTTCTTCGACCGATCGGCGCTGGACCGCACCAGGCGACCGCGTCGTTTCGGTCCCCACTTCGTCGCATCGGGCCGGCCCGTACACCGTCGCCAGGTCCTCGCTTCGCCGCCGCGAGCGCCAGGAGCTGGGCCGCTTCTTCCCGAGGCCCATCACTACAGCCACCAGCTCCCTCTCCGCGCCGGGCCGCTCCCCGCGCCGGACGGGCCTCGCCTCCCGCGGGCCTCGTCAGCCGCCTCTCCGGGCGCGCCGTGCAGGCCGCCGCGCCACCGGGCCCGCAACGCCAGCCAGCGGGCCGCCGCCCCGTCAGCCTCCGCAGTCGCCGCCAGGGGCCCAGATCCGCTCGCTGGGCCAGATCCGCCGCGCCGGCCCGTTCATCTTCAGATCTGTTTTTTTTCTGGAGAGGTTGACTCTAATTCCACTAAGTCCAGTTTTTCTGTTCTGAGATGCGATCTTTGAACTGCTCTAACTTTGTGCCTGTTGCTCCGTTTTGCGCGTGTGATATGTCCAGACGTTCATGGAGATGTGCTCTACGTTTTACCTGTTGTTGTCATGCATGTTAGATGTCATCTAGACACTTGTTTTGCTGTTGCAAGAGTGCATCATGATATAAACTGCTGTTATGTGTTATTTTCATGCCACCTTTGCCTTGTGATAACTTTTAGCTCGTTTGTCCAAACGATGCAAATGACATGTCCACGTGTTCGTCTTGCCACGAACTACGTGTTGCTTGTGATAGGTTGCATGGTAGATTTATTGTTTCCTTGTTATCATCGTTGCAAAGTGCCATGTTCATATGAGGTGTTTTCACTTGTTATGAAATGCCATCTTGTTGAGCTCGTTGCAATCGTTGTGTTCACCTCAATGATGCATGCTTGTGTGTTTCGGGATCACCTTCATGTGCACTTTGATGAGGTGCTTACCCTTTGCCATGTTTAGTTCCGAGGTGACTTAAACATGCTCTTTTATATGCTATGATGATATTGCTGTTTTAGGACTTAGTGAAATTTCACTAAGTCTGAAATCTGTAACGTTCCGATGCCATGTTCGTGTGATGCTCTAGGACAAAGCATGTTAGTTTTGGGGTGGATTTTGATTGTTCCTTGTAGTATATATTGTTGTCTTTCCATCCATGTCCTCACATGTCCATTTGAGTGGCGGTAGCATGTTTATCTTTTGCTCTAAAGTTTCAATAAAATTCTGCTGCCAGAATTTTATTGCAAAGTTCAATATGTCCAAGATCATTGCTATTGATCCGTGACTCCGTTGGGGGTGAACTTTGGACCTAGTTGCTGTACTATATATCTAGTTTGTGTTCATGTCCTTTGCCATGCTTTTTGGGTGCTGTAGCTTAATTATTTTGAGCTCCAAAGATGTCATGTTGCTGTAATTTTCAGCTTTCGCTCAAAACTTGTTTCGGGCATAACTTTTAGCCCGTAACTCCGATTTTAGCGAATCTTATATCAAACTTGGTTGTTTTTCTGTGTAGATTAATAATATCAGATTTTTATCTTGTTTTGAGGTGTTTTGCATGAGTGATGTTTTACGTGCTCCGTGTGCATCCTTAGTGCATCCATCATGCATTCATGTTTTTCGAGTGCGCATTGCATCTTGTTGATTGGTGCTTGGTGTGATTGTTTTGTTTAGAGCCGGAAGCTGAGACCGGGTACGAAGTTGAGCACGAGGTTTCCAACGAGGTTGAGCACGAGGACCCTTCTTACGATCCGAACGACTTCTCTTCAGGCAAGATGACCGAACCCCGATAACATTACTATCTTTGCCTATTGCTAGTAGACTCGATCTATAGTTTTGCCTCGATGCCCATGTTCTTCTTGTCAGCCTCCTACTTGTAACCAATTGCCATGTTTAACCACCCTACCTATGCAAACCGTTGCTTGGCTAAGTACGCTTCGCTCAGCCCTTCTTATAGCGTTGCTAGTTGCAGGTGAAGTGAAGATGCTTGCTCCATGTTGAAGTTTGGTTGGGTTATATCACACTATATAAATGCTTTAATGGAAATCATCTATATATTGGCAAGGGTGGAAGGCTAAGCCTTTTGCTTGGTGATTTGTTCCACTCATGCCGTTAGGATCCGTATAAGCCGGTATTATGTTCCTTGATTATGCGTTCCTAACACGGTTGGGGTGTATGGGACCCCCTCGATAAACCGCTAAGTGCTAAGTCTTTTCCAGCAAATCCCAACATTGGTACTATTTGCCTAATAACTAAATAACTTGCATAGGGAGTAATTAACCCGAGTTCTTAATCAACAACCCGGGCCAGTGCTCCTCATGAGTGTTGGTCCAAACCGGGGGTTCTGCGGGGTCACCACGAGGGAACTCGAGGATTGATATAAACCTGTAGAATCGCCCATCCGGTCGTGGCCTGAGACGAGATACGCGCGGCTACTATCAGGGTGTCGGCACGCCGGGAGGATTTGCTGAATTAGCCTTACCTTAGCTCGGTATATCTTGAGCACGGGATTCCGAGGATACTCGGGTCTTCCCACTTTGGAGTTGCGACTCCGCGGATCGTGGGCTTGTAATGGGTCAAGTTGGAACACCCCTGCAGGGTTTGAACTTTCGAAAGCCGTGCCCGCGGTTATGTGGCAGATGGGAGCTTGTTAATTCTGGTTGTAGATTACTTGACACAATGTTACTAATACACTACCAGCGTGTGTTCCGTGACTGTCAATTTCCGAATAGGGATTCGGGAGTTGAACACGGAGGGGTTATGATTGTGAGCTTGTAGCTAGGATCACTTCGTGATCACTTCTCGCCGATGCCTTCTCTTCTCGCTCTCACTTGCGTAAGCTAGATGCTAGTTGCTGCTGCAGACTTGTTCTTTTCTTCAGCCTTTCCCCCACCTAAAGGCTTTGATAGTCTTGTTACCCGGAGACGGGATTGCTGAGTCCTCTGTGGCTCACAGTTACTTCACACACCAGATGCAGGTCCAGCTGTGAGCTATCCAGGTGATGGCACCGAGCTGGATTGGGAGTACGACAAGGAGCGTAGTCGGTACTACGTGCGCTACCCGGACGATCAGTAGTGGAGTCTCTTACTAGGATTCGATCCGCCTGTGGTTTATCTATCCGAGTTTGGTACTTTTGACATTTGGCTTTTGCCCTTAGAGGGTTGTAGTGCTCTTAATGTATGATGTTTGAGACTTGTACTGTAATTCTGTGACGTGGCGAGTGTAAGCCAACTATTTTCAGTTTACTATCCCCTCTTTTACATGAGTTGTGCAAAGATTACCAAACTTGAGATCATTCTAGGATGGACTTATGCCTTTAAGTCGTGCCTCGACACGTAGGAGGTATAACTCCATCCTGGGCATTACACTGCAGGTGCCTTGTAATAGGATAGTTGAAACATTGTCTTTGTCCCAATATGGATGTCACAGCTTGACTTGGCGTCTGCCAATTTAATCCTTTGTTTTGCCATGGTTGATCCGTTTATGTTATTTGTGACTGCATAAATGATGCTAAAAAGATGTCCTGGCGGTTTACCCCCGGGCCTATTATACTGTTCCACTAAATATATATCAAAATGATTTATGCCAAAGATACCTCATACCTCTGATTAAATGTGCTGGACGTCCTTAATCCGGTAGGCATAATTGAAAGCGTAGATGCTGATGAGGCTCTTGGCTCTCTTGGTGTTTGTCTGATGACTGATCCGAGTTATGATGAACGCCGGTTTAACTCATGCTGGTGTTCATGACCCAGACTTTTAACTCATGCTGGTGTTCATGACCCAGACTTTTAACTCATGCTGGTGTTCATGACCCAGACTTTTAATTTTGCAGATATATGGTCAACTTTGTAGTTGCCCAATCCCGGATTAGTAGACTTGGTTAAAAACAAAGCTTGTAAAATCACAGAAACAAAGCATTTTTGGCAAATAAGACCATGTAGTCAAGGCTTTTTACGAGCTGCCAGGCTCCAAATCGAGGCTTTTTATGAGCTGCCAGGCTCGAAATCGAGACTTTTTACGAGCTGCCAGGCTCTGGCTTTTTGCGAGCTGCCAGGCTCCAGGCTTTTTGTGAGCGACCTTTAAGCTCTAGGCATTTTTTTATGAGCGGCCTTTAAGCTCTTGGCTTTTTGCGAGCTGCCAGGCTCCAGGCTTTTTGTGAGCGGCCTTTAAGCTCTAGGCATTTTTTTTATGAGCGGCCTTTAAGCTCTATAATTGACGTTGTCATCAATACTACCCAATGTTTCAAGTCCTCTGAGGGATCTTGTCTTTAGGTGATCAACTCAATGATTGTTAATGGCTTTTTACGAGCTGCCAGGCTCCATATTTGATGCATCAAGGGCGCCGGTTTAGGAGGCCGGGTACCTATGTTTGAGTTGTGTTGTGCGACAAACCCTCTCTGGTCCCTTGATACGTCCAAAATGTATCTATAATTTCTGCTTGCTCCATGCTTCTTTTGTGTGATATTGCTATGATATTGATGCACTTCCATGCACTTTTGATCATATTTGGACTAACCTATTAACTCAGTGCACCATAGTGCCAGTTCCTGTTTTCTGCTGTTTTTCTATTTTAGGTTTCCCCCATATTAAAAGTGCTCCAAAAATTCCAGGAAAAATATAGGAAAAATCAGCGTACAGGAAGCTTCGCGAAGAACCAAAGATGGGCCAGAGGGGAGCCAGGGGAGGCCCAGGCGGCCACCTGGCGCGGCCCCACCCCTGACCGCGCCAGGGGGGCGCCTGGGGCCCCTGCTTCGCCTCTGGCTGCCCCCCTTCGCATATATATCCCTCTCGTCCCGAAACCCTCGAGGACAGAACCCTTTTTCGTGATCTCGCCTCTGTTCCGCCGCCGCAGCGCTTCCAAGATCGGGAGCATGAGGAGAACTCTTCCCGGCACCCTGCCGGAGAGGAGAACCACCACCGGGAGCTTCTCCACCACCATGGACGCTTCCCGGATGAGTCGTGAGTAGTCCACCTTGGACCATGGGTCCATGATCAGTAGCTATGTGATGTTCTCCTCCCCTCTTTGCTCTTCATGGTTTAGACCTCGTGAGCTGCCCTACATGATCGAGGCACATATGTAATCTTTCTGCTGTTGCTTTGTTGAGTTTGCTGGGATCTGATGGATTATGAGACTATGTTCAGATTGTGTTTGAGTAATATATTTGATTCACCTCTTTTATATCTTTGTTCTTGAGTAATTCTTGCATGTTCTCCGTTGCTGTTTATTGCTTTGGCCAAGTAGTAGGTAGTAACTCCAAGAGGGAGCGTTATGCATGATTGTGGGTTCATGCCCACCGATGACTAGCTTGAGTGACAGAAACATGAGTCTAGGGGATGTGCTGTTGCCACAAGGGAGAAAACAACGATGCTTGTACTAGCGGGTGCAAGGATTGTTTACTTTACGCAAAGTTCTTTTAATGCAGTTGTCTGTTGCTTTGAGTTTACACTTTGGGTGGGATTCGCAACTTAATACCAGCGAGATGTTCTGGATAGATATCTCAAGGTGGATGATTAGTAGTAGATGCAGATGGATTTCGGTCTACTTGCCTTGGCGTACCGCCCATGCTTTTGAGCCTCTACCTTTCTTTGCAGCATAGTTAGCATTGGTTTGCGCACATAATCCTGTCAATTGCCCAGCTGTAATTTGTTTACCTTGGTTTGCTGTTTTAGCGTCTTTTGGGAGAGAGACATCACTAGTGAATATCATGGGACCCCGGTCCATATTACCACCGCTGATCACACCTTCTATTTACTTCCTGTTTTTATTTCCTAGTTGCAGTCAGAGCTATCATTACTATCTCTTGTGTTTGATCCTTTGTAAACAACAAGGCCGGAGGGATTGACAACCTCTCTGTACTCATTGGGAGAAAAGTTATCTGTATCTGTGTGCAGGCCCCGTCAACCGCTAAGTTTCTGGCGCCGTTGACACCTACTTGTCGACCCTCGGAGTCTCACGGGATTCGATCCTTGGTACCTTTGCCAAGGGAAATTTGCCGCTACGCTACATCTCAACCTTCCACTTGGGGTAACCAACGAGGGGCGAGAAGCCATCAAGCAAGTTTCTGGCGCCGTTGCCGGGGACTCCACTCTTCAAGATAGGGGAGTTGCACGCTATCTTTTATCTTTGCTTTTTAGTCTTGTTAGCTTACCTTTCAGTTTTTGCTTTAGTGTCCCTTACCAAAAATCACAAAAATAGTTATCTTGCTTGCTGCTGCTATGGGTTCCACCAAAAACACGAAGTGGGAGGAGTACACCCCTTCTTCCATCACGCCAATCACCACTGTCGGGATCTACAAAAGTAATAAACCTTGTGATTATGTTAGTTTTAATGGAGAGTTATGCCCATGGCATGGTCTTCCAGGAAAAAAGTATGAGCCTCTGTTTAAAGTTGCTCCCACACTTCCCCAAACTTGGGAAGACGTCCAAACTCTTATAATAGAGAGCAATTCAAACAAACAAGATGACACTACAATTCTGCTCAATAATGATAAAATTGATTTTGATAATTGTAGTCTCTCAGAAGTTGTCACCTTTTTACAAAGAATGGCTAAATACCCCCACACTAGCACACTTAACCTTGCCTTCACAGAGCATATCACTAATGCTCTCATCAAATCTAGGGAGGAGAAGCTTAGGGTAGAAGCCTCCATACCTAAAAAGCTAGAAGATAGTTGGGATCCTACGATTAAAATTAAGTTGAATAACTTCTCTTGCTATGCTTTATGTGATGTTGGAGCTAGTACCTCCGTTATGCCCAAAAGAATGTATGATATGTTTGAATTGAAACCTTTTGATCCTTGTTCATTTGGTGTTCGTCTTGTTGATTCTTCCGTAAAGAAACCTTTGGGGAAGATCGACGATGTTCTTATCATTGTCAATGACAATTATGTTCCCGTTGATTTTACTATTATGGATATTGAATGTGAACCTTCATGTCCAATTATTTTGGGACGTCCTTTTCTTCGCACCGTTGGTGCTATCATTGACATGAAAGAGGGGAATATAAAATTCCAATTCCCTCTCAAGAAAGGGATGGAACACTTCCCTAGAAAGAAGATTAAGTTGCCTTTTGAGTCCGTTACACGGGCTAGCTATTCTCTTACTCTTGATAAAACTTGATCTTCTCTTTTTACGTCATGCCTAGCTTAAAGGCATAAAAGAAAGCGCTTTTGGGAGGCAGCCCACAACGAATTAGGTTTTATTTTGCTTTTGTTGTGTCTTGATTTTTGTTACTACAGTAGCATCATCATTGTATCTTTTCTTTTCAGCTTTGTGCCAAGTTTAGCCTCCGATTGCAAGAAAGTTCAAAGTTGTGACGTGCTGTCCAGAAAACAGATTCTGTCCTTGGACAGAAAAAATCGAATAAAATCACCAGATCATCTTTTTGATCTGAATTTTTTTGACAGCGTGCTCTATACAATTGGCTTTCGAGCGTCTGTTCTGAGTTTTTTGATTTGAGTTGTAGAAGTGCCCCGAAAAAATTATTTACTACATGTTGGTCTGTGTTTCACAGATTCTGTCCTGTTTTGCCTTTTCTTCGTTTTGCAAACCTTGAGCTTGCTTTTTCTTTGCAAAAACCTTTTGGCAATCTTGAGAAACAGAAGCTCTTCAAGATTATCTTTATTTCCAGTAGGGAAAAATTATTTTATTGTGGGTACTAACCTCGCTAATCAGATTATGATGAGTTATGTATGAAGGGAGTTTTCAAGTGTGCGAGGGAAGATGATAAAAGAAGATTCAGGAGGGTCTAACGCTCAAGCTTGGGGATGCCCCCGTGCACCCCCAAGAAATATTCAAGAAGACTCAAGCGTCTAAGCTTGGGGATGCCCCCATGCATCCCCTTCTCCATCAACAATTATCAGTTCGTCTTTCGTTCCACTATATTCTTATCACTTCATGCGTTATGTGCTATGCTTGGAGCGTCTTGCTCTTAGTTTCCTTTTTTTAGTTTTCTTTAGCTTTTCTTGCTGTTCATAACAAGTTAGAACCCACCTTTCTTTGTGTGGGAGAGAAACACGCTCCACTTCAACCTAGAACACAACATAGGATTTTCATGCTTATCTTTGCTATGTGTGTTCTTTGTCTTTCCATAGCTGCTGTCATGTTTAGCTCTTAGTTTTCATGCTTTTCTTTTTAAAGAGCTTTTGTTTAGTTGGTTGCTGAACTCTCTTGAGTTTTCATGTTTATCTTGTTAAGAGAGTTTGCCTGTTGCACTGAGTTGTGTGTCTTAACTTAAAGTAGGTAATTGAGGTTGCTATTTAATTTTAGTAGTAAGTTGCAATAGTTTTGAGGTATTGCCATGAGTAATGTCTGAACTTTTGGTGTCAAGAGCTTTAGCCTATTAGTGATAGATGTCGTATTTTGGGCAATCCGTGTTTGTTTTCGAAAACCTACAAAATAGTTGAGAACTTTAGCTACTAGATGGATCACTAATCTTTGGAGGGATCGAATATTAGAGTACACTCACGTACCATGAGTCGAGGATGCGCAAGGATAACCAAACCCCCATATACTCCTCCTCGGGGTACTTGTCTCTTTGTGAACCTCCTAATTAGATTGAGAGTTACCGATAATAAGTGCATGAGTTCTTCGGACTAATGTGAGTATTCGAAAGTTGACACTTCCACCTAGCCATATATTTCTAGCCTATTCGGTACCGTGCATTGCCCTTTCTCACCTCGAGAGTTGGCGCATACTTCGCCGGTGCATCCAAATCCTTGGCACGATACGCTCTGTCATCATAAGCCTCATTATATCCTTCCTCAAAATAGCCACCATACCTACCTATCAAGGCATTTCCATAGCCTTTCCGAGATACATTGCCATGCAACATCCATCTTCTCATGACTTGATCTTCATGTCATACATGCCTTTTGCTTGATCGATGAGCCGCATGCTAGTTGGGCCTTGCCCTAATCATTGCTACATGACGCGCTAGTATCATTGCATATCCTGCTACACTGGCAGAGGCATACATTTGCATACATCATGATAGTTTCATCTTCTTTATGTTGAGTACTTTTGTAAAGTGTGAAAGATCTTCTATACTTATTGTAATATATAGAGTGTTGCCCCTAAAGTGAGGAAAAGATCCCAAAGAGGACAAAATCAAAAGATCCCAAAGAGGACAAATGAGAGTTAAATAAAAAGAGCCATTGAGGCCACAAAAAAATAAAATAAAAGAGAAAAAGGAGAAAAAGAAATAAAAAGAGAGAAGGGGGCACACTACTATTCCTTTTGAGAGATCCACACTCGTACTCCATCTTATACCTTGTACTCCGTAGAGATTATCACTCATGCATATAGCTATGTGGGGACCTTCACACTATAGAACTTGGCTTGTATATTCCAATGATGAGCCTCCTCAAAAGAGATCTAGGTCTTCTTGAGCGAGCAAGTTGGATGCACCCCCACTAGTTCCATTGGAGAGCTTACCTTAGCTCATATGTGCATCCGTTGCATGGCAATCCCTACTCCTCACATCATATCTATCATTTGGCTTTCTCTCGCCTATGATTGTCCTCATTGATGTGAGCCTTTCACACCTTTTTTGTTTTCCCCCTTCATCATTTTTCTCTCTTTGCCATCCTAAGTGTCAACTTTCTTGCTTACGCTCATCCATTGCATGAGTGCTCAAAATATCGAAAGGGAGTGGATCATTTTGACTTGTACCTGGCTAGTGGTCTGGGGATGAGTCAAGATAAGATTCCAAAGAAGACCAAGTGTGAAACTTTAGTAGATTAAGTTCTCAACAATGCAAAAACTATGTTTTACTCTCTCGTATATCCCTATCCACTTTCTTGCACGCAAACACCATTTGGAGACATTCGAGTCACGGACAGCGAGAGCTCTTGCACCTTTATGTTCTTATGTTGCTTGTTACAATGCTAATATAGACTCTTGCTTGTTATGACTTGAATTGAATTACATGCCTTGATTGCTTTACTTAAAAGTTCTTATATGGTTGATAGCATGTCACCACAGAAATTATGCTTGTTATCATTTACCTACTCGAGGACGAGCAGGAATTAAGCTTGGGGATGTTGATACGTCCAAAATGTATATATAATTTCTGCTTGCTCCATGCTTCTTTTGTGTGATATTGCTATGATATTGATGCACTTCCATGCACTTTTGATCATATTTGGACTAACCTATTAACTCAGTGCACCACAGTGCCAGTTCCTGTTTTCTGCTGTTTTTCGATTTTAGGTTTCCCCCATATTAAAAGTGCTCCAAAAGTTCCAGGAAAAATATAGGAAAAATCAGCGTACAGGAAGCTTCGCGAAGAACCAAAGATGGGCCATAGGGGAGCCAGGGGAGGCCCAGGCGGCCACCTGGCGCGGCCCCACCCCTGGCCATGCCAGGGGGGCGCCTGGGGCCCTGCTCCGCCTCTGGCTGCCCCCCTTCACATATATATCCCTCTCGTCCCGAAACCCTCGAGGACAGAACCCTTTTTCGCGATCTCGCCTCTGTTCCGCTGCCGCAGCGCTTCCAAGATCGGGAGCATCAGGAGAACTCTTCCCGGCACCCTACCGGAGGGGAGAACCACCACCGGGAGCTTCTCCACCACCATGGACGCTTCCCGGATGAGTCGTGAGTAGTCCACCTTGGACCTTGGGTCCATGATCAGTAGCTATGTGATGTTCTCCTCCCCTCTTTGCTCTTCATGGTTTAGACCTCGTGAGCTGCCCTACATGATCGAGGCACATATGTAATCTTTCTGCTGTTGCTTTGCTGAGTTTGCTGGGATCTGATGGATTATGAGACTATGTTCAGATTGTGTTTGAGTAATATATTTGATTCACCTCTTTTATATCTTTGTTCTTGAGTAATTCTTGCATGTTCTCCGTTGCTGTTTATTGCTTTGGCCAAGTAGTAGGTAGTAACTCCAAGAGGGAGCGTTATGCTTGATTGTGGGTTCACGCCCCCTGATGACTAGCTTGAGTGACAGAAACATGAGTCTAGGGGATGTGCTGTTGCCACAAGGGAGAAAACAACGATGCTTGTACTAGCGGGTGCAAGGATTGTTTACTTTACGCAAAGTTCTTTTAATGCAGTTGTCTGTTGCTTTGAGTTTACACTTTGGGTGGGATTCGCAACTTAATACCAGCGAGGTGTTCTGGATAGATATCTCAAGGTGGATGATTAGTAGTAGATGCAGATGGATTTCGGTCTACTTGCCTTGGCGTACCGCCCATGCTTTTGAGCCTCTACCTTTCTTTGCAGCATAGTTAGCATTGGTTTGCGCACATAATCCTGTCAATTGCCCAGCTATAATTTGTTTACCTCGCTTTGCATTTTTATCGTCTTTTGGGAGAGAGACATCACTAGTGAACATCATGGGACCCCGGTCCATATTACCACCGCTGATCACACCTTCTATTTACTTCTTGTTTTTATTTCCTAGTTGCAGTCATAGCTATCATTACTATCTCTTGTGTTTGATCCTTTGTAAACAACAAGGCCGGAGGGATTGACAACCTCTCTGTACTCATTGGGAGCAAAGTTATCTGTATCTGTGTGCAGGTCCCATCAACCGCTAAGTTTCTGGCGCCGTTGACACCTACTTGTCGACCCTCGGAGTCTCACGGGATTCGATCCTTGGTACCTTTGCCAAGGGAAATTTGCCGCTACGCTACATCTCAACCTTCCACTTGGGGTAACCAACGGGGGGCGAGAAGCCATCATCCCTTAATAAATAATTGTCCTGCATATCAAAATATACAGTTCAAAGCAATTTGTTTTCTTGATGAAAATGATATATATCAAGAGAAATAAACTTTAGATGGATATCACCTGAGCGAATTCCCATATGACACTTCTATTCGAAGAAGATGGCTGATCCCCCGGTTTACCGGGGGCGCCGGTTTATTTATTAATCATAATATGTACATGATACATAAAGCGGAGCCAATGGCTCAAGTGTAGTAAGGTCGCAGAAGAGCGATGTTCCACGGCCGCTTCGTCTCTTCCTCTGCTGTACGTGAGTCTTTATGCTCTCGAACATCAACCAGGTAGTATGAACTGTTGTGTAGGTTCTTGCTGACCACAAAGGGTCCTTCCCAAGGTGGGGATAACTTGTGCATATATGTCTGGTCTTGGATGAGCCGGAGCACCAGGTCCCCCTCCTGGAACGTCCTGGTCTTAACCCGGCGGCTGTGATATCGGCGCACGTCTTGCTGATAAATTGTTGATCGTGCTGCTGCTGTGTCCCGTTCCTCATCCAGCCGGTCTAAGCTGTCTTGTCGTGCTTGCTCATTAGCCGCTTCAACATAAGCCGCCACCCGTGGTGAGTCGTGCCAGATGTCACTAGGGAGAACCGCTTCAGCACCATATACCATGAAGAAAGGCGTATAACCTGTAGACATGTTAGGTGTAGTGTTGATGCTCCATAGGACAGAAGGTAACTCCTCAACCCAGCAACCTGGTGTTCTTTGCAAAGGAACCATAAGCCGAGGCTTGATGCCTCTCAAGATCTCTTGGTTGGCCCTCTCAGCTTGACCATTGGATTGAGGATGAGCTACTGAAGATACATCCAGGCGAATATGTTACCTTTGGCAAAACTCTTCCATCTCTCCTTTAGACAGGTTGGTGCCATTATCAGTAATGATGCTGTGTGGAAAGCCAAACCGGAAAATTACCTTTTTGATGAATTTAACTGTTGTTGCCGCATCACACTTACTGACAGGCTCTGCCTCAATCCACTTTGTAAACTTGTCCACTGCTACCAACAGGTGGGTTTTCTTATCTTGGGATCGTTTAAAGGGTCCGACCATATCAAGCCCCCAAGTTGCAAACGGCCAAGTAATTGGGATCATCCATAGCTCCTGCGCCGGAACATGAGGACGTCGTGAAAATTTTTCTGACAAGCATCGCATCTCCGGACTAGATCCTCCGCATCAGCATGAGCCGTTAACCAGTAGAACCCATGACGAAAAGCCTTGGCTACCAATGACTTTGAACCGACATGATGACCACAGTCTCCTTCGTGTATCTCTCGAAGAATATCACAGCCTTCTTCCGATGATACACATCATTGAAATGCCGCAGAAACGCTGCGGTGATGAAGTTCTCCGTTGACGATGGTCATGGATTTGGATCGCCGGATTATCTGCCTAGCCTCAACCTCATCATCTGGTTACTCTCCTCGGCTCAGGTACGCCAAGTAAGGGAGTGTCCAATCCGGAATAGCATGAAGTGCTGCAACTAGCTGTGCTTCCGGATCAGGAACAGCCAAATCCTCCTCCGATGGTATCTGTACCGATGGACTGTGTAATTCGTCCAAGAAGGTATTTGGTGGAACCGGTTTACGCTGAGAACCCAGCCGGTTTAATGCATCGACCGCTTCATTTTTCCGCCGGTTTATGTGGTCCACCTGATACCCTTTGAAATACCCTGCAACCGCTTCAACTTCTCGCCTGTAAGCTGCCATGAGCGGATCTGTAGAGTCCCATTTGCCAGACACCTGTTGTGCCACTAGATCTGAATAACCAAAGCACTTGACCCGGCTCAAGTTCATCTCCTTAGCCATCCGTAGGCCGTGAAGGAGGGCTTCATACTCAGCAGCATTGTTACTGCAAGGGAACATTAGTCGAAGGACATAACATAACTTGTCACCTCATGGGGAAGTTAGCACGACTCCAGCCCCCGAGCCTTCCAATTGCCTTAAACCATTAAAGTGAATAGTCCAGTATGTATGATCCGGCTTCTCCTCTGATGCTTGCAATTCTGTCCAATCATTGATGAAATCTACCAATGCTTGGGACTTAATAGCAGTACGGGGCACATACTTCAATCCGTGTGGGCTAAGCTCAATGGCCCACTTCGCCACTCTGCTAGTGGCTTCTCTGTTCTGGATTATATCCCCCAACGGAGCTGAGCTGACAACAGTGATTGGGTGGCCCTAGAAATAGTGCTTCAGTTTCCGGTTTGCCATGAACACGCCGTACACCAGCTTCTGCCAGTGCGGATACCTTTGCTTTGACTCAATGAGAACCTCACTGACGTAATAAACCGGGCGTTGAACCGGATATTCTTTGCCTGCTTCTTTGCGTTCCACCACAATTGCCACGCTAACTGCACGGGCATTGGCGGCCACGTATAACAATAGCGGCTCGTTGTCAACAGGGGCAACAAGAACTTGGCGCAGGCCGCTTCATCCACATCAAGCATCTCCACTTGGCAATCTATTTCAGTAAATAGGACATTGAAGCCGAAGTTAGCAAGTCTAGATACGGAAAGTAAATTGTAGCCAAGAGATTCAACGAGCATGACATTTTGTATCGAGCTATCATGTGAGATGGCCACCTTACTGAGGCCAACCACCTTACCCTTTGAGTTATCACCAAAAGTGACGTACTTTTGAGGGCCATCGTTTTCAGCAAGCTCACGAAACATATCCTTGTCTCCGGTCATATGATCGGTACATCCACTATCAAGGACCCATTCCTTTCCTCCAGCCATGTAGCCACGAAGATTAGCCATAAGACCAAAGTGTCTCCTCGCATCATCAAGATCATAGTCACTATCATCATCCTCATCATAGTATCCATGTTCCACATCGTCATGTGATGGATCAATTCCTAGAGAGAGTGATTCATTAGAAGTATGACCGTAGCAATGTTCATGTCTATGAATTCTAATGACTTCAGAAATGATATTGCTAATAATTCCAACATCTCCTTTGGCACGCATGAGATCACGAAGCTCAAATATGCAATCATAAAACTTAGGATCACCAGTACTCATCCTATTCAAGGCAATAGACTTATGGAGAATCTCATACAGATTTTTCAAGGGATAATTTGGGTTCCTCTAGGAATCTCCATATGGTGTAAGCACAATCTAGAGCAGGTAAGCTAGCAATCAAATTTTGGGCAATCCTCTAACAATAAGATTGATAGTTCTAAGATTGCGAATCATGTCAAGATTCTCATCGGGTGTGGGATGCAAAGGATCAACAAGGCGAGCACAAGGAGTAGTAATGTACTTATTTAAATGATATTCATAGAAAATCTCAACCATCTCATTTTTCACTCATGGAAGTACTCTCCATCAAGTATAGGCACTCTATATCTAAGACTCCCCAACATAGACTCATCCATCTTCCTCCAATGGTGATTAAACCAAAGCAATGGATACCAATGCTCAGATACCAATTGAAAGGATCGAGAAGAGGTGTTTAGAGGGGGGGGGGGGTGAATAGACTCTTAGCAAGAAACGTGGCAGTTTTTTATTTCTTCAAGTTGAGGTGGAGTTTTAGCACATGTTTAAACATTCACAATACATATCAAGCAAGCATGACAAGAGTATATGGGTAGCGGAAAGTAAAGCATGCAATTTTGAAGAATGTAAAGGGATGGGATTGGAGTGTGCAAACGCAATTGGAGACACGGAGATTTTTGGCGCGGTTCCGATAGGTGGTGCTATCATACATCCACGTTGATGGAGACTTCAACCCACGAAGGGTAATGGTTGCACGAATCCACGAAGGGCTCCACCCATGAAGGGTCCACGAAGAAGAAACCTTGTCTATCCCACCATGGCCATCGCCCACGAAGGACTTGCCTCACTAGGGTAGATCTTCACAAAGTAGGCGATCTACTTGCCCGTACAAACTCCTTGGTTCAACTCCACAATCTTGACGGAGTCTCCCAAGTGACACCTAACCAATCTAGGAGACACCACTCTCCAAAAGGTAATAGACGGCGTGTTGATGATGAACTCCTTGCTCTTGTGCTTCAAATGATAGTCTCCCCAACACTCAACTCTCTTTCATAGGATTGGATTTGGTGGAAAGATGATTTGAGTGGAAATCAACTTGGAGAAGGCTAGAGATCAAGATTTATGTGGTTGGAATGGAATATGTTGACCTCAACACAAGTGTAGGTGCTTCTCTCTCAGAAAATGTATGATGGAAGTGTAGGCATGTACTGATGGCTCTCTCCACTAATGAAGAGTGGGTGGAGGGGTATATATAGCCTCAACACAAAATCTAACAGTTACACGCAATTTACCAAACTCAGTGGGACCGAAACTCGGTCAGACCGATTTAGTTCATAATGTGACCGTTAGGCATTTCGGTGGGACCGATATGATCAACTCGGTAGGACCGATGTGCTAGGGTTTGGGTAAAGCCTCATCTCGATTTGACCGATTACACAAACTCGGTGGGACCGATTTGGGTAATAAGCGAAACAAAGAGTTGGCCAAGCAAACTCGGTGAGACCGATTTCATATCTCGATGGGACTAAAAATATTGCAACAGGCAACAGAGAGTTTGCAAGCCCATCTCGGTGAGACCGAGATCCCATCGGTGAGACCGAATTGATTAGGGTTTGTGGTAGTGGCTATGTAACTGAACTCGGTGGCGCCGGATAGAAAGTTTTGGTGGGGTCGAGTTTGACTTTTTGTAATGCCCAGTATGAGACTATACCTCCTACGTGTCGAGGCACGACTTAAAGGCATAATCTCATACTAGAATGATCTCAAGTATGGTATCTTTGCACGACTCATGTAAAAGAGGGATGAAATTGTAAAAGAGTAGTTGGCTTACACTCACCACGTCACACAATGCATTACATAACATACATCATCCAAAACACAGGGTCCGACTACGGACGAAAATCCAAATGATAAAGATACCATAAAACACAAGGCCAGATCGCCCCTAGTAGGAACCACTACTGATCGCCGAAAACGTCACATACATATGGCTACGCTCATCATCGAACTCCCACTGAAGTTCTGATCCACCTCCTGCACAGTTCTTGGATGTACCTACATCTGGTGTGTGTAGTAATCTGTGAGCCACAAAGGACTCAGCAATCCCGTTCCCGGGTATCAAAACCAACAAAGCCTTTAGGTGAGGAGGGGTAATAAAGTGTTTGCAGCAAGCACTAAGCAACTAGCTTACGAGTTTAGAGCGAGAAGAGATCAAGTGCCAACGATCGCCAGGTGATCACGAAGTGATCCTAACTACTCATGTCAGACATAACCCGGCCATGTTCTTCTTCTTGAAACCCCTTCGAGAAGAGACAATCACGGAACTCACACAGGTAGTGTATTCTTAAGGATAGAGTGTCATGTTTTCTACAACCGGATATTAACAAATTCCCATCTGCCACATAACCGTGGGCACGGCTTTCGAAAGATCAAAACCCTGCAGGGGTGTCCCAACTTAGCCCATCACAAGCTCACGATCTGCGGAGTCGCAACTCCAAGGTGGGAAGACCCGAGTATTCTTGGAATCCCGTGCTCAAGATATTCCGACAAAGGTAAAACTAATCCAGCAAGACCTCCCGGCGTGCCGACACCCTGATAGTAGCCGCGCGTATCTCGTCTCAGGTCACGACCGGATGGGCGATGCTACAGGTAAAACCAGCCCTCAGGTTTCCCCAAGGTGGCCCCGCAGGATCCCCAGTTTGGACCAACACTCCTGAGGAGCACTGGCCCGGGTTGTTGATTAATAAATCCTCGGGTTAATTACTCCCTCGGCAAGTTTTAGTTGTTAGGCAAATGTAGTACCAAAGTTGGGCCTTGCTGGAAAAGCTTTAGCACTAAGCGAGTTATCAAGGGGGGCCCATAAACCCCAACCGTTTTAGGAACGCAAAATCCGGGAACATAACACCGGTTTATCGGGTCCTAAGGTGGCATGAGTGGAACAAAACACCGAGCAAAAGGCCAAGCCTTCCACCCACTGCCAAGTATATAGGTGTGTTAATATATTTAAGAGATATTGTGATATTCCAACAACAAGTTCCAACATGGAGCAATCTTCATCTTCACCTGCAACTAACAACGCTATAAGAGGGGTTGAACAAGCCGGTAACATAGCCAAACAACGGTTTGCTGGGAAGGTGTCAAAGGTTAGAGGTTTCATGGCAACCATAGGGGGCTGACAAACAGACATAGGCATTGAGGCAATATCTAAAGAGCGAGACATCTAGCATAGGCAAAGATAGTAGTGATATCTGGGAATGGTCATCTTGCCTGAGATTCCACAAGGAAGAAGAACGAGTCCATGAAGTAGTCGAACAAATCCTCACAACTCCGGAACGAAACCAAAGCTAACGAGAGAAGCAAACCGGAAAGAAGCAAACAATACGGCAAACACACAAGCACAAACATGGCATAAAGTGCAAACAAATATGATGCATGTCCGGTTTAAATATGCATGACATGGCAAGGTGCACAAGCAATACTACAAGTTAAGCGGGGCTCAATATGCAACGAGTTGCATATTGACAAAACACCACATTTCATTTATTTAGTTGACTCTCATTTATTTACAAGACAAGATTAAATGTTTTCATTAAACATGGCAAGAGGCGAAGCATGAGCAAAACTACACTATCTAGACAAGTTTAAATGTGGCCGGAATGACAAACAACAAATCCCGGAAACTCCCCATGTGCATATTTAGCAATTATTAAAGCAAACAACAATTTAAACATTTTAATGTTGTTATCATGATGCGGATGACAAATGCAAGTTTATGCAATTTTTATTAAAAGTGGACATGAAGATGATATGAAGCATTTGTCGCCACAACGGAATGAAAGGGGTGTCATGGCGGCGAAAACGGGAATGGTGCCACGGCAACATTCCGATTCCGAAACTCGTTGAGATGCCGATGCAAAAGAAGGGTGGCGAAGCGTGTCATGCAAGAAGATGGGGGTGATCCCGTTGCGGGGTTCCCACGGTTCGGCGACAAGGCAACGAGGGGTACTTCAAACACGGTGCAACAAACGGTGCATATCATACAACATGCAATCGTCCACGGGGTCATCGGTTCGGCGGTTATACCTTCGAAGCATGCATTTGGGGGCGGTTCGAGTTCGACGAGGAAAGTAGTGGTACACGGGTCGTAGAGGAAGTAGTTGTTCACGAGGTCGTCATCCAAGTAGTCGTTCACATTCCGTTTCTGATAGGTACTTGACGAAGCCATCATTTTCGAAGCGACGGTAGTCGTACACGAGGCGTCGGGGTCGTCGTTGACGTAGGGGTACACGGTTCGAGTTCGTTCGGGGCTGTCGTGGTACTTGCCGTAGGGGTACTTGGCGAACAACGGTCGTCATGGTACATGGAGTATCTTGATACGTCCAAAATGTATCTATAATTTCTGCTTGCTCCATGCTTCTTTTGTGTGATATTGCTATGATATTGATGCACTTCCATACACTTTTGATCATATTTGGACTAACTTATTAACTCAGTGCACCACAGTGCCATTTCCTGTTTTCTGCCGTTTTTCTATTTCAGGTTTCCCCCATATTAAAAGTGCTCCAAAAATTCCAGGAAAAATATAGGAAAAATCAGCGTACATGAAGCTTCGCGAAGAACCAAAGATGGGCCAGAGGGGAGCCAGGGGAGGCCCAGGCGGCCACCTGGCGCGTCCCACCCCTGGCCGCGCCAGGGGGGCGCCTGGGGCCCCTGCTCCGCCTCTGGCTGCCCCCCTTCGCATATATATCCCTCTCGTCCCGAAACCCTCGAGGACAAAACCCTTTTTCGCGATCTCGCCTCTGTTCCGCCGCCACAGCGCTTCCAAGATCGGGAGCATCAGGAGAACTCTTCCCGGCACCCTACCGGAGGGGAGAACCACCACCGGGAGCTTCTCCACCACCATGGACGCTTCCCGAATGAGTCGTGAGTAGTCCACCTTGGACCATGGGTCCATGATCAGTAGCTATGTGATGTTCTCCTCCCCTCTTTGCTCTTCATGGTTTAGACCTCGTGAGCTGCCCTACATGATCGAGGCACATATGTAATCTTTCTGCTGTTGCTTTGCTGAGTTTGCTGGGATCTGATGGATTATGAGACTATGTTCAGATTGTGTTTGAGTAATATATTTGATTCACCTCTTTTATATCTTTGTTCTTGAGTAATTCTTGCATGTTATCCGTTGCTGTTTATTGCTTTGGCCAAGTAGTAGGTAGTAACTCCAAGAGGGAGCGTTATGCTTGATTGTGGGTTCATGCCCCCTGATGACTAGCTTGAGTGACAGAAACATGAGTCTAGGGGATGTGCTGTTGCCACAAGGGAGAAAACAACGGTGCTTGTACTTGCGGGTGCAAGGATTGTTTACTTTACGCAAAGTTCTTTTAATGCAGTTGTGTGTTGCTTTGAGTTTACACTTTGGGTAGGATTCACAACTTAATACCAGCGAGATGTTCTGGATAGATATCTCAAGGTGGATGATTAGTAGTAGATGCAGATGGATTTCGGTCTACTTGCCTTGGCGTACCGCCCATGCTTTTGAGCCTCTCCCTTTCTTTGCAGCATAGTTAGCATTGATTTGCGCACATAATCCTGTCAATTGCCCAGCTGTAATTTGTTTACCTCGCTTTGCTGTTTTATCGTCTTTTGGGAGAGAGACATCACTAGTGAACATCATGGGACCCCGGTCCATATTACCACCGCTGATCACACCTTCTATTTACTTCATGTTTTTATTTCCTAGTTGCAGTCATAGCTATCATTATTATCTCTTGTGTTTGATCCTTTGTAAACAACAAGGCCGGAGGGATTGACAACCTCTCTGTACTCGTTGGGAGCAAAGTTATCTGTATCTGTGTGCAGGTCCCGTCAACCGCTAAGTTCTGGCGCCGTTGACACCTACTTGTCGACCCTCGGAGTCTCACGGGATTCAATCCTTGGTATCTTTGCCAAGGGAAATTTGCCTCTACGCTACATCTCAACCTTCCACTTGGGGTAACCAACGAGGGGCGAGAAGCCATCATATCTTCATGTGGTCGAACTTGGCGATTTCGTAGATGGTAGAAGAGGTACTCGAAATTGTCGCCGTGTAGTCATTCTCAGCGTCCTTGGGGCATCGGTTTCGGTGGTCAAACATGTAGTCGTACACGTTCAGCTTCATGGAACTTGGCGAAAACACGGACACGAACATGGTGATCCGGGCACAAATCTTGTAACTGTGGCTTTGGCATCAACAAAACAAAACAACAACAAAAACGGAAGCACGACTTAGGGGCTCCTCGAACCCATGGAGACCACCGGCAGTAGGAACTCCGGCTGGTGGCGCAAGTGGTGGCATCCTTCGGCGAGGATGACGAGGCTGAGACAAGGCAGAGGACGGGGGGGGGGGGGGGGGGGGGG
>LR738712.1:163793899-163833519 GCA_902687465.1 Secale cereale
GCGAAGGGTGACTCACGGCGGCCCAGCGCTGGTGAAGCCCGGCGACGGCAAAGGCACCTCGGGGTCGGCCCTGGCGAGCTGCGGCCAGGAAATCATGGCACCAAGGGAGGAAGTCATCGGGCGAAGCAGCAGCACAACACGGGCGGAGTTGGAGACAAGGGGCGGCCAGCGGCGATGCTGGAGCAGCGGGAGCTCGGGGACGAGGACCTCCCGGAGAGCTGCAGCCGCGGCAGGAAGACGAGGACGCTGCTCCGGCGACTCCTTCGTCGGGGTCCCAGCATGGGTCCTGGATCCTAAGCGACGACGAGCTCCGCGCAGAGGTACAGGGCGGCACCGACGGGAGGCGGAGAAGGCGGGAGAAGGCGGCGGCTCTGGCCGGCCAGCGCTCCAGCGGGCGAGGCGTGGGCTGTCGCTGGCGGCGGGGAGGTGCTGCGGTGGCCATGCGGCTCCATAGAGGCGAGCCGCGGGGCCGTCGCTAGCGGCGGGGCGAGGCTGGTGAGGGATCGAAGGAGGAGGGAGAGAGCGAGGGTCGGGTGCGGGGGAGATCGAGAGGAGGAGCGGGTCGGGGCCTCTGGGTGCGGCACGAGGGAGAGGAGCGAGGGACGAGGGGGGATCGAGAAGAGGAGTAGCGACGGGCTAGGGTTAGGAGGAGGGAAAGCGGGCTGCGGGGAGATGGGCCTTAGAGGCCGATGGGCCGGCCTAAGTGAGGGACGAGGCTGGACTCTCTTGCCCCTCTCTCTTTTACCCAAATTACAGAAAGAAAAGAAAGAAAAAAACAAGAAGAGAAAAAAAATGAGAAGAAGGAAGGGTTACAAAAAGAGTTTGGACATGGGGTAAAATTCCCCGGACTCACAAAAATGTAAGGAATTTAAATAAAATCAACGGGAGACTTTTGGGAAATGAAGGTTCAAACAAGTTTGAACAAAAGTCAAACTATTTGAATTTACAAAAAAAAACTTTTGATGGAATCCAAAAGGGGTCGGATTTGAGGATGTGTCTTAACTCAGCCAATATGGTTCATGGTCAAAGGTTGAGGCCAGAATTGAGTTGGAAAGGCATGGGGAAAAATATGCAAGTGTGTTATGGTTACTTCCAACAAATGGAATAATTATTATAATAGCTCCCTAAAACATTGGGAGTATATGTTATAAAGAGAAAGCATCCTTCCCTCGACTTAAATGGATCGAAGATCCACACAATTTATTTAGTTAAGTTGGAAAGATTAAAGACATGATGGCATGATGACATGATGCAAGCACAAATAAAATAGAGCAAGCAATAAAAACACACAACGAAACCTGGAATAGCTGGAATCTTCTGGAGCGTCGGTCTTCGGGCATCACACTTTTGGTTTGGGACATATGTGGATGTGAGAAAGTGGTTGAGGATTTTGGAGCATATCACTAAGCACTTTGAGCAAGGAAGCCATTAAGAAACACCTCATCCCCTTTTAATAGTGATCTTGGATCACTAAAATAGAAAATGTAGAGTCTTGAGCTTTGAGCTTGAGCTAATCCTTTGTCCTTATCATCTTGAAGGGTGTAATGCCCAGTATGAGACTATACCTCCCACGTGTCAAGGCACGACCTAAAGGCATAATCTCATACTAGAATGATCTCAAGTATGGTATCTTTGCACAGCTCATGTAAAAGAGGGGATGAAAAGTAAAAGAGTAGTTGGCTTACACTCGCCACGTCACACAATGTATTACATAAACATTCATCATCCAAATAACATCACAGTCCGACTACAGACGAAGATCCAAATGAAAGATACCATAAATAAAGCAACACAAGGTCCCGTTCGCCCCTAGTAGGAACCGCTACTGATCCTCGAAACGTCACATGCATATGGCCAAACTCTTCATCGAACTCCCATTGAAGTTCTGATCCATCTCCTGCATTGTTCTCAGCGGTACCTACATCTGGTGTTGTGTAGAATCTGTGAGCCACGGAGGACTCAGCAATCCCGTTCCCGGGTATCAAAACTAACAAAGCCTTTAGGTGAGAGAAGGCTTTAAAAGTGTTTGCAGCAAGCACTAAGCAACTAACTTAAGAGTTCAGAGCGAGAAGAGAGTAAGAGCCAACGATCGTCAAGGTGATCACGAAGTGATCATAACTACTCACGTCAGACATAACCCCACTGTGTTCTTCTTCTCGCAACCCCTTCAAGAAGAGACAATCACGGAACTCACACAGGTAGTGTATTCTTAAGGATAGAGTGTCATGTTATCTACAACCGGATATTAACAAATTCCCATCTGCCACATAACCGCGGGCACGGCTTTCGAAAGATCAAAACCCTGCAGGGGTGTCCCAACTTAGCCCATCACAAGCTCACGATCTGCGGAGTCGCAACTCCAAAGTGGGAAGACCGAGTATTCTCGGAATCCCGTGCTCAAGATATTTCGACGAAGTTAAAACTAATCCAGCAAGACCTCCCCGCATGCCGACACCCTGATAGTTGCCGCGCGTATCTCGTCTCAGGCCACGACCAGATGAGCTATGGTTGCAACATCCAAAATACCCCAAGTTGCCAAGGGGCGGTGCCGCAAGCTTCTCTAGGTTGGACCAACACTCAAAACGAGCACTGGCCCGGGGTTGATTAATAAATCCTCAGGTTAATTACTCCCTTGGCAAGTTTTAGTTGGTAGGCAAAAGTAGTACCAAAGTTGGGCCTCGTTGGAAAAGCTTTAAGCAGTGCGAATTATCAAGGGGGGCCCATAAACCCAAACCGTGTTAGGAACGCAAAATCTGGGAACATAACACCGGTTTATCGGGTCCTAAGGTGGCATGAGTGGAACAAAACACCGAGCAAAAGGCCAAGCCTTCCACTCATTGCCAAGTATATAGGTGTGTTAATATATTTAATAGATATTGTGATATCCCAACAATAAGTTCCAACATGGAGCAATCTTTATCTTCACCTGCAACTAACAACGCTATAAGAGGGACTGAGCAAGCGGGTAACATAGCCAAACAACGGTTTGCTGGGAAGGTGTCAAAGGTTAGAGGTTTCATGGCAACAATAGGAGGCTGACAAACAGACATAGGCATCGAGGCAATATCTAAAGAGCGAGACATCTAGCATAGGCAAAGATAGAGGTGATATCGGGGAATGGTCATCTTGCCCGGGATTCTGCAAGGAAGAAGAACAAGACCATGAAGTGGTCGAACAACTCCTCACAACTCCGGAACGAAAGCGAAGCTAACGAGAGAAGCATACCGGAAAGAAGCAAACAACATGGTAAACACACAAGCATACGCATGTCATATGATGCACAACCAAGTATGATGCATGTCCGGTTCAAATATGCATTGCATGGCAAAGTGCACAAACAAGTACTACAAGTTAAGTGGAGCTCAATATGCAACGAGTTGCATATTGACAAAACACCACATTATATTTATTTAGTTGACTCTCGTTTATCTACAAGACAAGATTAAATGTTTTTATTAAACATGGCAAGAGGTGAAGCATGAGCAAAACTACACTATCTAGTCAATTTAAATGAGGCCGGAAATAACGACAACAAATTCCGGAAACTCCCCATGTGCATATTTAGCAATTATTAAAGCAAACAACAATTTTTAAGTACTTAAATGTTGTTATCATGATGCGGATGACATTTTCCAGTTTTATGCAAAAGTTGACAATTAACAAGAGATGAAGCATTTGGTCGCCACGAAGGAAAAGAAAGGGGTGTCATGGCGACGAGAATGGAAACGGTGCCACGGCAACGTTCCGATTATCCAACAACTCGTCGAGATGCCGATGCAAAAAAAAAGGTGGCGTGAACGAGTCGAATAAGATGATGGGGTGCTCCCGGCTTCCGAGTTCCCACGGGTCGACGACAAAAGAGGGGCACAACGGGCACGGCGCAAACAAGTATTTCAACTCATACAACACAAGCGTTTGTCCACGGGTCATCGTTTTGGCGGTATACCTTCGAAGCGTGTGTTTCCGGAGGGGTTCGAGTTCGAGCGATGTAGTTGTACACGGGTCATAGAGGAAGTAGTTGTTCACAAGTCGGTCATAGTGGAAGTAGTTGCACACGGCGATGGTGGTTGTACACGTTTCGTAGAGGAACTTGGCGGTACCGAGGGCTCCGGGCGTCGGGGTACTTGCGCGTTCCGGATGTGTAGTCGTTCACGAGTCTTCGACGAAGGTAGTCGTTCGGGCGTACATGCTTGCCGATGTGGTACTTGGCGAATCCTTGTAGTCGTACATATCTTCGTGCTGTAGTCGAACTTGGGGTCTTGGCATATCCGTGTGTAGACGTACTTGCTGCTCCGTGTGATTGAACTCAAGGTGTTCTTCCGTCGGACTTGGTGCGATGCAGAAGGAGCAGCTCCAGCGGTGGCCATGCGACGAGGAAGAAGACGGGGCGTAGCAGAACGACGCGACGGGGCAGCTCCGGGCGAGCAGACAGAGGTGCAGTGAGAGGAGCAGGCCGGAGTGGACAGGTCGCAAGTCGCGAGGCCAAGGCAGGCGGCTCGGCACCGGCGACGGAGCTGACGCGCAGAGGAGGTGATGTCGCGGTGCGGAGCAGAGCAGGGGACGTGGAGGAGGTCCAAAGGCAGGCTCGTGCGGGGGCCTGCCGCGGCTCCCTGGCGAGGCGGCGTTGATCCGGACCGTCGGTGGAGGTGCGGGGCGGCACCGGCGGGAGGCGGAGCAGACGGGAGAAGGCGGCGGGGTCGTGGAGGCGCTCGGCAGCGGGGCCGACGGGGATCAGGCGCGGCCGTGGTGCGGCGGAGGTCGATGGCTGAGGCGCCGTTGCGGGGATAGAGAGGAGCAGGGGAGACTGGAGGGGATCGGGGCTAGGGGTTGAGGCCGAGAGGATCGGGGTCCTGCCGGCAGATGAGGGAAACAGATGAGGGAGCGAGGGAGAGCTGGGGATCGATGCGGCTTAGGGTTAGGAGGGAGATGCAGCTGGGCCTAGGAGGCTGGCCTGGGCCGCGGGGGGAGGGACGCTGGGCCTTGCCAGCTGCGGCTGGGCCTTGAGGCAAAAGGCCGGCCTGGCTGCAGGCTCTCTTCTGCCTCTCTCTCTCAAGAAAAACAAAACAGAGAACTAAAGAGAGAGGAAAAGAAAAGGGAACCTAGGGAAAGAATTTACACATGAGGGTAATTTTCTCGGGCTCATAAAAATGAGCTTAATCCAAGAAAAATAGAAGCGACATGATTGAAAGATATAATTCAAACATATTTGAATTTAATTCAAATGGGTTTGAACTAAGACTTGATTTTCGAAGTGTCCAAAAATGTTTGAGTTTTTGGAGGAGCCTCGAAAAAAACGGTTAAGAATTATAGACAAGGTTACAGAGTCAAAAATTGAAGTAGAAAACGAATATGAGGAATATTTGCAAGTGTTTTTCGATGATTCCAAGGCAATGGAATATTTTGATATAGCTCCCTAATAATATTAGGAGACTTTGTATCGGTTATAAAGAGAAATCACCATGTGAATATCCCTCGATTTAAATGGATCAAAGATCCATACGATTTATTTAGTTGAGTTTTAAAAATTAAAAGACTTGATGGCATGATGACATGATGCAATGCAAAAATAAATGAAGCAAGCACAAATGAAACACACGGGAAAACCCGGAACATCTGGAATCTTCTGGAGCGTCGGTCTTCGGGCGTCACAACTCTCCCACACTAACAGAGGATCTCGACCCAAGATCCTAGAGATGGCACCGGATAAAAGAGGATAAAGGAAGAGGTAAAACAAAGTTGCTTCTTCGACAAATGAGTGAAACCATGAACCTTGAGGTTGAACAAATTGAAAGAAAAATACAACAGAGATGAACGAAGATGAAAACACTCCGTTAGAAAAGAGGAACAAGGTACATTACGAGAATGAAGAGCTTAGGTGACAAGATAGGCAATGAAACCACTCCAGTTAAAACAAGGTAGAGAAGGAATAAGAACGAAAGAATTTGGACAGCACTCCGACTGTAAATGGAAGAATTGAACATGAACTTGAGAAGATGGGCTGATAGTTGACGAAATCAACAACACACTGCCTCTGAAACAATTGAAAGAATGGCACAAGGGGTAAGAAGGATTCAGACATCACTCCGGTTGAAAACAGAGGAAAAACTAGATAAGATGACCAAACTTGAATGGAGGACACAACACTCCAGTTAAATAGACAAGCAAGGGAAGAATATGATCTTGAAAGAAACGAGATGATGGTCAAAGAGAGCAATATCACAATGCCTCCGGATTGAAAGAATAGAATATAGATCAAAGAAAGAAATGAACGGAGAAAAATATGACAACTTCTCCCAAAATTGAATTTGAAAGGGAATCCTTAAAAAGATGGATTGAACAGAGTTGTTGGAAGAATCAACAAGCACAGAATAAGCTTGTTGTTGGCTTATGGAAAACATCTCAAAATTATGAGGTGACAACCAGCCACTTGCGAAAACATTTCATTGGATTGAGATCAACAAGGAGACAAAAAACTTATCTCCCCGGAATGATAAATGAAGAACTTGGGTCATTTATAAGCACCATAATAGCAACAATTCTTAGGGAAAGCTTTAGGTGAATTATAACCCAAGAAAACTCCAACAAATAAATTGAAGGGTTAGAAGGATCTCCTGAACGAAGAAAATGATGGGTTTAAATATCTCATTCCTGACAACTTGTGAATCATGAAACATGAAGGGAAAGTGGTCAAGAATGACATAACACCACCTCAAAAGATAAGGGAGCAAGAATTGCACTTCGGAATGCATGATGAAGACTGCTTGAGCTCCAACAAGAATCTTGAAGAACACTTCGAGGATGAATTAAATCATGAAGAACCACCATGAAAACTCTGGTAACAAAATAATGAGAAGTGGAGGATAAGAAGAATAAGATTGAAGCGTTGCAATGGTTAGATGAAGCTTTGAAATGATACAATTGAAATAACTTGGAGCTCCGGAAAAGAGATTAATCACTTCGGGGAATAAGAATAAGATTTATTGTATGCTTATCCTTCACCAAATTAAATTGATGACAAGCAACGGATTTGGCATACTACTTATTCTTGTTGCAAGGAATTAAAGAGAGATCTCGCACAAACTTGAGAGAGTATCCAACGAATCACGGGTAGGATTATGAAAAGAACAAATGAATTGATATGATAACAACGAAAGAGTAATCTTGATTGAACCACCGTAAAAATATGGAGACGAACGAGGAGGCATCAATTAAGAATAGTTGGAGGACAAAGTTGAAAACTGAGAACGAAGAAATCTTCTGAAATGATGGCCTTCGGAGGATCACAATGGAAAGAATTCATGAAATGCTTCGAATGGGTATAAAAATAATTCCTCACAATCGGAACAATAATGAGGATGGCATTAAGCTAAAACCACGGATCTTCAAGAGAACGGGCCAAGATTTAAGAGAAACTCTTCTCCTGTCTTCACATGTTGAGAAGAATGACGAGAATAACATGAAGAATTGTTTAGGCACTCCGTAATGGGAATTAAAAGGTTGAACCAAAGGTGAAAAGAATTTGAAAGCGATCTTAGAGGATACATTTGACCGATGAGAAATCCATTCTTACGTCAAACTTGAAAATAATTTTAGAATAACTCCGGAAAATAGAAGAGTCAGGTAAGATCCTGGGAAAAGACCTGTGAGTTAGGGCCCACTAAAAAAAACACCGTTGGAATGATTGCTTAAGAGATATTGCACCGGTTGAATTAAATGACTTGAGTAAGATGACAATCCTCAAAATAGCTTGAACGGATTAAGAATTGAAACACGAATCTTAGATATCTTGCCCACTCCGGATAAGAATTAGAGAGTTGAATAAATAAGAGAGCCTTGGATAAGAACTTTCAACATGGGAAATCATGTGAAACCAGAGGAAGAAATATGATCAACACCAAAGCTTGGATTTAGACCACTGGACAAGAAACGAGAGCGGAGAATGATAAACTTGAAGCTCCTGAGCATCATCACGAGAAATCACCGGATAGGGGCATTGATGGGAAGAATGAAGAAACATCACATGAATAAAATGGATACTTGATTAAGAATTCTGGCTCCATAAGAAAAGGGTGGGAGGGTGGGGAAAAACAAAGGCAACTTGGGATGAATGAAACATACACCGTTGAGAAAAGACTGAGAGTTGATCTTGCAGATGATGAAAAGATCGGATTAACTTGAAGCAAAGCACGCCGGTTGAAAAGAATCTACATGACAATCTTGATGACCAAGAAGGATTAGCACTCCCATAGAAATATGAGAACACCGATTAAGATAGGTATGGAATCAACATTTGCCATCGAAGCAACTCGAATACCAGAATCAAAACGAAAACAACGGATAGATATGTTGCAACATAATCTTCACAATATCATCCGAACAGAGAATTGAACGAATGAATACCATAGCTTAATGGTACAACACTTGTCGAGAAGCCACTTGGGAGAACAAAAGGTAAATAAAAAACAATAAGGAGCAGATAGAACAAATACAAGATAGAAGTTTCGTTCCACATATTCGTGCTGAAAGCTCATGGAACGTGTTACAAAAGGGTTTTGCAATCCCCGGATCAGCATAGCCAAGGACCCTTTAAGATGCAACTCCCGATCGGAACAACGCCCATATAACCACTTCAGTCAATGTAGAACCCCGAACTCCATATCATGCATTCGTTGGAAGAATGCCTACGAGCTACTAGATGAACCCACCTATTAATTTTCGAAAGTTTCCAATTATGCAATCAGGTGTTGGGGATACAGGGGAAGCACCGCGCACTCAACTCTAATCCTACATCCAGCTGTATCCATCCTTCAACACATAACCAGTTATTTTCGGAAACCGTTTACCTCGGACCTTTGAAACGCATCTGCTATACAAGCTATGGCAATACTCCCGAACTACCTCCCCAGTACTGGGTGATGTCGGGGTTATCTTGCCACCAACCGCATAGAAGAGTTTTCGATGTCAGCCGTCTTAAGTATTCCAGAACTGTTGCGATAGATTTGTGATGACAACACCTCGGAGCTCAACTCTCCGGGACACTGCCACAACCCCTAAATGACAGGAGGCATCGAGAACAATGTTCTCGTCATAAAGACATCGGAACAATCCAAACAATACTCGCGTGATCCTAAAAAAATTAGTGATTTTTTTAGAGTAGAAGAGATAGAGTAATCGTCAGGAGTCCTCACCAGAGTGAAAAGGGATGAGGAGTAAAAAGAAATCCTACTCTCCGATATATATATAGGACTCAAAAACATTTTCAAGTGTGTGCCTAGACTTAACCGTCAACGATTCGATCAATCAGTGGGGGCTTCTAAGTCGGAGAAGGCTCTGAATACCAACTTGTAATGCCCAGTATGAGACTATACCTCCCACGTGTCGAGGCACGACTTAAAGGCATAATCTCATACTAGAATGATCTCAAGTATGGTATCTTTGCACAACTCATGTAAAAGAGGGGATGAAAAGTAAAAGAGTAGTTGGCTTACACTCGCCACGTCACACAATGTATTACATAAACATTCATCATCCAAATAACATCACAGTCCGACTACGGACGAAGATCCAAATGAAAGATACCATAAATAAAGCAACACAAGGTCCCGATCGCCCCTAGTAGGAACCGCTACTGATCGTCGAAACGTCACATGCATACGGCCAAACTCTTCATCGAACTCCCATTGAAGTTCTGATCCATCTCCTGCATTGTTCTCAGTGGTACCTGCATCTGGTGTTGTGTAGAATCTGTGAGCCACGGAGGACTCAGCAATCCCGTTCCCGGGTATCAAAACTAACAAAGCCTTTAGGTGAGGGAAGGCTTTAAAAGTGTTTGCAGCAAGCACTAAGCAACTAACTTACGAGTTCAGAGCGAGAAGAAAGTAAGAGCCAACGATCGTCAAGGTGATCACGAAGTGATCCTAACTACTCACGTCAGACATAACCCCACCGTGTTCTTCTTCTCGCAACCCCTTCGAGAAGAGACAATCACGAAACTCACACAGGTAGTGTATTCTTAAGGATAGAGTGTCATGTTATCTACAACCGGATATTAACAAATTCCCATCTGCCACATAACCGCGGGCACGCTTTCGAAAGATCAAAACCCTGCAGGGGTGTCCCAACTTAGCCCATCACAAGCTCACGATCTGCGGAGTCGCAACTCCAAAGTGGGAAGACCCGAGTATTCTCGGAATCCCGTGCTCAAGATATTTCGACAAAGGTAAAACTAATCCAGCAAGACCTCCCGGCGTGCCGACACCCTGATAGTAGCCGCGCGTATCTCGTCTCAGGCCACGACCGGATGAGCTATGGTTACAGCATCCAAAATACCCCCAGTTGCCAAGGGGCAGTGCCGCAAGCTGCTCTAGGTTGGACCAACACTCAAAACGAGCACTGGCCTAGGGGTTGATTAATAAATCCTCGGGTTAATTATTCCCTCGGCAAGTTTTAGTTGGTAGGCAAAAGTAGTACCAAAGTTGGGCCTCGCTGGAAAAGCTTTAAGTAGTGCGAATTATCAAGGGGGGCCCATAAACCCCAACCGTGTTAGGAACGCAAAATCCGGTAACATAACACCGGTTTATCGGGTCCTAAGGTGGCATGAGTGGAACAAAACACGGAGCAAAAGGCCAAGCCTTCCACTCATTGCCAAGTATATAGGTGTGTTAATATATTTAATAGATATTGTGATATCCCAACAATAAGTTCCAACATGGAGCAATCTTCATCTTCACCTGCAACTAACAACGCTATAAGAGGGACTGATCAAGCGGGTAACATAGCCAAACAACGGTTTGCTGGGAAGGTGTCAAAGGTTAGAGGTTTCGTGGCAACAATAGGAGGCTGACAAACATACATAGGCATCGAGGCAATATCTAAAGAGCGAGACATCTAGCATAGGCAAAGATAGAGGTGATATCGGGGAATGGTCATCTTGCCTGGGATTCCGCAACGAAGAAGAACAAGACCATGAAGTAGTCGAACAACTCCTCACAACTCCGGAACGAAAGCGAAGCTAACGAGAGAAGCATACCGGAAAGAAGCAAACAACACGGTAAACACACAAGCATAAGCATGGCATATGATGCACAACCAAGTATGATGCATGCCCGGTTTAAATATGCATGGCATGGCAAAGTGCACAAACAAGTACTACAAGTTAAGTGGAGCTCAATATGCAATGAGTTGCATATTGACAAAACACCACATTATATTTATTTAGTTGACTCTCCTTTATCTACAAGACAAGATTAAATGTTTTTATTAAACATGGCAAGAGGTGAAGCATGAGCAAAACTACACTATCTAGTCAATTTAAATGAGGCCGAAAATAACGACAACAAATCTCGGAAACTCCCCATGTGCATATTTAGCAATTATTAAAGCAAACAACAATTTTTAAGTATTTAAATGTTGTTATCATGATGCGGATGACATTTTCCAGTTTTATGCAAAAGTTGACAATTAACAAGAGATGAAGCATTTGGTCGCCACGACGGAAAAGAAAGGGGTGTCATGGCGACGAGAATGGAAACGGTGCCACGGCAACGTTCCGATTATCCGACAACTCGTCGAGATGCCGATGCAAAAGAAAAGGTGGCATGAACGAGTCGAACAAGATGATGGGGTGCTCCCGGCTTCCGAGTTCCCACGGGTCGACGACAAAAGAGGGGCACAATGGGCACGACGGAAACAAGTATTTCAACTCATACAACACAAGCGTTTGTCCACGGGTCATCGTTTTGGCGGTATACCTTCGAAGCGTGTGTTTCCGGAGGGGTTCGAGTTCGAGCGATGTAGTTGTACACGGGTCATAGAGGAAGTAGTTGTTCACAAGTCGGTCGTAGTGGAAGTAGTTGCACACGGCGATGGTGGTTGTACACGTTTCATAGAGGAACTTGGCGGTACCGAGGGCTCCGGTCGTCGGGGTACTTGCCGCGTTCCGGATGTGTAGTCGTTCACGAGTCTTTGGCGAAGGTAGTCGTTCGGGCGTACATGCTTGTCGATGTGGTACTTGGCGAATCCCTGTAGTCGTACATATCTTCGTGCTGTAGTTGAACTTGGGGTCTTGGCGTATCCGTGCGTGGACGTACTTGCTGCTCTGTGTGATTGAACTCGAGGTGTTCTTGCCATCGGACTTGGTGCGATGCAGAAGGAGCAGCTCCAGCGGTGGCCATGCGACGAGGAAGAAGACGGGGCAGCTCCGGGCGAGCGGACAAAGGTGCAGTGAGAGGAGCAGGCCGAAGGGGACATGCCGCAGGTCGTGAGGCCGAGGCAGGCAGCTCGGCACCGGCGACGGAGCTGACGCGCAGAGGAGGTGATGTCGCGGTGCGGAGCAGAGCAGGGGACGTGGAGGAGGTCCAAAGGCAGGCTCACGCGGGGGCCTGCCGCGGCTCCCTGGCGAGGCGGCGTTGATCCGGACCGGCGGCGGACGTGCGGGGCGGCACCGGCGGGAGGCGGAGCAGACGGGAGAAGGCGGCGGGGTCGTGGAGGCGCTCGGCAGCGGGGCCGACGGGGATCAGGCGCGGCCGTGGTGCGGCGAAGGTTGACGGCTGAGGCGCCGTTGCGGGGACAATGAGGAGCAGGGAAGACTGGAGGGGATCAGGGCTAGGGGTCGAGGCCGAGGGGATTGGGGTCCTGGCGGCGGATGAGGGAAACGGATGAGGGAGCGAGGGAGAGATGGGGATCGATGCGGCTTAGGGTTAGGAGGGAGATGCGGCTGGGCCTAGGAGGCTGGCCTGGGCCGCGGGGGAGGGACACTGGGCCTTGCCGCTGCGGCTGGGCCTCGAGGCAAAAGGCCGACCAAGCTGCAGGCTCTCTTCTGCCTCTCTCTCTCAAAAAAAAAACAAACAAACAAAACAGAGAACTAAAGAGAGAGGAAAAGAAACGGGCACCTAGGGAAAGAATTTACACATGAGGGTAATTTTCTCGGGCTCATAAAAATGAGCGTAATCCAAGAAAAATAGAAGCGGCATGATTGAAAGATATAATTCAAACATATTTGAATTTAATTCAAATGGGTTTGAACTAAGACTTGATTTTAAAGTGTCCAAAAATGTTCTAATTTTTGGAGGAGATTCGAAAAAAACGGTTAAGAATTATATACAAGGTTACAGAGTCAAAAATTGAAGTAGAAAAAGAATATGAGGAATATTTGCAAGTGTTTTTCGATGATTCCAAGGCAATGGAATATTTTGATATAGCTCCCTAATAATATTAGGAGACTTTGTATCGGTTATAAAGAGAAATCACCATGTCAATATCCCTCGATTTAAATGGATCGAAGATCCATACGATTTGTTTAGTTGAGTTTTAAAAATTAAAAGACTTGATGGCATGATGACATGATGCAATGCAAAAATAAATGAAGCAAGCACAAATGAAACACACGGGAAAATCCGAAACATCTGGAATCTTCTGGAGCATCGGTCTTCGGGCGTCACAAATGGTTCCACATCCTCTAGTCCAGGCCACTCCATTTGTTAAACCTGTCTGAAATATACTAGATGAAAACATTAGTCCAACAAGAGATATGTTGACATTAATTACCAAAATCACCCAGGGAGCATTTATGCTTTCACCCCCCTCTTCTCAATTTCCATGCTCGTTGTGGTGTTCTTCCTCCTTCCATCCTCATGCCGATGTTGTGTGTCATCCTAACCGAGTGGCCTTCTCCGACGGTCCAATGTTTCCCCCGACCGTACCTATAACCCCTCCCCCTTGTACGGAGCTAGTGAGCACCAACCTGTTGGGGATCGTAGCAGAAATCAAAAAGAATTCTACGCATCACCAAGATCAATCTATGGAGTAAACTAGCAACGAGGGAGAGGGGAGTGCATCTACATACCCTTGTAGATCGCGATGCGGAAGCGTTACAAGATCGCGGATGAAGGAGTCGTACTTGCAGCGATTCAGATCGCGGTTGATTCCGATCTAAGCGCCGAACAACGGCGCCTCCGCGTTCAACACACGTGCAACCCGGTGACGTCTCCCACGCCTTGATCCAGCAAGGAGAGAGGGAGAGGTTGGGGAAGACTCCGTCCAGCAGCAGTACGATGGGGTGGTGGTAGTGGAGGAGCGTGGCACTCCAGCAAGGCTTCGCCAAGCACCGCAAGAGACGAGGAGGGAGAGAGGTAGGGCTGTGCCAAGAGAGAGAGATCCAATCGTGTGTTGGGCAGCCCCAAACCTCAAGTATATATAGGGGGAAGGGAGGGGCTGCGCCCCCACCTAGGTTTCCACCCCTAGGGGCGGAGGCCAGCTCTAGATCCCATCTAGGGGGGCGGCCATGGGGGAGAGAGGGGGGCGCACCACTAGGTGGGCCTTAGGCCCATCCGAGCCTAGGGTTTCCCCCCATTTCCTTCTCTCTTCGCCCTGGGCCCTGGTGGGGGGGGGGGGGGCGCACCAGCCCACCTGGGGCTGGTCCCCTCCCACACTTGGCCCACGCAGCCCTCTGGGGCCGGTGGCCCCACCCGGTGGACCCCCGGGACCCTCCCGGTGGTCCCGGTACGCTACAGATAGCGCCCGAAACTTTTCCGGTGACCAAAACGGGACTTCCCATATATGAATCTTTACCTACGGACCATTCCGAAACTCCTCGTGACGTCCGGGATCTCATCCGAGACTCCGAACAACATTCGGTAACCGCGTACATACTTTCCCTATAACCCTAGCGTCATCGAACCTTAAGTGTGTAGACCCTACGGGTTCGAGAGTCATGCATACATGGCCGAGACAACTCTCCGGCCAATAACCAACAGCGGGATCTGGATACCCATGTTGGCTCCCACATGTTCCATGATGATCTCATCGGATGAACCACAATGTCAAGGATTCAATCAATCCCGTGTACGATTCCCTTTGTCTATCGGTATAGCACTTGCCCGAGATTCGATCGTCGGTATCCCGATACCTTGTTCAATCTCGTTATCGGCAAGTCTCTTTTTACTCGTTCCGTAACACATCATCCCGTGATCAATTCCTTGATCACATTGTGCACATTATGATGATGTCCTACCGAGTGGGCCCACAGATACCTCTCCGTCACACGGAGTGACAAATCCCAGTCTTGATTCGTGCTGACCCAACAAACACTTTTGGAGATACCTGTAGTGCACCTTTATAGCCACCCAGTTACGTTGTGACGTTTGGCACACCCAAAGCATTCCTACGGTATCCGGGAGTTGCACAACCTCATGGTCTAAGGAAAGGATACTTTGACATTGGAAAAGCTTTAGCATACGAACTACAAGATCTTGTGCCAGGCTTAGGATTGGGTCTTGTCCATCACATCATTCTCGTAATGATGTGATCCCGTTATCAACGACATCCAATGTCCATGGTCAGGAAACCGTGACCATCTGTTGATCAATGAGCTAGTCAACTAGAGGCTTACTAGGGACATGGTGTTTGTCTATGTATCCACACATGTATCTGAGTTTCCTATCAATACAATTCTAGCATGGATAATAAACAATTATCATGAACAAGGAAATATAATAATAACCAATTTATTATTGCCTCTAGGGCATATTTCCAATAATCTCCCACTTGCACTAGAGTCAATAATCCAGTTCACATTGCCATGTGATTAACACTCACATGTCACATCGCCATGTGACTAACATCCAAAGAGTTTACTAGAGTCAATAATCTAGTTCACATCACTATGTGATTAACACTCAATGAGTTCTGGGTTTGATCATGTTATGCTTGTGAGAGAGGTTGTAGTCAACGGGTCTGCAACATTCAGATCCCTATGTATTTTGCAAAACCTTATATCATATCGTAGATGCTGCTACAACGTTCCACTTGGAGCTATTCCAAATGGTTGCTCCTTTATACGTATCCGGTATCTCTACTCAGAGCTACCCGAATAGGTGTTAAACTTGCATCAACATAACTCTTTACGTCGAACTCTTTATCACCTCCATAACCGAGAAACATTTCCTTATTCCTCTAAGGATAATTTTGACCGCTATCTAGTGATCCACTCCTAGATTACCTTTGTACCCTCTTGCCAGACATGTGGCAAGGCACACATCAGGTGCGGTACTCAGCATGGCATACCGTATAGAGCCTATGACAAAAGCATAGGGGACGACCTTCGTCCTTCCTCTTTCTTCTGCCGTGGTCAAGCTTTTGAGTCTTACTCAACTTCACACCTTACAACTCAGGTAAGAACTCCTTCTTTGACTGATCTAGTTTGAACTCCTTCAAAATCATTCCAAGATGTGTGTTCTTTTGAAAGTATCATCGAGCGTGTTGATCTATCTCTATAGATCTTGATGCCCAATATGTAAGCAGCTTTATCCAGGTATTCCTTTGAAAAACTCCTTTCAAACAACCCTTTATGATTTCTAGAAATTCTACATCATTTCGGATCAACAATATGTCATTCGCATATACTTATCAGAAATGTTGTAGTGCTCCCACTCACTTTATTGTAAATACAAGTTTCTAACAAACTTTGTATAAACCCAAAAACTTTGATCACTCCATCAAAGCGTATATTCCGACTCCGAGATGCTTGCTCTAGTCCATGGAAGGATTGCTGGAGCTAGCATACCTTTTAACATCCTTAGGATCGACAAAACCTTTCTGATTGTATCACATACAACCTTTCCTTACGAAAACTGGTAAGGAAACTTGTTTGACATCCATCTGCCAGATTTCATAAATGCAGCTAATGCTAACATGATTCCGACGGACTTAAGCATCGCTACGGGTGAGAAAATCTCATCGTAGTCAACTCCTTGAACTTGTGAAAAACTCTTTGCCACAAGTCGAGCTTCATAGACGGTGACATTACCGTCCACGTCCGTCTTCTTCTTAAAGATCCATTTATCTCAATGGCTTGGCGATCATTGGGAAAGTCCACCAAAGTCCATACTTTGTTTTGATACATGGATCCTATCTCGGATTTCTCGGCTTCTAACCATTTGTCGGAATATGGGTCCACCAACGCTTCTCCATAGTTCGTAGGTTCATTGTTGCCCAACAACATGACATCTAAGACAGGATCACCATACCACTCAGGAGTAGTACATATCCTTGTCGACCTACGAGGTTCGATAGCAACTTGATCTGGAGCTTCATGATCACTATCATTAGTTTCCTCTTCAACAGTCGTAGGTTCCACAGAAACATCTTTCTGTGTTGCACTACTCTCCGGTTGAAGTGAGGGTTCGACAACCTCATCAAGTTCTATCTTCCTCCCACTCAATTCTTTCGAGAGAAACTCCTTCTCGAGAAAGGACCCGTTCTTAGCGACAAGCATTTTTGCCCTTGGATCTGAGATAGAAGGTATACCCAACTGTTACCTTTGGGTATCCTATGAAGATGTATTTGTCCGTTTTGGGTTTGAGCTTTTTCCGGCTGAAGCCATAAGCATCGCAGCCCCAAACATTAAGAAAATGACAACTTCGGTTTCTTGCCAAACCATATGGCGTCGTCTCAACGGACTTAGATGGTGCCCTATCTAAAGTGAATGCAGCTGTCTCTAATGCATAACCTCAAAATAATAGCGGTAGATCGGTAAGAGACATCATAGATCGCACCATATCTCATAAGGTTCGATTACGACGTCCGGACACACCATTTTGCTGTGGTGTTCTAGGTGGCTTCAAATGCGAAACAATTCCACAATGTCTTAAGTGATTGCCAAACTCATAATTCAGAAAATCTCTCCTTGATCAGATCATAGGAACATGATCTTCTTGTTATGATGATTCTTAACTTCACTCTGAAATTGCTTGAACTTTTCAAACATTTCAGACTTTTGCTTCATTAAGTAAATATACCCATATCTACTCAAATCGTCAGTGAAGATGAGAAAATAACGATATCCACCACACGCCTTAATTCTCATTGGATCACACACATCAGCATGTATGATTTCCAACAAGTCACTTGCCCGTTTCATTGTACCTGAACATAGTATCTCAGTCATCCTGCCCATGAGGCATGGCTCGCATGTGTCAAGCGATTCAAAATCAAGTGACTCCAAACAACCATCAGCATGGAGTTTCTTCATGCATTTTATGCCAAAATGACCTAAGCGGCAGTGCCACAAGAAAGTGGTACTATCATTATTAACTCTACATCTTTTGGCGTTAATATTATTATCATGTGTATTACTATGATCGAGATTCAATAAACCATTGGGTGCATGACCATAAAGGTATTATTCATGTAAACATAATAACCATTATTCTCTAACTTAAATGAATAACTGTATTGCAATGAACATGATCTAATCATATTCATCCTCAACGTAGACACCTCATAACATTTATCTGGGTTCAACACTAATCCCAAAGGTAGAGGGAGCGTGCGATGGTGATCTTATCAACCTTGGAAACACTTCCAACACACATCATCACCTCGCCCTTAGCTAGTCTCCGTTTAGTCCATAGCTTTTGCTTCAAGTCACTAATAATAACAACTGAACCGGTATCCAATACCCAGACACTACTAGGAGTACTAGTAAGGTACACATCAATAACACGTATATCAAATATACTTTGTTGAAGTTGCCAGATTTCTTATCTACCATGTATTTGGGGTAGTTCCGCTATCATGTGACCGTTCCCCTTACAATAGAAGCACTTAGTCTTGAGGTTTGGGTTCAACCTTGGGTTCCTTCATTAGAGCGACAACTGGTTTGCCATTCATGAAGTTTCCCCTTCTTGCCCTTGCCCCTTTTTGAAACCAGTGGTCTTGTTAAACCATCAACAATTGATGCTCCTTCTTGAGTTCTACTTTTGCGGTCTCAAGCACCGCTAATAGCTCCGGGATCATCTCCATCCTTTGCATGTCATAGTTCATCACCAAGTTCTAGCAGCTTGGTGATAGTGTCTAGAGAATTCTGTCAACCACTATCCCATCTGGAAGATTAACTCCCACTTGGTTCAAGTGATTTAAGCACCCAGACATTCTGAGCACATGCTCACTAGTTGAGCCATTCTCCTCCATCTTGCTGGCAAAATAACTTGTCAGAGGTCTCATACCTCTCAACACGGGCATGAGCCTGAAATCCCAATTTCAGCTCTTGGGACATCTCATATGTCTTATGGCGTTCAAAACGTCATTGGAATCCCGATTCTAAGCCGTAAAGTATGGTGCACTAAACTATCAAGTAGTCATCAGGACTTGTATGTCAGATGTTCACAACATCCACAAACGACGTTGTAGGGGTTTGCACATCGAGCGGTGCATCAAAAACGTAAGCCTTCTGTGTAGCAGTGAGGACACTCCTCGGAGTACGGACCCAGTCCGCATCATTGCTTACAATATCTTTCAACTTAGTCTTTCTCTAGGACCGTATCAAAACAGGGAGCTACAACACAACTATTGGTCTACAACATAATTTGCGAAGACAACTTAGACTATTGTTCATGATAACTAAGTTCATCTCCTGAAATCCCACTCAGATAGACATCTTTCTAGTCATCTAAGTGATACATGATCCGAATCGACTAGGCCGTGTCTGATCATCACGTGAGACAGACTAGTCATCAGCGGTGAACATCTTTATGTTGATCATATCTTCTATACGACTCATGTTTGACCTTTCGGTCTTCCGTGTTCCGAGGCCATGTCTGTACATGCTAGGCTCGTCAAGTGAACCCTAAGTGTATTGCGTGTGTAAATCTGTCTTACACCCGTTGTATGTGAACGTTAGAGCCTATCACACCCGATCATCACGTGGTGCTTCAGAACAACGAACCTTAGCAACGGTGCACAATTAGGGGAAACACAATTCTTGAAATTTTAGTGAGAGATCATCTTATTTACTACCGTCGTTCTAAGCAAATAAGATGTAAAACATGATAAACATCATATGCAATCAAATAGTGACATGCTATGACCAATATCATTTTGCTCCTTTTGATCTTCATCTTCGGGGCTCCATGATCATCATCATCATCGGCATGACACCATGATCTCCATCATCATGATCTCCATCATCGTGTCTCCTTGAAGTCGTCTCGCCAAACATTACTTCTACTACTATGGCTAACGGTTAGCAATAAAGTAAAGTAATTACATGGCGTTTTCAGTGACACGCAGGTCATACAATAAAATAAGACAACTCCTATGGCTCCTGCCGGTTGTCACACTCATCGACATGCAAGTCGTGATTCCTATTACAAGAACATGATCAATCTCATACATCACATATATATCATTCATCACATCCTTTTGGCCATATCACATCACATGGCACATGCTGCAAGAACAAGTTAGACGTCCTCTAATTGTTGTTGCAAGTTTTTACGTGGCTGCTATAGGTTTCTAGCAAGAACGTTTCTTACCTACGCCAAAACCACAACGTGATATGCCAATTTCTATTTACCTTCATAAGGACCCTTTTCATCGAATCCGATCCGACTAAAGTGGGAGAGACGGACACCCGCTAGCCACCTTATGCAACTAGTGCATGTCAGTCGGTGGAACCAGTCTCACGTAAGAGTACGTGTAAGGTCGGTTCGGGCCGCTTCATCCCACGATACCGCCGAATCAAGAAATGACTAGTAACGGCAAGTAAATTGACAAATCGACGCCCACAACTACTTTGTGTTCTACTCGTGCAAGAAACTACGCATAGACCTAGCTCATGATGCCACTGTTGGGGATCGTAGCAGAAATCAAAAAAATTCTACGCATCACCAAGATCAATCTATGGAGTAAACTAGCAACGAGGGAGAGGGGAGTGCATCTACATACCCTTGTAGATCGCGATGCGGAAGCGTTACAAGAACGCGGATGAAGGAGTCGTTCTCGCAGTGATTCAGATCGCGGTTGATTCCGATCTAAGCGCCTAACAACGGCGCCTCCGCGTTCAACACACGTGCAGCCCGGTGACGTCTCCCACGCCTTGATCCAGCAAGGAGACAGGGACAGGTTGGGGAAGACTCCGTCCAGCAGCAGCACGACGGCGTGGTGGTGGTGGAGGAGCATGGCACTCCAGCAAGGCTTCGCCAAGCACCGTAAGAGACGAGGATGGAGAGAGGTAGGGCTGCGCCAAGAGAGAGAGATCCAATCGTGTGTTGGGCAGTCCCAAACCTCAAGTATATATAGGGGGAAGGGAGGGGCCGTGCCCCCACCTAGGTTTCCACCCCTAGGGGCAGCGGCTAGCCCTAGATCCCATCTAGGGGGGCGGCCAAGGGGGAGAGGGGGGGGGGCGCACCACTAGGTGGGCCTTAGGCCCATCTGAGCCTAGGGTGTCCCCCCTTTCCTTCTCTCTTCGCCTTGGGCCCTGGTGGGGGGGCGCACCAGCCCACCTGGGGCTGGTTCCCTCCCACACTTGGCCCACGCAGCCCTCTAGGGCCGGTGGCCCCACCCGGGACCCTCCCGGTGGTCCCGGTACGCTACAGATAGCGCCCGAAACTTTTCCGGTGACCAAAACGGGACTTCCCATATATGAATCTTTACCTCCGGACCATTCCGAAACTCCTCGTGACGTCCGGGTTCTCATCCGAGACTCCGAACAACATTCGGAAACCGCGTACATACTTTCCCTATAACCCTAGCGTCATCGAACCTTAAGTGTGTAGACCCTACGGGTTTGGGAGTCATGCAGACATGGCCGGGACAACTCTCCGGCCAATAACCAACAGCGGGATCTGGATACCCATGTTGGCTCCCACATGTTCCATGATGATCTCATTGGATGAACCACAATGTCAAGGATTCAATCAATCCTGTGTACGATTCCCTTTGTCTATCGGTACAACACTTGCCCGAGATTCGATCGTCGGTATCCCGATACCTTGTTCAATCTCGTTATCGGCAAGTCTCTTTTTACTCGTTCCGTAACACATCATCCCGTGATCAACTCCTTGATCACATTGTGCACATTATGATGATGTCCTACCGAGTGGGCCCACAGATACCTCTCAGTCACACGGAGTGACAAATCCCAGTCTTGATTCATGCCGACCCAACAAACACTTTTGGAGATACCTGTAGTGCACCTTTATAGCTACCCAGTTACGTTGTGACGTTTGGCACACCCAAAGCATTCCTACGGTATCCGGGACTTGCACAACCTCATGGTCTAAGGAAAGGATACTTTGACATTGGAAAAGCTTTAGCATACGAACTACAAGATCTTGTGCTAGGCTTAGGATTGGGTCTTGTCCATCACATCATTCTCCTAATGATGTGATCCCGTTATCAACGACATCCAATGTCCATGGTCAGGAAACCGTGACCATATGTTGATCAATGAGCTAGTCAACTAGAGGCTTACTAGGGACATGGTGTTTGTCTATGTATCCACACATGTATCTGAGTTTCCTATCAATACAATTCTAGCATGGATAATAAACAATTAACATGAACAAGGAAATATAATAATAACCAATTTATTATTGCCTCTAGGGCATATTTCCAATACAACCCTCCACTACCTCCCCACCATCAATTGTTGTTGAAAGTCATTAAGTGTAATCAACTCCTTGGGTAAATTAAAAAAAACAAATTACATTGCACCTTCACCGAACCATGCTAAACTTTAAGTGTATAGGGTGTGTTTAAGTTATCTATAGTGAGTAGTGTATGCACCAGATCAAAAGAGTTTGATCGCGAGTCCAACGATTTCACGTAGACCAGATTGCATGCATCACCGTTATGATTTTGCACGTGTCATGGTCCGGAATCAAATCATCCACCAACACATCCTTCATCCAAGTGGTAGGATGTAACCTCCGTAATATGAGACCTAAGTAGTCTCTCGCCGCTAAATAATATTACTTAGCATCCGAGTAGCTTATTAAGGCATGATGCAGGTCCTCATCTACAGCCTTGCATAATTCATGTCTTGTCGTCGTCTGATACATCACCGACGTATCCATAATTTTTGATTGTTCCATGTTATTATATTATCCGTTTTGGATGTTTTATATGCATTATTATGCTATTTTATATTATTTTTGGGACTAACCTAGAGTCTAGTGCCAATTTCTGTTTTTTCCTTGTTTTTGAGTTTCGCAGAAAAGGAATATCTAACGGAGTCCAAACAGAACGAAACTTCACGATGATTCTTCTTGGACCAGAAGACATCCAGAGGACTCAGAGTGCAAGTCATGGGAGCCATGAAAACTAGGTACTTTATCTATCTATACATTTTTTCACAACTACTAATAAAATGTCCGTGTGTTGCCACGGTTAAAAAAAAACAATAACTATGTGCTCATGAATGTAAATAAAAAGTTAGATAATAGCTGCTTATTGAAAATTGTATATTTAGTGTTAGTAATATATGAGTTGCAATGTATATCGACCTATTTTAGATGTATATTCATTCATTTTCCTTCGTGTGTAGTCCATATTAAAATATCTAAAAGGACTTATATTTAGGAAGGGAGAGAGTATGAAAAAAAGTTGACCCTCATTCATAATGCATGTAGACAGTTTTACAACAAATAGATGATACCTAATTAATTTGAGAAAACAACATAATCAACAACATAATATTCAACCCGTCATCATCAACATAACATGCAGCTCAACGGGTTTAGACCCGATGTTGTAACGTCACTCTAGCACTTCGTCAATAGAAATGGTACAATATTTTTAGATGAAGTGATCGGGAAGACAAAGTGAAACAAATAGCAAGCAGAGAAACATCACTTACTTGCTATGTACATTAGGTTTTGTCAACATAAATGGTATAATATTTACAACTATATGACAAAGTTGGGTTTAATGAAGTAATGATAAGCATCCGACTAAATACTACCATACTTACTGTGGACTCTAAATTAGTATACGCTATATAAATGAGGTTTTGGACACAAAGAAAAACATCACTATTTGCTAAGCAGAAGCTTAATAGACTAAACTCAAGGTGTTTGAGCAAAGGTGGGCTGAGGTGATGCGTGATTGCTTCTACTCCATGTGTTCCAAAATACTTGAAGTTCTAGATTTGTTCCAAATCAAATGTTGATATATTTTTTCTATAGACTACCAAGAATTTGCGTGGCTGAAGCTAAAGCATCCACATTACAGAGTGACTAACAATCGGAAGGAAGTAAGAAATAAGCAAATACTTTTAGTGCAGCTAAAGATGAATATAGCATACCACGTAATTAGGCATATGTAAACAACATCATTCTACATGTACACAATTTGATTTCAAATGAGTGTTTGCCTCAGTGAACTACGAAGTTTGCTTGCCTAGCTATCTTCTGCACCAGGTAGTCCTGGCCATCTGTCGGGCCGGGCCTACCAAATCCCAATGCAAAAAACACAGGCCCGAGCCTGGCCCGGTCCGGCCGTCGGGCCTACAAATCAGGCCCGAGCCCATCCCATCACACTAAAAGCCCACCAGGCCTCGAGCCTCTTCATTAGTGCGCGAATATGACGGGCGCATGCCCGACCCGGCCCAGCTGCTGGGCTTGAAATCTATGCCCGAGCCTGGCCCATGGACAAGGTTAGGCCGTGACGGGTCGGGCTTTTTTGGTCCTGGTTGGGTCGGGCTGCCCATGGCCAGGGCTAGCGCCAAGTGATAACTTGCAGCAAAGCACTATATCAGACTAGTAGAATGCCCGTGCGTTGGTACAGGAAAAATACATAAAAATGAATCAAACTGATGACTAAGTGACATGAGTGAAGTCCTTGAAATATATATCATGTTTTATCTATTTATTTATTTAGTGGATACATGAGAGAAACTGTGCACCACTCGCCTATTTTTTTGGTGGTAAAATAAAGTGATCGTCGTCTTCGTCCTCTTGGTCTTCCTCGCTCTGTCCCCATGACCCATCCTTCGACACTGGTAGCAGCTGGTGTTGATGTCGTGCACCACCTTGCCCGAGCCGCTCTTCTTTGTAGGTCCATCGTTGCCCCTAACATCATTTTACCCCCCTCTTCTAAATTTCCATGCTCGTTGAGGTCTTCTTCCTCCTTCCATCCTCATGCCGATGTTGTGTGTCGTCCTAACCGAGTCGCCTTCTCCGACGGTCCAATGTTTCCCCCGACCATACCTATAACCCCTCCCCCTTGTACGGAGCTGGTGAGCACCAACCCTCCACTACCTCCCCACCATCAATTGTTGTTGAAAGTCATTAAGAGTAATCAACTCCTTTGGTAAATTAAAAACAAATTACATTGCACCTTCATTGAACCATGCTGAACTTTAAGTGTACAAGGCGTGTTTTAGTCATCTATAGTGAGTAGTGTATGCACCAGATCGAAAGAGATTTGAGCACGAGTCCAACGATTTTGCGTAGACCAAATTGCATGCATCACCGTTATGATTTTGCACCTGTCATGGTCTGTAATCAAATCATCCACCAGCACATCCTTCGTCCAAGTGGTAGGATGTAACCTCGGTAATATGAGACCTAAGTAGTCTCTCGCCGCTACCTAATATTGCTTAGCATCTGAGCAGCTTATTAAGGCATGATGCAGGTCCTCATCTACAACCTTGCATAAGTCATGTCTCGCCGTCGTCTGATACGTCTCCAATGTATCCATAATTTTGATTGTTCCATGCTATTATATTATCTGTTTTGGATGTTTTATATGCATTATTATGTTATTTTATATTATTTTTGGGACTAACCTAGAGCCCAGTGCTAGTTTATGTTTTTTTCCTTATTTTTGAGTTTCGCAGAAAAGGAATATCAAACGGAGTCCAAACGGAACGGAACTTTACGATGATTTTTCTTGGACCAGAAGACATCCAGAGGACTTGGAGTGCAAGTCGGGGGAGCCATGAGGCGGCCACAAGGACAGAGGGCGCGCCCAGCGGGGTAGGGCGCGCCCCCACCCTTGTGAGCCCCTCATGACTCCGCCGACCTATTTGTTCTGCCTATATATTTACATATATTCCAGAAACCCTAAGGGAGGCATCGAAACCACTTTTCCACCGCTGTAACTTTGTGTATGTGCGAGATCCCATATGGAGGCCTTTTCCAGTACTCTACCGGAGGGGGATTCGACCACGGAGGGCATCTACATCAACCCTACTACCCTTCCAATGAAGCATGAGTAGTTTACCACAGACCTACGGGTCCATAGCTAGTAGCTAGATGGATTCTTCTCTCTATTTGATTCTCAATATATACCATGTTCTCCTTGATGTTCTTGGAGATCTATCCGATGTAATCTTCTTTTGTGGTGTGTTTACCAAGATCCATTGAATTATGGATTTATGATCAGCTTATCTATGAACATTATTTGAATCTTCTCTAAATTCTTATATGCATGATTTGATATCTTAGTAATTCTCTTCGAACTATCGGTTCGGGTTGGCCAACTAGATTGGTTTTTCTTGCAATGGGAGAAGTGCTTTGCTTTGGGTTCAATCTTGCGATGCTCAATCCTAGTGACAGAAAGGGACATGACACATATTGTATTATTGCCATCGAGGATAACAAGATAGGGTTTTCATCATATTGCTTGAGTTAATTCGCTACATCATGTCATCCTACTTAATGCGTTACTATGTTCTTTAGGAACTTAATACTCTAGATGCAGAATTGTTTTGGTCGATGTGTGGAGTAATAGTAGTAGATGCAGATAGAAGTCGGTCTACATGACATGGACGTGATGCCTATATTCCTGATCATTGCCTTAGATATCATCATAATTATGCGCTCTTCTATCAATTTCTTGGCAGTAATTTGTTTACCCGCCGTGATATTTGCTATTTTGAGAGAAGCCTCTAGTGAAACCTATGGCCCCCGGGTCTATTTTTCATCATATAAGTTTCCAATTTACAATACTAGTTTCCCATCTACTATTTTGCAATCTTTTACTTTCCAATCTATAAACCAAAGATACCAAAAATATTTACTTTATAATTTTCCTATCTCTATCAGATCTCACTTTTGCAAGTAACTGTGAAGGGATTGACAACCCCTTTATTGCGTTGGGTGCAAGTTGTTTATTGTTTGTGAAGGTATTTGGCGACTTACGCGTTGTCTCCTACTGGATTGATACCTTGGTTCTCAAACTGAGGGAAATACTCACTCTACTTTGCTGCATCACCCTTTCCTGTTCAAGGGAAAAACCAATGCAAGCTCAAGAGGTAGCAGGAAGAATTTCTGGCGCCGTGTGACGCCCCCGATTTGACCATACACTAATCATGCACGCAAATGTGTGCGACCAAGATCAGGAACGTACGGGAAGATATCATAACACAACTCTAGACACAAATTAAAATAATACAAGCTTTACATTACAAGCCAGGGGCCTCGAGGGCTCGAATACATAAGCTCGAAAACACAAGAGTCAGCGGAAGCAAAAAATATCTGAGTACAGACATAAGTTAAACAAGGTGCCATAAGATGGCAAGCACAAAAGTAGCAACGATCGAAAAGGCAAGGCCTCCTGCCTGGGACCTCCTAACTACTCCTTGAAGCCAAACTCCATGTAGAAACTTCCTCGAGATCCTTTGGCTCCTGGACTCCATCACCTGGTTGCATCATCCTATAAGAAAGTAAAAATGGGGAAAGGGGGAGCAAAGCAACCGTGAGTACTCATCCAAAGTACTCGCAAGCAAGGATCTACACTACATATGCAATGGTATCTGTGTAAAGGGGTAATATACGTGGGCTAAACTACAGAATGCCAGAATAAGAGGGGGAAAGCTACCTATCGAAGACTACAATTCTGGCAGCCTCCATCTTGTAGCAGTAGAAGAGAGTAGCTGGAACATAACGGGTATCATCGCTTCTGGCAGCCTCCATCTTGTAGCGGTAGTTGGAAAGATCACCAAGTAACATTGTATAACATAATCCTACCCGACAATCCTACCCTCGTCGCCCTGTGGGAAAGCAATAACCCGGTTGTATCTGGCACTTTAAATGGTGTATTGTATTAAGTATCCGGTTCTAGTTGTCATGAGGTCGGAATACAACTCCGGGTCATCCTTTTACCGAGGGAGACGGCTATTCGAATAGATAAACTTCCCTGCAGGGGTGCACCACATCACCCAACATGCTCGATCCCTCTGGCCGGACACACTTTCCTGGGTCATGCCTGGCCTTGGAAGATCAACACGTCGCAACCCTACCTAGGCACAACAGAGAGATCAGCACGCCGGTCTAAATCCTAAGCGCAGGGGTCTGGGCCCATCACCCATTGCACACTTTCATGTTGCATGGGCGGCTGGTGAGCAGACCTAGCAACCTCCATCACAAAGGAAGTTGCGCTACGCAGTCCAACCGGGCGTGCATCGCTCAGTCGCTGACGTCAAGAAGGCTTTGGCTGATACCACGACGTCGAGTGCCCATAACTGTTCCCGCGTAGTTGGTTAGTGCGTATAGGATAGTGGCCAGACTCAGATAAAATATCCAAACTCGTTAATCGTGTTATTATGAAATAACCGCGGACAACGACCAGGGACCGGGCCACCTCTCAACTGGGTGTCTCAACCCGCCCTATCGCTCTGCCATAAAGAATCACTCAGGGGGCCGTCGGGAACCTAGGACCATCACTACCTGGATGGAACCACCTGTCCTTTCAGCCCCCACATCGGAATCACTTGCGGGTACTCTATAAGCCGACCCAACTTTAGTCAGATCATGTATCATGTATAATATGTATATAGTATATACCCGTGATCACCTCCCGAAGTGATCACAGCCCGATAGTATAGCATGGTAGATGGACAAGAATGTAGGGCCACTGATGGAATACTAGCATCCTATACTAAGAATTTAGGATAGTAGGTAAAGGTATCAACAGTGGTAGCAACAATGACAGGATATGCAACAGAATATGAGATATCGAATCAACAACAGTAGCAAACCTAATGCGGGAATACGAGAGAAGAGAATGGGCCATATTTGGTGATCAAGGGGGGTTGGTTTGTGATGTCTACTACACAACCTTCTTTTTGTAGACGTTGTTGGGCCTCCAGGTGCAGATGTTTGTAGGACAGTAGCAAATTTCCCTCAAGTGGATGACCTAAGGTTTATCAATCCGTGGGAGGCGTAGGATGAAGATGGTTTCTCTCAAACAACCCTGCAACCAAATAACAAAGAGTCTCTTGTGTCCCCAACACACCCAATACAATGGTAAATTGTATAGGTGCACTAGTTCGGCGAAGAGATGGTGATACAAGTGCAATATGGATGGTAGATATAGCTTTTTGGAAACTGAAAATATAAAAACAGCAAGGTAGCTAAAGGTAAACGTGAGCATAAACAGTGTTGCAATGATAGGAGACAAGGCCTAGGGTTCATACTTTCACTTGTGCAAGTTCTATCAACAAGGATACCATAATTGGATCATATTAGTAGCCCTCAACATGCAACAAAGAGTCACTCCAAAGTCACTAGTAGCGGAGAACAAACGAAGAGATTATGGTAGGGTGCGAAACCACCTCAAAGTTATTCTTTCTGATCGATCTATTCAAGAGTCGGTAGTAACGTTCAATCTATCATAGAGTTCGTACTAGAATAACACCTTAAGATACAAATCAACCAAAACCCTAATGTCACCTAGATTCTCCATTGTCACCTCAAGTATCCGTGGGCATGATTATACGATAGGCATCACACAATCTCAGATTCATCTATTCAACCAACACAAAGTACTTCAAAGAGTGCCCCAAAGTTTCTACCGGAAAGTCAAGACAAAAACGTGTGCCAGCCCCTATGCATAGATTCCCAAGGTCATGGAACCCGCAAGTTGATCACCAAAACATACATCAAGTAGATCACATGATATCCCATTGTCACCACAGATAAACACGTGCAAGACGTACATCAAGTGTTCTCAAATCCTTAAAGACTCAATCCGATAAGATAACTTCAAAGGGAAAACTCACTACTTTACAAGAGAGTAGAGGGGGAGAAGCATTATAAGATCCAACTAAAATAGCAAAGCTTGCGATACATCAAGATCGTGCCATCTCAAGAACACGAGAGAGAGAGAGAGAGAGATCAAACACATAGCTACTGGTACATACCCTCAGCCACGAGGGTGGACTACTCCCTCCTCGTCATGGAGAGCGCCGTGATGATGAACATGGCCACCAGTGAGGGTTCCCCCCTCCGGTAGGGTGCCGGAACGGGGTCTAGATTGGTTTTCGGTGGCTACAGAGGCTTTCGGCGACTGAACTCCCGATCTAGGCTATTTTCCGAAGGTTTCAGTATTTAGGGGATTTTTTGGCGTAGGGCACAAGTCAGGGGGCCTCCAGGCCATCCACGATATAGGAGGGCACGCCCCCCACCCTCGTGGGCAGCCCGTGGCTCTCCTGGCCGAAGTCTTTTACTTCGGGGGCTTCTTTTGGTCCAGAAAAAATCATCAAAAATTGGCACGTCAATTGGACTCCGTTTGATATTCCTTTTCAGTAAAACTCAAAAACAAGGAAAAAACAGAAACTGGCACTGGGCTCTAGGTTAGTCCCAAATATCATATAAAAGTGTATAATAAAGCCCATAAAATATCCTAGAAGGATAATATAATAGCATGGAACAATAAAAAATTATAGATACGTTGGAGACGTATCAAGCATCCCCAAGCTTAATTCCTGCTCGTCCTCGAGTAGGTAAATGATAAAAACAGAATTTTTGATGTGGAATGCTAATCAACATAAATTTCAATGTAATTCTCTTAATTGTGGCATGAATGTTCACATCTGAAAGATTCAAGACAAAAGTCTATATTGATATAAGAAATAATAATACTTCAAGCATACTAACAAAGCAATCATGTCTTCTCAAAATACTATGGCTAAAGAAAGTTATCCCTACAAAATCATATAGTATGGCTATGCTCCCTCTTCATCACACAAAATATTCATATCATGCACAACCCCGGTTTCAGCCAAGCACTTGTTTTCATACTCTATTCTTTCAAACCTTTCAACTTTCAGGCAATACATGAGCGTGAGCCATGGACATAGCACTATGTGGAATAGAGAGGTGGTTGTGGAGAAGACAAAAAGCAGGAAGATAGTCTCACATTGACTAGGCGTATCAATGGGCTATGGAGATGCCCATAAATAGATATCAATGTGAGTGAGTAGAGATTGCCATGCAACGGATGCACTAGAGCTAAATATGTATGAAAGCTCAACAAAAGAAACTAGTGGGTGTGCATCCAACTTGCTTGCTCACGAAGACCTAGGGCATTTGAGGAAGCCCATCATTGGAATATACAAGTCAAGTTCTATAACGAAAATTCCCACTAGTATATGAAAGTGACTAAACATGAGACTCTCTATCATGAAGAACATGGTGCTACTTTGAAGCACAAGTGTGGAAAAAGATAGTAGCATTGTCCCTTCTCTATTTTCTCTCATTTTTTGGAGGGGCTTTCCTATTTTTTAGCCCCTCTCTATTTTTTTGGGCCATCTCCTTTTTTTATTTGGCCTTTATCTTTTGTTTTTGTTTTTGTTTTGTTTCCTCACACGGGACAATGCTCTAATAATGAAGATCATCACACTTTTATTGATTTACAACTCGATACTAGAACAAGTATGACTCTATATGAATGCCTCCAGCGGTGTACCGGGATGTGCAATGAATCAAGAGTGACATGTATGAAAAATTATGCATGGTGGCCTTGCCACAAATACGATGTCAACTACATGATCATGCATGGCAATATGACAATAAGATGCGTGTCATATGAACGAAACGGTGGAAAGTTGCATGGCAATATATCTTGGAATGGCTATGGAAATGCCATGATAGGTAGGTATGGTGGCTGTTTTGAGGAATATATATGGTGGCTGTTTTGAGGAAGGATATATAGTGGGTGTATGGTACCGGCGAAAGTTGCGCGATACAAGAGAGGCTAGCAAAGGTGGAAAGGTGAGAGTGCGTATAATCCATGGACTCAACATTAGTCATAAAGAACTCATATACTTAGTGCAAAAATCTACGAGTCATCAAAACAAAGCAATCAACGCATGCTCCTAGGGGGGAGGTTGGTAGGAGTTAACCATCGCGCGCCCCCGACCTCCACACAAAGGTTGACACTTTACAAATACCTCATGATCTAACTTCGTCAAATAGCCGTTCACCATACGTGCATGCTACGGGAATCACTAACCTTAACACAAGAATTTCTCAATTTCATAATAACTCCACTAGCATGAATCTAATATCACTATCCTCATATCTCAAAACATTTATCAAGCATCCAACTTCTCGTCATATCCAATGCACTTAGTGTGAATTTTTTTACTACATTGATATTGGATGTCTATCATGTGAAGGCTAGTTTCATAGCCAAAGCACATTACCATGTTGTTTTAATAGACTCTCAAAAGGATATAAGTGAAGCATGCGAGATCAACAATTTCTACAAAATATAATCACCACTGTGCTCTAAAAGATATAAGTGAAGCACTAGAGCAAAAACTATTCAACTCAAAAGATATAAGTGAAGCACATAAAGTGTTCTATCAATTCCTAGGCCATATTTAACTCTCTCAAATAGGTGTGTCCAGCAAGGATAATTTTGGCAAACTAACAAGCAAAGACTCAAATTATACAAGACGCTCCAAGTAAAACACATATCATGTGGTGGATAAAAATATAGCTCCGAGTATAGTTACCGATGGATGAAGACGAAAGAGGGGATGCCTTCCGGGGCATCCCCAAGATTTGGCTTTTGGTTGTCCTTGAATTTTACCTTGGGGTGCCTTGGGCATCCCCAAGCTTAGGCTCTTGCCACTCTTTGTTCCATAGTTCATCAAAGCAATACTCAAAACTTGAAAACTTCACAACACAAAACTTAGACAAAAATCTCGTGAGCTCCGTTAGTATAAGAAAGCAAACCACTACTCAAAGGTACTGCAATGAATTCATTCTTTGTTTATATTGGTGTTAAACCTACTGTATTCCAACTTCTCTATGATTCATACCTCCCAACACTACTCATAGATGCATTGAAATAAGCAAACAACACACGAAAAACAGAATCTGTCAAAAACAGAACAATCTGTAGTAATCTGCAGGTTTCACATACTTCTGTAACTCCAAAAAATTCAAACTAAATTGGTTAACGTGAGGAATTTGTCTATTAATCATCTGCAAAAAGAATCAACTAAATAGCACGCTCCAGTAAAATCTGATGACCATTCTAGCGAGTGCTAACGATTCTGTTTTTCACAGCAAGATCATATAAACTTCACACAAGTCTTCCCAAAGGTTCTACTTGGAACAAACACTAATTAAAACAAAAAACGACATCTAAACACAAGATAGATGCAATATTTATTCCTAAACAGAAGCAAAAACAAAGGAACTAAAATAAAGTTGGGTTGCCTCCCAACAAGCGCTATCGTTTAACGTCCCTAGCTAGGCATAATGATGCTCACATAAAAGATAAGAATTGAAACATAACGAGAGCATCATGAAGCATATTACTAGCACATTTAAGTCTAACCCACTTCCTATGCATAGGGATTTTGTGAGCAAACAACTTATGGGAACAATAATCAACTAGCATAGGAAGGCAAAACAAGCATAACTTCAAAACTTTAAGCACATAGAGAGGAAACTTGATATCATTGCAATTCCTACAAGCATATGATCCTCTCTCATAATAATTTTCAGTAGCATCATGAATGAATTCAACAATATAACCAGCACATAAAGCATTCTTTTCATGATCTACTTGCATAGAAATTTTACTACTCTCCACATAAGCAAAATTCTTCTCATTCATAGTTGTGGGAGCAAACTCAACAAAATAACTATCATGTGAAGCATAATCCAATTGAAAATTAAAATAATGATGACAAGTTTCATGGTTATAATTATTCTTTATAGCATACGTGTCATCACAATAATCATCATAGATAGCAACTTTGTTCTCATAATCAATTGGAACCTCTTCCAAAATAGTGGATTCATCACTAAATAAAGTCACGACCTCTCCAAATCCACTTTCATCCATATAATCATCATAAATAGGAGGCATGCTTTCATAATAATAAATTTTCCCATCAAGACTTGGGGGACTAAACATATCATCTTCATCAAACATAGCTTCCCCAAGCTTGTGGCTTTGCATATCATTAGCATCATGGATATTCAAAGAATTCATACTAACACCATTGCAATCAAGCTCATCATTCACATGTTCTATGCCAAGCATTCTATGTAATTCTTCTTCTAGTACTTGAGCACAATTTTCCTTCCCATCATTTTCACGAAAGATATTAAAAAGATGAAGCATATGAGGTAACCTTAATTCCATTTTTTTGTAGTTTTATTTTATAAACTAAACTAGTGATAAAACAAGAAACTAAAAGATTCGATTGCAAGATCGAAAGATATACCTTCAAGCACTACCTCCCCGGCAACGGCGCTAGAAAAGAGCTTAATGTCTACTACACAACCTTCTTCTTGTAGACGTTGTTGGGCCTCCAAGTGCAGAGGTTTGTAGGACAGTAGCAAATTTCCCTCAAGTGGATGACCTAAGGTTTATCAATCCGTGGGAGGCGTAGGATGAAGATGGTCTCTCTCAAACAACCCTGCAACCAAATAACAAAGAGTCTCTTGTGTCCCCAACACACCCAATGCAATGGTAAATTGTATAGGTGCACTAGTTCGGCGAAGAGATGGTGATACAAGTGCAATATAGATGGTAGATATAGCTTTTTGGAAACTGAAAATATAAAAACAGCAAGGTAGCTAAAGGTAAACGTGAGCATAAACGGTGTTGCAATGATAGGAGACAAGGCCTAGGGTTCATACTTTCACTAGTGCAAGTTCTATCAACAAGGATAACATAATTGGATCATATTACTGGCCCTCAACATGCAACAAAGAGTCACTCCAAAGTCACTAATAGCGGAGAACAAACGAAGAGATTATGGTAGGGTACGATACCACCTCAAAGTTATTCTTTCTGATCGATCTATTCAAGAGTCCGTAGTAACGTTCAATCTATCATATAGTTCGTACTAGAATAACACCTTAAGATACAAATCAACCAAAACCCTAACGTCACCTAGATACTCCATTGTCACCTCAAGTATCCGTGGGCTTGATTATACGATATGCATCACACAATCTCAGATTCATCTATTCAACCAACACAAAGTACTTCAAAGAGTGCCCCAAAGTTTCTACCGGAAAGTCAAGACGAAAACGTGTCCTAACCCCTATGCATAGATTCCCAAGGTCACGGAACCCGCAAGTTGATCACCAAGACATACATCAAGTAGATCACATGATATCCCATTGTCACCATAGATAAACACGTGCAAGACATACATCAAGTGTTCTCAAATCCTTAAAGACTCAATCCGATAAGATAACTTCAAAGGGAAAACTCAATCCATTACAAGAGAGTAGAGGGGCAGAAGCATTATAAGATCCAACTAAAATAGCAAAGCTCGCGACACATCAAGATCGTGCCATCTCAAGAACACGAGAGAGAGAGAGATCAAACACATAGCTACTGGTACATACCCTCAGCCCCGAGGGTGGACTACTCCCTCCTCGTCATGGAGAGCACCGAGATGATGAAGATGGCCACCGGTGAGGGTTCCCCCTCCGGCAGGGTGCCAGAACGGGGTTTAGACTGGTTTTCGGTGGCTATAGAGGCTTTCGGCGGCTGAACTCCCAATCTAGGTTATTTTCCGAAGATTTCAGTATTTATAGGTTTTTTGGCGTAGGGCACAAGTCAGGGGGGCCTCCGGGCCGTCCACGAGATAGGAGGGCGCGCCCCTTGCCCAGGGCGCGCCCCCACCCTCGTGGGTAGCCCGTGGCTCTCCTGGCCCAACTCTTTTACTTCAGGGGCTTCTTTCGGTCCAGAAATAATCATCAAAAATTGGCAGGTCAATTGGACTCCGTTTGATATTCCTATTCTGTAAAACTCAAAAACAAGGAAAAAAAATAGAAACTGGCACTAGGCTCTAGGTTAATAGGTTAGTCCCAAAAATCATATAAAAGTGTATAATAAAGCCCATAAAACATCCTAGAAGGATAATATAGTAGCATGGAACAATAAAAAATTATAGATACGTTGGAGACGTACAGTTTGCCTGGGAGCTTTGCAGATGAAAATGGGTATTCAACGAAGTAAATGGTCATCAGATCATCAGCGGTCTCGGGGTCTATCGCAAAAGAAGCAACGAAGGGCAAACAAATAAATAACAGAGCAAACAAATGCAACACAGATGCATGCCAGGAACAATATATGTGTTGGTGATATGTTCTAAAGCATTACTACGCAGCTTAAAAGAAGGGGGAAAGTATCCGGCGATATTTTCCTGGCTCCATGTATTTTTTGGTATGTTGATCTGGTAGCAAAAGTTCAAGGTTTAGTATGTCATGCTAACGAATGACATATCCATGTTGTATGCAATTTTACGATATGTTAGCATGAAGGGTGATTTAGAACATTTGTCATCATGGTGGAATGAGAGGGGTGCCACGGCAACAAATTCGAAAATGATGCCACAACAACATTTCGATTCCGGTATCATCGTTTAAGCTAATGTAAAGAACAAATGGGGGTGATGGAACATGCAAGGGCAATGGGGAGTGATCCTTATTAATGGGTGTCCCACGGTACGATGGCATGGCAAACAGGGAACGTGTATGAAATAATTCGAGCACGGTGTAAATATAGGGTGCATCTCATACAACACATGCATTCTTTCACAGACATTGTCTCGACGGTTATACCTTCAAAGCATTCGTTCGTGGCGGTTCTTGTTCGATGCGGTGTAGACAGAAGTAGTGGTACACGCGGTTGGAGAGGAACTTGACGAATCTGAGTTCTTCGACGGTCGAGGGTAGTGGTACTTGACGGTCTTGTGTCTTGGCAACGATAGTTGTACACTTGTCGACGAGGTACCCGTGTAGTCGTACTCGGTGTAAAACAGAGGGTCTTGGTCTTGAGGAGGTCACCGGTGTGTTCTTGGAGGTGGTGTCATGGGGCTCCCGGCGGTTGTCGATGGAGATGTGCACGGCTGGCACGGGCAGCAGCAAGGGTGCCCGAGATGTCTCAGGTGGTGACGTGGAGTGCTCGACGAGGGCGCGCACACGAGGTCATGCCCGCACAACGACGAAAGGCAGTGACAGCAAGGCGCGAGGAGGGCCATGGCAGGCGGAAGGAATCATGTAGAGGGGCTTGCGGGAGCTCATTGCAGGAAGGCGACCACCATGGATGCGCTCGGGAGGCGGGGTCGCAGAGAGAAATGGTGGGCCGCGCAGATGGAGGACGCTGTTGGTAACGTAGCATGCAATTTAAAAAACTCCTACGCTCACCAAGATCTATCTAGGAGATGCATAACAACGAGACGGGGAGAGTGTGTCCACGTACCCTCATAGACTGTCGTGGAATTAACACGTCAGATGTCCTGTTTAACGGACTTAGTCGTGAGGCCGCGCATCTATATAGTAGCTTGAGAGGGGTTGAGCGGAATCGAGAGACGCGATGCAAGACACGGATTTAGACAGCTTCGGGCCCCGGGAAACATCATCCGGTAATAACCCTACGTGCTGTTTGAGGCTAGATCTCATTATGAACCTCATGGTGTCGTCGGTAAACCGGCTCTTGGTGTCTAGCCCTAGAAACTTGTCTGTTTGTGGCTTGTCTAAACTTGTCTCCAACCTGTCCCCCTTTGGGGAGCCCTGCCCCTCCTTATATATGTTGAAGGGGCGGGTTATATGTAGAGTCCTAGTAGGATTAGGATTGCTTTATTACAAGGAGTCCTAGTCTTGCTTCCTTTGTAAGAGAATATTCCTTATGCTTTCTTCATAAACCGGCCCACCATACATGAACCGGCCTTCTGGGCCTTGGGCCTTGTCATCCGTGATCCGCCCGCCGGGTTACCAGTGAATCGCCAAGTGTAAACCGTCTCAAGTAAATCGCCAAGTCCGGCCGGGTTATAATTCCGGCCGGTTCATACCGCGGGGTATATCCCCGACATTAGCCCCCAAGTTTAGCTTGGATTTATCCATGGTAAACTTATGCTGCAAAATAAACACAAGAACAAATCTGACAGGTTGTGCTTCGGGTTAAGAATTTCTTGTAAACCGGCATCTGACCATCCTTAAGTCCTTGTCCTTTCCTTCTTCTAGAAAATCCGGGTCAATAGACCAGCTTAATAATCAACCTGCTTGCATAAGAAATATTGTAAATCAAGAATCCATTTGAATCGGCCCTCAACGTTCTGACTTGACAAAAATATTGGTCTTAAAATATTCAATTGATGTCCAGCTAGCTTGAAGATGTAGAACTTGCCAGTTTATGATTACCAAAATTGCCGGGTTATAAAAACTGATGCTCCCGGGTCATGACTATTTATGGATGCCGGGCTATGATTGTTGCCAACACTGGGTCACACAATTAATCTTCCGGACTTACCCAAAACTGAGAATTTGAAAATGTTCCTCCTTTATATGCATATTACTTGTAGCCCCCAAGTCTTAAGAAGAGAACATAGTGATAGCTGAAGACTTGTTTCAATATAAATCTTGCAACCTTGAAGAAATCCAGATTGTTCATCCCAATCACTATGAAACAGAATATTCCATATCATGTAGCCCCCAAGTGCCGGGTCATTATGCAATAATGAGCAGGGACTTTGAAAATATGATCATGTAAATTTGAATAGCAACATGTATCCCCCAAGTGCCGGGTTATTATGCAATAATGAGGAGGGACTTTGTAGATATAATCATTGAAAGTAACCTTATATAATGTAACTTCCATCGTGGGGTTTGAACCCACGTCCACCAGGTTAAGAGCTTTGTGCTTTACCAACTGAGCAGTGGACCCTTCAATATAATAGATTAATACTTGTGTACCTTGAATTGTTGATAGGAGCAATTGGTAGCCCCCAAGTGCCGGGTTGTAAGCCTGCAGCAACTCGGGACTATTCCATTGTAGAATAAATCACTTCCATCGATGAAACAATATCCATTGCGCTTAAAGCAACTTTGAAAACCTCAATCATAATATTGATAATCGTAATAAAAACCCAGCCATGTTGGCTATTAAAGATTTGAATAATATAATCCGGTCTTGAAAACCGGCTCCAGTGATATTTGATCACAACCGGGCCGTGTTAATAAACACCGGTCATTATTTCGTCTCATACTGGCGACTTATAGTTAACGCGGTTGATGTAGTCGAACGTCTTCACGATCCAACCGATCCAAGTACCGAACGTATGGCACCTCCGTGTTCAGCACACGTTTAGCTTGATGACGTCCCCTGAGCTCTTGATCTAGTAGAGGGTCGAGGGAGAGTTCCGTCAGCACGACGGCATGGCGACGGTGTTGGTGATGTGATCGCGCAGGGCTTCGCCTAAGCACTATGATGCTATGACCTGAGGAGCAAACTGTGGAGGGGGGACCGCACACGGCTAAGACAAATCTTGGTGTGCCTTTGGGGTGCCCCTGCCCACGTATATAAAGGAGGAGGAGGAGGAGGCCGGCCTAGGGAGGAGGCGCGCCAAGGGGGGGGTCCTACTAGGACTCCAAACCTAGTAGGATTCGGCCCCCCTTCCTTCCAATGTAGAGGGAAAAGAGGAAAGGGAGGGAGAGGAGAAGGAAAGGGGGCTGTGCCCCCAACCCCCAGTCCAATTCGGTTTGGGCTTGGGGGGGGGGCCCACCTCTTGTGGCAGCCTCCATCTCTCCACTATGGCCCAATAGGCCCATTAACTTTCCTGGGGG
>LR738712.1:163833584-163885149 GCA_902687465.1 Secale cereale
GGTCTGATAGTCTCCCGGTACTCCGTTAAATCCCCGAACCTCTCCGGAACCATTATGGTGTCCGTATACAACCTTCCAATATATGAATCTTTATCTCTCGACCATTTCGAGACTCCTCGTCTTATCTGTGATCTCATCCGGGACTCCGAACAAACTTCGGTCACCAAAACACATAACTCATAATACAAATCGTCATCGAACGTTAAGCGTGCGGACCCTATGGGTTCGAGAACTATGTAGACATGACCAAGACACATCTCCGGTCAATAACCAATAGCGGAACCTGGATGCTCATATTAGCTCCTACATATTCTACGAAGATCTTTATCAGTCAAACCACATAACAACATACATTGTTCCCGTTGTCATCGGTATCGTTGGTATCATCATACCTAGTTCAATCTCATTACCGGTAAGTCTCTTTACTTGTTCCGTAATGCATCATTCCGTAACTTACTAATTAATCACATTGCTTGCAAGGCTTATAGTAATGTGCATTACCGAGAGGATCCAGAGACACCTCTCCGACACTCGGAGTGACAAATCCTATTCTCGATCTATGCCAACTCAACAAACACCTTCGGAGACACCTGTAGAGCATCTTTATAATCACCCAGTTATGTTGTGACATTTGATAGCACACAAGGTGTTCCTTCGGTATTCGGGAGTTGCATAATCTCATAGTGAGAGGAACATGTATAAGTCATGAAGATAGCACTAGCAATAAAACTAAACGATCTATATGATAAGCTAACGGATGGGTCATGTCCATCACATCATTCTCCTAATGATGTGATCCCGTTCATCAAATGACAACACATGTCTATGGTTAGGAAACTCAACCATCTTTGATTAACGAGCTAGTCTAGTAGAGGCATACTAGGTACACTCTGTTTTGTCTATGTATTCACACATGTATCAAGTTTCTAGTTAATACAATTCTAGCATGAATAAAATACATTTATCATGATATATAAGGAAATATAAATAACAACTTTATTATTGCCTCTAGGGCATATGTCCTTCAGTCTCCCACTTGCACTAGAGTCAATAATCTAGATTACATAGTAATGATTCTAACACCCATGGAGTCTTGGTGCTGATCATGTTTTGCTCGTGGAAGAGGCTTAGTCAACGGGTCTGCAACATTCAGATCCGTATGTATTTTGCAAATCTCTATGTCTCCCTCCTTGACTTGATCGCGGATAGAGTTGAAGCGTCTCTTGATGTGCTTGGTTCTCTTATGAAACATGGATTCCTTCGCCAAGGCTATTGCTCCTGTGTTGTCACAAAAGATTTTCATTGGACCCAATGCACTAGGTATTACACCTAGATCGGATAGGAACTCCTTCATCCAGACTCCTTCATTTGCTGCATATGAAGCAGCTATGTACTCTGCTTCACACGTAGATCCCGCCACGACGCTCTGCTTGGAACTGCACCAACTGACAGCTACACCGTTCAACAAAAATATGTATCCGGTTTGTGACTTAGAGTCATCCGGATCAGTGTCAAAGCTTTGCATCGACGTAACCGTTTATGACGAGCTCTTTGTCACCTCCATAAACGAGAAACATATCCTTCATCCGTTTTAGGTACTTCAGGATGTTCTTGACCACCTTCAAGTGATCCACTCCTGGATTACTTTGGTACCTCCCTGCTAGACTTATAGCAAGGCACAAATTAGGTCTGGTACACAACATTGCATACATGATAGAACCTACGGCTGAAGAATAAGGAATGACTTTCATTTTCTCTTTATCTTCTGCAGTGGCCGGGCATTGAGTCTGACTTAACTTCACACCTTGTAACACATGCAAGAACCCTTTCTTTCACTGATCCATTTTGAACTTCTTCAAAACTTTGTCAAGGTATGTGCTTTGTGAAAGTCCAATTAAGCGTCTTGAACTATCTCTATAGATCTTGATGCCCAACATATAAGCAGCTTCACCGAGGTCTTTCATTGAAAGATTCTTATTCAAGTATCCTTTTATGCTATCTAGAAATTCTACATCATTTCCAGTCAATAATATGTCATCCACATATAATATGAGAAATGCTACAGAGCTCCCACTCACTTTCTTGTAAATACATGCTTCTCCAAAAGTCTGTATAAAACCATATGCTTTGATCACCTCATCAAAGCGTATTCCAACTCTGAGATGCTTGCTCCAGTCCATAGATGGATCGCTGGAGCTTGCATACTTTGTTAGCACCTTTAGGATCGACAAAACCTTCTGGTTGCATCATATACAAATCTTCTTTGAGAAATCCATTAAGGAATGCATTTTTGACATCCATTTGCCAGATTTCATAATCATAAAATGCGGCAGTTGCGTACATGATTCAGACAGACTTAAGCATCGCTACGGGTGAGAAAGTCTCATCGTAGTCAACTCCTTGAACTTGTCAAAAACCTTTCGCAACAAGTCGAGCTTCATAGACAGTAACATTACAATCGGCGTCAGTCTTCTTCTTAAAAATCCATTTATTTTCAATGGCTTGCCAATCATCGGGCAAGTCAACCAAAGTCCACACTTTGTTCTCATACATGGATCCCATCTCAGATTTCATGGCCTCAAGCCATTTTGCAGAATCTGGGCTCATCATCGCTTCCTCATAGTTCGTAGGTTTGTCAAGGTCTAGTAACATGACTTCCAGAACAGGGTTACCATACCAGCCTGGCATGGAATGTACTCTGGTTAACCTACGAGGTTCGGTAATAACTTGATCTGAAATTTCATGATCATCATCATTAGCTTCCTCACTAATTGGTGTAGCAATCACAGGAACTGATTTCTGTGATGAACTCCTTTCCAATTCGGGAGAAGGTACAATTACCTCATCAAGTTCTACTTTCCTCCCACTCACTTCTTTCGAGAGAAAATCCTTCTCTAAAAAGGATCCATTCTTAGCAACAAATATCTTGCCTTCGGATCTGTGATAGAAGGTGTGCCCAATAGTTTCCTTAGGGTATCCTATGAAGACACATTTCTCCGATTTGGGTTCGAGCTTATCAGGTTGAAGCTTTTTCACATAAGCATCGCGGCCCCAAACTTTAAGAAACGACAACTTGGGTTTCTTGGCAAACCACAATTCATAAGTTGTCGTCTCAACGGATTTAGATGGTGCCCTATTGAACGTGAATGCAGCTGTCTCTAAAGCATAACCCCAAAATGATACTGGTAAATCGGTAAGAGACATCATAGATCGCACCATATCTAATAAAGTACGGTTACGACGTTCGGACACACCATTACGTTGTGGTGTTCCAGCTTGCGTGAGTTGTGAAACTATTCCACATTGTTTCAAATGAAGACCAACCCGTAACTCAAATATTCGCCTCCGTGATCAGATCGTAGAAAATTTATTTTCTTGTTACGATGATTCTCTACTTCACTCTGAAATCCTTTGAACTTTTCAAATGTTTCAAACTTATGTTCATTAAGTAGATATACCCATATTTGCTTAAATCATATATGAAGGTCAGAAAATAACGACAACCGCCGTGAGCCTCAACACTCATCGGACCGCATACATTAGTATGTAATATTCCCAATAAGTCAGTTGCTCGCTCCATTGTTCGGAGAATGGAGTCTTAGTCATCTTGCCCATGAGGCATGGTTCGCAAGCACCAAGTGATTCATAATCAAGTGATTCCAAAAGCCCATCAGCATGGAGTTTGTTCATGCGCTTTACACCAATATGACCTAAACGGCAGTGCCACAGATAAGTTGCACTATCATGATCAACTTTGCATCTTTTGGCTTCAATATTATGAACATGTGTATCACTACGACCGAGATTCAACAAAAATAGACTACTCATCAAGGGTGCATGACCATAAAAGATATTACTCATATAAATAGAACAACCATTATTCTCTGATTTAAATGAATAACCGTCTCGCAAGAAACAAGATCCAGATATAATGTTCATGCTCAACGCTGGCACCAAATAACAATTATTTAGGTCTAAAACTAATCCCGAAGGTAGATGTAGAGGTAGCGTGCCAACGGCGATCACATCGACTTTGGAACCATTTCCCACGTGCATCGTCACCTCGTCCTTAGCCAATCTTCGTTTAATCCGTAGCCCCTGTTTCGAGTTACAAATATGAGCAACCGAATTAGTATCAAATACCCAGGCGCTACTACGAGCATTAGTAAGGTACACATCAATAACATGTATATCAAATATACCTTTGTTCACTTTGCCATCCTTCTTATCCGCCAAATACTTGGGGCAATTTTGCTTCGAGTGACCAGTCCCTTTGTAGCAGAAGTGCTCGGTTTCAGGCTTGGCTCCTGACTTGGGTTTCTTCCTGGGAGTATCAACTGGCTTGCTATTCTTCTTGAAGTTCCCCTTCTTTCCCTTGCCCTTTTTCTTGAAACTAGTGGTCTTGTTAACCATCAACACTTGATGCTCCTTCTTGATTTCTACGTCCGCAGCTTTGAGCATAGCAAAGAGCTCGGGAATTGTCTTCTGCATCCCTTCCATACTATAGTTCATCACGAATCCTTTATAGCTTGGTGGCAGTGATTGAAGAACTATGTCAATAACACTATCATCATCAACTTTAACTCCAAGCCGAGTCATGTTGTTATGGTACCCAGACATTCTGAGTAAGTGTTCACTTGCAGAACTGTTCTCCTCCATCTTGCAGCTATAGAACTTGTTGGAGACTTCATATCTCTCAACTCAGGCATTTGCTTGAAATATTAACTTCAACTCTTGGAACATCTCATATGCTCCATGACGTTCAAAACGTCTTTGAAGTCCCGATTATAAGTCGTAAAGCATGGCACACTGAACTATCGAGTAGTCATCGGATCGAGCTTGCCAGACGTTCATAACATCAGGGGTTGCTCCTGCAGGAGGCCTTTCACCTAGCAGTGCTTCAAGGACACAATTCTTCTGCGCAGCAATGAGGATAATCCTCAAGTTACGGACCCAGTCCGTGTAGGTGCTACCATCATATTTCAACTTAACTTTCTCTAGGAACGCATTAAAATTCAAGGGAATGGTAGCACGGGCCATTGATCTACGACAACATAGATATGCAAAAAACTATGAGGACTAAGTTCATGATAAATTAAGTTCAGTTAATCATATTACTAAAGAACTCCCACTTAGATAAACATCCCTCAAGTCATCTAAATGATCATGTGATCCAAATAAACTAAACCATGTCCGATCATCACATGAGATGGAGTAGTTTTCAATGGTGAACATCTTATGTTGATCATATCTACTATATGATTCACGCTCGACCTTTGGGTCTCCAGTGTTCCAAGGACATGTCTGTACATGCTAGGCTCGTCAAGTTTAACCCGAGTATTCTGCACGTGCAAAACTTTCTTACACCCATTGTATGTGAACCTAGAGCTTATCGCACCCGATCATCACGTGGTGTCTCGGCACGACGAACTGTCGCAACGGTGCATACTCAGGGAGAACACTTGTACCTTGAAATTTTGTAAGGGATCATCTTATAATGCTACCGTCGTATCTAAGCAAAATAAGATGCATAAAAAGATAAACATCACATGCAATGAAAATATGTGACATGATATGGCCATCATCATCTTGTGCTTTTGATCTCCATCTCCAAAGCATCGTCATGATCTCCATCATCGCCGGCTTGACACCATGATCTTCATCGTAGCGTCGTGGTCATCTCGCCAACTATTGCTTCTACTACCATCGCTAACTCATAGTGATAAAGTAAAGCAATTACACGGTGTTCACAATTCATACAATAAAGAGACAACCATAAGGCTCCTGCCAGTTGCCGATAATTTACAAAACATGATCATATCATATAATAACGTATAACTCATCATGTCTTGACCATATCACATCACAACATGCCCTGCAAAAACAAGTTAGACGTCATCTACTATGTTGTTGAAAGTTTTACATGGCTGCTACGGGCTTCTAGCAAGAACTGTTCTTACCTACGGATCAAAACCACAATGATTATTCATTAAGTGTGTTGTTTTAACCTTCATCAAGGACCGGCCGTAGTCACACTCGATCCCACTAAAGTTGGAGAAAAAGACACACGCCAGTCACCTGTGTGGAAAGCACGTCGGTAGAACCAGTCTCATGAACGCGGTCATGTATTGTCTGTCCGGGCCGCTTGAAAGTGCATTATATCGACTAGAGGTGGGGGTGAATAGGCGATTTTTATAAATTCATCAATGAGGAAATTCTAACTGAGGAATTTCCTAAGCAACGAATTACTTAGTAGCGGAATAGATACTCAGGTGCAAGCATAACAAGATAGTAGCATGGTCATCATGATGAAATGAAAACAAGCACAGAGTATAAGTAGCGTGTAAATAGGATAAGCAGGCTGAGGACTTAGGACTGAAGAATAGGGTTGAGGAAATTGAGAAAGTCTTCAGTCAAAGTCTTCAAACAGTACAAATCAAGTTCAACAACCCAAGAATGAGTAAATGGAAGAGTTGAGGAAATAGAACAAGTAAGCTTGATGAAGACAATGATTTGGTAAACCAGTTCCAACTGCTGTGACAGTTGTACGTCTGGTTGGAGCAGCTAGGTATTTAAACCTAAGGACACACGGTCCCAGAAACCCAGTCCTAGGCACACAGTCTAGGACACCAAGTCCTCACCGTATTCTCCTTGAGCTAAGGACACACAGTCCTCGCCCAATCACTCGTGGTAAGTCTTCACAGGTGACTTCCAAACCTTCACAAACTCGGTCACCCGGCGATCCACAATTCCTCTTGGATGATCTAGACCATTGACGCCTAACCGTTTGGAAGATCACAGTCTTCAAAGGTAACAAACATCGATTCCACCCAGGAACAATCTCTTAAGTGATGCTCAATCACTTTGGGGTTTTAGGTGTTTGGGTTTTGGGTTTTTCCTCACTTGATGATTTTCGCTCAAAATCCTCGGAGGATGGGTTGCTCTAATGACAAGTGTCAGTTTCTCTCGGAGCAGCCAACCAGCTAGTGGTTGTAGGGGGCGGCTATTTATAGCCTAGGGAGCAGCCCGACTTGATAAGACATAAATACCCTTCAATGACATGACTGTTAGGTAGGTAGATATTTTGGGACAGCTGGCGCATAGCGCAACAACAGTCGGACGGAATGTTGAGTATCAAATTCCCCAGGGCTGTCATGTTCCTTACTTGTAGGAAAACCGCACTGGCAAATTCCTAACTCGTCAGTCAGAACAAATTCCTCAGAGACCAGAAGAACTTCATCTCTGTCACTGAAGAAATTGACTGAAATGTATGAGATTTCAAATGGCTTCACTCGAAGCATTGGGTAGTGTAGGCTTTGAGTTGAGCATCACTTGGAAATATGTTTCCTTAGTTTTTCCTCGACCCCCTTTAACAGTACGGTGTTTACTATGACTCAAGAAAGAGAAAATGAAACTACGAAAACAAAAGTCTTCACGCTTCACAATCCTCGCATGATTATCCAAGTCTTCAAGGTCACACCAATGTCGGGGGAAACTGTCCTCCCACGAGCACCTATGGGACCGGAGCCCCTTCTACGTTGCGGTAAGGGAGCGGAGGGAGCACGGAGAGCAGATCGAGGAGCGCACGCGGGCAGTTTTACCCAGGTTCGGGCCGCGCGGACGCGTAAAACCCTACTCCTGCTTAGGTTGTATTGAGTTCCTGAGCTCGGGAGCTTGAAGATCTACAGTACTAGCTACACCAAGCGAGAGAGTTGGCTAGGTTTCGAACCTCCCCTACGTTGTGCATGGGCCTCCTTTTATAGCTCAAAGGGGTCACCGACAGGTGTCAACGTAGAGGAGGGTAAAAGTGTAAATTTGGTGGTAGTTGCAACAGTGCATGAACAATATATGAACAGTGGTCTTCACCTAACTTTGACAGTGGGGGACAAGGGCATTAAATGCCCGTCGCCGTCACCCCCAAAAGCGTCCGTCCATGCTTCTCCGTTCGCCACGGCGGTAGCCTCGTCACCGTGGCTTGCCACCGTGCGCCCCAGGCTGCACAGCCGTCTGCCACGTGCCCCTGGAAGGGCCCCAGGGCGACGCGTGGACAGATGAGCTGGAGCGCGGGCACACAACGTAGGTTTCCCCGGCAAGCACCTTGCCGGGGTCGTGATCTTGCCGGGCTCGGAAGCTTGTCGCTCTCCGGGTCCTGCCGGGGCGCATGATGCGCCGAGACATCTCTTGAGGTATGTGTTCCTTGGCCTTCCTGGCAAGCTCCTCTTGCCAGGGTCTTGTGCTAGAAGTGATAACCTTGAGCCTGGTGCGGCCTTCTCGGCAAGCTCCTCTTGCTGGGCCCTTTTTTTATGACTTGTATACTTTGTTCTTGAATGGCTTCATAGGGACCAGAACGGTTCTTGGCGAGCACGTGGTAAACCCTGCCATGGGAAGCTGCTACTGCCCGTGCACAAGTTGGGGTACTAAGGTACCCCTATTAGTACACCGACAGGAGCCCCCGGGCCTGGGCCACACACGGTGCCGAGCGCTGTTGGGCCAGGCCCAAAACAGTGCACGGGCACACGTGGCCCACGGCAAGCCGTATCCCCTTCCGTATCCGCCGCATCCCTCCCTAACGGCACGCGTCGATTGCGGCGTCGTGGGAGAGATCGTGGCCTGTTCTTTAATGGGAAATGCGGAACGTCCCCCACTTCCCCCTTAAAAGCAGAGGAAGCAGGGGCAGTTCCCTCCATCGTTTTCATTGCGCCTTGATTCTCCAGAAACCCCCGTCGCCCTCTGCCTCTCAAAGATCGACAGAGAGCCCAGCCCCTCCCTTCCTCCGCCATCTCCCGCATCCGCGGCACCGTCGGCCTCCTCGCCTCTTTCCTCGCCGCCCCCGCCATGGCTCCGAAGAGCGACAAGGCGAAGAGTGACAAGGCCAAGAAGGAGAAGTCCGAGCAGGCGGCGAAGCTGGCAGCCCTGCGGAGGAAGTGCGTGGTCTTCGCGCCGAGGCTTGGCGCGAGGGAGCTGCGGGACAAATACTATTTGTTCTGGGCGAGGGAGACCAAAGCTCATCCCCGCACCAGAGTCCTCCCCGCCGTCGCCGCCGACATGTTCCCCGGCGGGTACTTTTACTTTGCCGCATTCTTTCATTGTGGTCTGTGCCCTCCGTACTCGGAGTTCTTTTGTGATGTAATGAATACGTATGGCCTCCACCTCCTAGATTTCACCCCCAACGCCATCCTTATGATGGCCGTTTTCGCACATATGTGCGAAAACTATGTTGGGGTTCATCCAAATGTAGCTCTTTTCCGCCACTTCTTCACGCCTAGAGTAGAGTCCGGTTCTCCCCTCTCCGGCGGCATCTCCTGGATCTTCAGGCTGAACAAGAAGGAGGCGTACTTGAAGGGAGAGCTCCGCAGCAAGTGGGAGGAGTGGAGAGCCGTTTGGTGCTGGGTGCTGGAAGCTGAGCCTGAGCCCTTTACCTCGCCGCGCAAGACTGCCATAGTGCGCGGCAAGGATTGGAGTGAATTGGCCCCGGAGGACAGCAAGCTTCAGATTTCCCTCATTAGGATCCTTCGTCTCCGGGCCGCCAATCTGACTGTTGGAGAAGTTGGAGCAGATTTCCTCCGCCACCGCATCGCCCCTCTACAAGAAAGGAAGAGGCCCGCCTGGGAATTCGGCAATGCGGCAGATTGCATGAGGCTGCGCCCTGGATTGAACTACAATTTCACCGTCTTGGAGTTGAAGGGGATGGTCCGGGAGCTCTTCAAGCATGACCCCGCCCACCCGGAGTGGTTCAGACCTTCCCGGGGAGTGGTGCCGCTGTGCAACAGCACTGCCCGCGATTCCATACGCGCGATGATGCCCGAGTGCGACTCCCACGGCGTCGTCCCCACTTGGCTGGAGCCTCCAGCGGAGACCGTGCAGACCTTCTTCGACAACTTGGTCGAGAAGCCCCGCAACGCCGAGGAAAAGAAGGGCCTCACCCGGGATACTACTGACCGGGATGTAGCTTACATTGCCTCTAGGATGGAGGAGGCCGCCGCAGCTGCGGCTGCGGGCGAATTTGGATACACTGTGGACGAGGCACAGGCCGCGGACGTAGTGAGTCAAGCAGAGGAGGCGGAAATCCTCAAGCTGCTGAAGATTGCGCCCAAGGAGTTTGCCGGGGAGCCTTCCGTGAAGCTTGCCGGGACGAGCGAGGTTGCCGGGGGGAGCGAGGCCGCCGGGCATGGCACTGAGTCCAGCGGGCCTGCCGAGGAGGAGGAGGACGCCGAGTCTGGAGATTCCGATGAAGACTTTGGTGGATCTCTGAATTTTGACGACGATGCCTCCTCATCCTCGGAGAACTCTCCGCCTCCGCCAAGCCCTCCGCAGCAACCGAAGAAGCGCCTCCGCAAGGCAGCTGAGACGGCGAGGCCACAGGCGCCTCGACAGCAGCCGACGCGCCGTGCGACGCGCGCCACCAAGACGAGCGAAGTCGTCAAGGAGGCGCCCCGTGCTCGAGCGCCAAGCGGAGGGGGATCTTCCCGGAGCAGAACGGGTGCTCCTTCTGCCCCTCGGTCCTCGGCGACGACGGGGGCCGGGTCTTCACAGCCCACAGCCCCAGAGCCTGCCAAGCGCCCGAGGGAGTCTTCTCCTCCAGCTCCTCGCACGGGAGCACACCAGGCGGAGTTTGACTTCTCCGCCCTCAGCTCCGACGAAGAGGAAGAGGAGTAAGTACTTGTAATTCTTTTAGTTTCTTTGATTTTGTCTTGATTTTCCTTGCTTGGTTCTGATCTTGCTTTTGTTTTGCTTCGCAGGACCTTGACCCAGCGGATGGCGAAGAGGGCCAGGATCCCTGTGGTCAATATCGAGGACGACGAGCCCGTCGCGGCGACAAGCGACGCGTCGGCGACGAGCTTGCCGGATCAGCCTGCTGCTCCGAGGAGCAGCCCCCAGCGTAGCCCCTAGCGTAAGTCTGGTATTTATCTTTCGGCTTGACGGGTGCGCTTGAGGTTATCATCTTGGTTGATGTCTTGTTGTCTTGTGCAGAAGTGGAGCAGCAGCCGTAGGAGCACCAGGAGGTCGCCCCCGACGAGCCACTTGCTCCACCCTCCCCGCCAAGGATGAACTCCCCGGCAAGGGAGAACGTTCCGCCAAGGACGGGCACTCCGCCAAGGGCGAGTACCCCGCCAAGGGTGAGCAGCCCGACAAGGGTGAGCACCCCGCCAAGGGAGGGCGCAGGCGGCCCTCCGCCAGCAGGGGCCACTACTCCGCCGCCAAGGGAGAATTCCCCGGCGAGGGACCCCGTCGTCGAAGAAGTCCGCGAAGGTAACCCTTGTGACTTCTTCTTCTCGAATTCGTCTTTTTTGGATATTTGCTTGACGATCTTTCTTTTCTTTTTCTTCTGCTAGATCCTCCTGCACCGGACCGGATGGAAACGGAGACCACCGGCGAGGAGGGCGTGCATGGCGACGGCGGCAACGCCACTACCGCCGAGGAGGTGGCTGGAGCTGACGAGCCGGCCGTCGAGGAGACCGCCCCAACCGCCGATGCTGCGGCCGGGGAAGGGACCGGCGACCGTACCGCTGGCCCGGAGGCTGCAGGAGCGCCGGCCGCTGCACCGGCCGCCGACCCTTCCGCCCCCGCGGAGCGGTCGGGTGTCTACTTGGAGGCCGCCAACGGGGTTTTTATTCAAGTCCCGTGGGCGTCCTCGTCTCGAGCACCCGCGGAGGGAGAGACCTTTGACGGAGAGGTCCTCGCCTCCGCCGGATTGAAGATTGTTGAAACGCCCGGTGGCAACGACGAGCCCGAAGAGGAGAGACTCTTTCGTCGGCTCCTGGCTTTGTACCGGGCCAGGCAGACGAAGTTGGAGTCTCGGGAGGCTCTCGCCGCCAAGGCTGGAGCTGACTTGGAGAAGCGCGCCGCGGAGCTTCGCGCCGCCAACCAGGCGGCCCTCCGGAGTCTGACAGAGGAGCGTGAAGAGCTTGCCGGGGCGCAACAAGCATTTATCCTTGAAAAAGCTGAGGCCGAGGAGCAGCAACGATTGGCCGCCGAGGAGCTGTCTCGGCGGGAAGGAGTACTCAACCATCGGAAGGTCGACCTCAACGCCCACGAGGACGACCTCGCCGCCCGGGAGCAGGCCATTGGCGGGGCTCTGAAGGAGGCGAGGAACGCCGCAGCCGCCGCAGAGACCGCCAAGAAGGACCTCGAGGCCAAGGTGGCGCAGACGGAGCTGTACCTGAAGGCGAGCGAGGAGAGGGTCACTGCGCTCAACGTGGCGCGGGAGAAAGATGCCCACACCAACTCTGAGCTGCAGGTACGTCTCTCCGAGAAGGGCAAAGAGCTCACTGACGCCAGGAACTCCATCGCTGACTTAGAGCTGAAGGTTTCCACCTTGACTGACTCGCTTGACGCCGCCCGGGGCCGCGAGACGAAGCTGAAGGATGAACTCCGCAAGGAAAGGGCCTTGGTGGAGAGCGCCGCCGTCTCACAGAACAACTTCAACCGGGCAGTGGAGCAGTGGACTGATGAGTTGGTCACCTCCGCTGCCAATATCGACATGGAGATGATGGCGCTGAGGGCGGAGCATCTCGTGTACTCCCCGGACGAGAGTCTCCCCCACAGCGCCAAGTTGAGTCTGTTCTTCAGGGGAATTGCGCCGGCGCTTGCGCGGCTGCGGGAGAAGATCCCCGTGCAGCTGGCCGACGAGGCACGTCGGCTCTGCATGGGCCCCATGGAGCGGGTCTTATCAAAGATCGTCTACCGCAACCACGGCATCAACCTCGTCAATGTCCTCCGCTCCTTGCCGCCCGAAGCTGACCAGGAGGCGTTGAAGGCGCAAGTTGCCCACATCGTCGCCAAGGTGGGCAAGATCACGAGGCGTGAAGGCGACCGCGTAGATTAGATCCCTTTCTTTCTGCTTCCTTTCCCGCTGCAAAGCATGTTACGGACAAGAATCTGTTAGTATTGCGGCAAGTTATCTTTGTGATATACAATCTTATTTTGAGCAACCAATGCAGTGTTATCTCCCTTGCTTTGGTCCCTTCACTTTGTATGCATTCCACCCTACGTTTTTAGGGAACTCGCCGACAAAGGACCCTTGCCGCGAGCGCTGAGTGCTGGACTCTTAGCAGCCTGCTGGCAATACCTTTGCCGGCAAGAAACCTTGCCGCAGCTAGCCGCAGCACACTTAGATCGCTGAGCGAACTCGAAAACGAAGTAAGGGCGCGACACTTGTCGCAGCTCACTTAAGTCGTTGAGCGTGCTCGAAACAAAGTAAGGGTGCGGCTAGCCACGGGTAGGTTCCTCCGCGCACAGGTTTTCCATACAAAGTGTGGTTGTTCAAGGAAGACAACTAATTTTTTTTGAAAAATTTGAATTACTCAAACTTTGGTAACTTAGCTTTCATAGATTGTTTGCTCCCCGGCAAGGCTTCTCTTTCTTGAACAGTACTTGGTTCATGCCTCCATCTCCTCCCCCCCGGCAAACTTGTGCGCGAGGAATACTCCTTCTGCTTAAGAGGGAAAGAAAAAGAGGAGGGAAAAACAAGTATATGGCCTCATGGCTTGCTAGTGCTTACCGGGGATGTGCGTTGCACAAGGTGTCAGATGATGCATGCAAATAACAAAGAAAAGCATGAAAATGACAAATAGTGCGAAGCACAAAAGCTTTACTGATGCACGGGATCTGCGCCCGGCTTTGTACAAAGGTTTACATGCAACAGCGGCAAGACTTGTACAAAAGGTGGTTGCCGGAGCGGATCACGGCAACCGCGCCTTACGGGTGAAACTTGCGAAGATGCTCTATGTTCCAGGAGTTGCTCACCGGTAAGCCTTCTTCTGTCTCAAGGCGGACAGCGCCGGGCCTTGTGACTTGTCTCACCCGATAAGGGCCTTCCCACTTCGGCGTCGACTTGTTGGAATTCTTGGCGGACTGAACACGCCGAAGAACAAGGTCGCCTTCCTCGAGACTCCTGGCCCTGACCTTGCGGCTATGATAGCGACGCAAGGCTTGCTGGTATCGAGCAGCTCGTACAACAGCCTGGAGACGTTCCTCCTCAAGGAGCAATGCATCATCTTGTCGAAGTTGCTCTTGCTCGAGCTCATCATAAGCGAGCACTCGAGGAGATCCGTATATGAGTTCCGTGGGGAGAACTGCCTCTGCTCCATAGACAAGAGCAAAGGGTGTCTGTCCGGTGGCTCGATTTGGTGTCGTCCTGATTGACCAAAGAGCCGCCGGCAACTCCTCTATCCAGTTTCTTCCGCACTTGTGCAGCCTGTCGAAGGTTCTTGTCTTGAGTCCGCGCAGCACTTCAGCATTGGCCCTTTCCGCTTGACCATTGCTCCTCGGATGAGCAACAGAAGCGAAGCAGACCTTGGCGCCAAGGTCTTGGACGTACTGCATGAAGGTGCGACTTGTAAATTGTGTGCCGTTGTCGGTGATGATCCTGTTAGGGATTCCGAAACGGCAAACAATCGATCTGAAGAACCTGACTGCTGACTGTGCTGTCACCTTTCTCACTGGTTCCACTTCTGGCCACTTTGTGAACTTGTTGATTGCTACGTACAAGTACTCAAAGCCCCTGACTGCGCGGGAAAGGGGCCGAGAATATCGAGCCCCCAGACCGAGAAGGGCCAGGATAAAGGGATCGTTTGGAGAGCTTGAGCTGGATGGTGAATTTGTTTGGCATGGAACTGGCACGCTTCACACTTGGTTACTTGTGCAGTTGCATCTTGGAGGGCTTCTGGCCAGAAGAACCCTTGCCGGAACGCCTTCCCGGCAAGTGCCCTTGCGCCAATGTGGTGGCCACATATGCCTCCATGTATCTCTGCCAACAGCCTCTGTCCATCTTCCCTGGAAATGCACTTCAACCTGACACCGTTGAGTCTTCTTCTGTACAGTTCATTGCCAACGAACTGGTACATACTCGACTGCCTGGTTATTTTCTCTATCTCTTCTGGCTCGTCGGGAAGTTCTCCAGTTTGCAGAAAGCGGACGATTTGCTGTGCCCATGCTGGAGCCCGAGGCTCAACAACAAGGACTAAAGGCATGAGGGCTGCTGCGGGAACCTCAGCTTCTACGACAAGAACCTGCGGCTCTGCCGGAGCTGATGGTCCCCCGGCAAGCCTGCCGGGGCAAGGCTTGTCGGGAACGCCTGCTTCAACTGTACAGACCCTTGGATATGCAGGAGCAAACTGTTCCTCAGCATCTTGGCTGTTGATCTTGGGGACCTTGGCGGCGGCTTCGGGAAGATCCGCCGGCAAGTAGTCGTTGGAGACCAACTTCCTCTTCTTGTTTTGCCCAACTGATGGTGTAACGGATGGCTGAGTTAACTTGAGCACGAAGGTCCCTGGTTCCACAGGTAACTTCATTGCAGCACACTTTGAGAGGCCATCTGCAATATCATTCTGAGCTCTTGGGACGTGCTCCATTTGCAGACCTTCAAAGTGCTCTTCAAGCTTCCTCATTTCATCAACATAAGCTTCCATCAAAGGGCTCTGGTAACTCTTATTCACTTGTCGGACCACCAACTGTGAATCTCCCCGCACAATCAACTTCTTGATCCCAAGCTCGGCCGCAATTCTGAGGCCGGCAAGCAAACCTTCATACTCAGCAGTATTGTTTGTCGCTTGCTCCTTGGGAAAGTGCATCTGGACAACATACTTGAGGTGCTCTCCGGTGGGCGCTATGAGTACCACGCCGGCACCGGCGCCTTGCAGCGAGAAAGCACCATCAAAGTACATTATCCACTCGTTGCTCGCTTCTTGGACGGGGACGCTTGTTTCTGGGACTTCTTCATCTGGCGTTGGGGTCCATTCTGCTATGAATTCTGCCAAAGCTCTGCTCTGTATGGTTGAAGTACTCTCAAACTTGAGACCAAAGCTTGACAGCTCCAATGCCCACTCAACGATCCTACCTGTTGCTTCTGGATTTTGCAATATCCTCTTCAACGGAAAGCGAGTGACCACTGTTATCTCGTGTGCTTGAAAGTAATGGCGCAGCTTTCTCGAGGCCATGAGGAGGCCAAAAAGCAACTTCTGCACCCCAGAGTATCTTGATCTAGCCCCCTGGAAGAGGGAACTTACAAAATAAACTGGGCGCTGCACCATCTTCCTTCGCACTTCTCCTTCCTCCTGCGCAGACTTGTCCTTGTCGGGGCCAGAGCTTGTCGGGGAAGCCCCCTGCTTGTCGCTGGATTCGCTTGTCGGGGGTGTGGGTTCCTCATTCGCCTCTCTCTCCGCTACTAACGTAGCACTAACCACTTGATTGGTCGCCGCTAAATATAGCAGCAACTTTTCTTGTGGTTTAGGTGCGACAAGTATTGGAGTGGAGGATAGGTATCCTTTCAAGTCTTGCAGCGCAGCCTCCGCTTCCGGAGTCCATTTCATAGGACCTGCCTTTTTCAAGATTTGGAAGAAAGGCAGGGCGCGTTCTGCAGACTTTGAAATGAACCTACTGAGGGCAGCCACACAACCAGCAAGTCTCCTTACGTCCTTGACGCGCTTCGGGGCTTCAATTTGCTCGATGGCTTTAATCTTGTCGGGATTGGCTTCAATCCCCCTCTGGGACACGAAGAACCCGAGAAGCTTGCCGGAGGGAACTCCGAAGACGCACTTCTCGGGGTTCAGCTTGAGTTGGATCTTGCGCAGATTCTCAAAGGTTTCCTCTAAGTCCTGTATCAAGGTATTTTTGCTCTTGCTCTTGACCACTATATCATCCATGTAGGCTTCTACATTTCTGTGTATCTGTGGCTCAAAAGCAGTGTGCACCACCCTTGCAAATGTCGAGCCTGCATTCTTCAATCCAAAGGGCATGCGTATGAAGCAGTATGTGCCGCATGGAGTAATGAATGCAGTCTTTTCTTCATCTTCCTTGGCCATGAATATCTGGTGGTAACCTGAGTATGCATCAAGAAATGAAAGCAACTCACATCCGGCGGTGGAGTCAATAATCTGGTCAATACGCGGCAAGGGAAATGGATCCTTGGGACACGCTTTATTCACATCAGTGAAGTCTATACAAAGTCTCCACTTCCCATTGGCCTTGCGCACAACAACTGGATTGGCTAACCACGTAGGATGGATTACGCCTCTAACCAGGCCTGCTGCTTCCAACTTCTTTATCTCTTCGGCAATGAACTCTTGGCGCTCCACGGCTTGCTTCCCGACCTTCTGCTTGACGGGCCGCGCATGAGGACAAACAACAAGCTTGTGCTCAATTACCTTCCTGGGAACGCCGGGGATGTCCGACGGTTGCCATGCGAACACGTCGACATTCGCCCGCAGGAAGGCAACGAGCGCGCTTTCCTATTTGGGGTCGAGTGCAGCACTGATGGTGAAGGTACCACCAGTGCCGTCCTCCTTTGCGGACACCTTCTTGGTTGCCGGTGGAGCTGCCATTCCTTTCTTACACTTGCCGGTGGAGCTCGATGGTACGTCCTCGACGGCAGCGCAACACTCCGAAGAGGTGCGTTTGCCGGAGTGGGCTCCAGAGCTCTTGCCGGACTTGGTCTTGGTCTTCCCCCCGGGAGCTTCAGCGGCAAGTGTTTTGCTGTCTGCCGCGGCTGCTGCTTCCCGGTAGATCTTGTCGGCGCAAATAAGCGCATCTTTCTTGTCGCCGGGGACAGAGATGACGCTAATCGGCCCTGGCATCTTGAGCATATTGTACGCGTAGTGGGAAGCTGCCATAAACTTGGCGAGCGCAGGACGGCCAAGTATCCCATTATAAGGTAATGGGATATCGGCGACGTCGAACGTGATCCTCTCTGTTCTGAAGTTGAGCTCCCCACCAAAGGTCGCTGGCAGTGTAACCTTCCCCTTCGGCTTGCTCCTTCCTGGGTTGATTCCTTGGAACGTCCCGATTTCTTCGAGCTCGCTGTCGGGGATCTGCAGTTTCTTGATCACAGCGGAGGAGATCAAGTTGAGGCCGGCCCCGCCGTCAACCAACATCTTGGTGACCTTGAGATTGCAGATTGTTGGCGAAACCAACATCGGCAAGCACCCGACCGCAGTTGTGCGGTCAGGGTGATCCTCAAGGTCGAAGATGATGGGCGTGCCGGACCATTTCAGGAGCCTGCGCGACTCGACGGGTGGCTCAGCTGCATTCACTTCCCGCACCCATTGCTTGAGTTGGCGGTGGGAAGCGTGCAGAAAGATACCTCCATCAATGCACATAACTTCTGTGGCCTTCTGGAACTCCTGCTCGCTGTTGTCTCCTTCTTCCATGTCATCATCGTCGTCTTCATCCTCATCCTTGTCGCGGCCCCGGGGAGGTCTGTCACCTTGCCGCTGCTTGGCCTTGCCGCGGCGTCCTCCCCGGCCATTGAACGGCCGCTTCTTGCTGGGTTCTCCTCCGCCTCCTTGGGCCTTCTCCTTGTCACGTCGTTCGTACTCAGCCTTCTGCTGCTCTACGAGGTACTCCACTCTTTTGCAGTTCTGGAGATCGTGGCCCTTGGTGCGGTGGATCTTGCAGTATTGCTTGTCGGAGCCGTCCTGCTTGTCGGCTGCCGCTACAGGGGCGGGCTCCTTGCCGGAACCGCCAGCCTGTGCCTTCTTGGCGGGAGCCTCCTTGCCAGACTGCTCGACAACCAGCACCTCCTTGCTCTTCTTCTTCTTGTTGTTCCGCCGCCGGTTTTTCCTTGCCGGGGCGGCATCCTCGATTTCGCTTCCTCCTGCGCCAGTATCCTCTCCGGGGAGTCTCCTCCCCTCTTCAGCGCGCGCACACTTGTCAGCCAGAGCATAGAGCTCGCTGACATCCCGGATCTTGGTCATGGCCATCTCCCCCCTCATCCCGCGGTTACACAGGTTCTGGTGAAACACGCTGATAACCGCGGCAGGGGGGACGTCGGGAATGTTGTGCTGGACGCGGCTGAATCTTTGGATATATTTGCGCAGGGACTCTCCCTCCTTCTGGGCGAGGATGTGGAGATCGCTCTCCTGGCTGTGGGGTTTGTGGCCGCCCGTGAAGGCGCCAACAAACTGGTGGCACAGATCCGCCCACGAAGAGATGGAGTTATCCGGCAAGTGCATAAGCCAAGACCGGACGTTTGGCTTAAGCACGAGCGGGAAGTAGTTGGCTAGGATCTTCTCGTCGCGTCCCCCGGCAGCCTGTACCGCAATGGTATAGATGCTGAGGAACTCCGAGGGGTGTGTCTTGCCGTCGTACTTCTCGGGTACGTCGGGCTTGAAATTCTTCATGCTGGGCCACTGGACTTGCCGCAGCTCACGGGTGAACGCAGGGCAACCTGCCACATACGGCAAGTCGCCTGGTTCACCGGGCACGTGCGCGTCGACAGCGGTCCCAGCGCGCTGATCTGACTGTCTTCGGGCTTCTCGTCGACGCTCGATGCGAGTCCGAGCGTCCTCTTGCCGCCTGTCGTCTAGGACTTGGCGCTGATCGCGGCGAGCCCGCGGATCCGACGACGCCGTAGAGTCGTCGTCGACGTTGATCCGGCGGGGTGGCGATTTCTGCTTCCGCGGCGGGGAGTGCACGGTAGTTGCACCCCCGGCGGTTTTGTCTCCATCGGCCTTCGTCTGGTCGACTTGCCGCGGCCGCGACGTTGCCGGCTGCTGCGGCGTGTCGTTGTTGGCGAAGGCGATGAGGCTCTGGATCGTCGCCCTCCAGTCTTCGGCTTTATCTGCCGCTGGAGGGAAATCGAGGAGCAGCTGTGCTCTTGCTAGAGCTTCTGCTGGAGAGGAGGGGAGCGGCGGCGAGCGGTGCGAGGAGCGAGATATGCTCGGACTTCTAACAGGGTTAGAAGGAGCAGTTTCTCACCTTGGCGACCGCGCCTTGCTCGTACCAGCACGCTGGCCTTGAGCATCCCGCGATCCTCCGGCTTGGCCACGCCCCAGCAAGCGTATGGTACCTCCCGTACCACGCCGATGCTGGTCTTGCACCTCCTGGGAGGGACGTGGGTCGTGTACTGACACCGAGGCTTTGGAGTTCGCCCGGTCGTCCGTCTTGTCCTTGGACTTGGTGGCGCCGTGAGTCTCCTCACCGGCGGTCACCCTTCCGCCGGCGTCTACCCCACCAACCGTTGGTTCTGGTGGTGGCGGGATCGACGCAGACGGGCCTCCGACCTCCGAAGCCTTCTTCTTCGGAGGCATGTTGACGCTGTCGATGAGGTTGATGAAGCTGGTGAAGTTGCTGAAGGTTGCGCCCGCGTGAGCGCCGGATCAGGTTCGCACAACCTCGACGCCCCCTACCTGGCGTGCCAAAGATGTCGGGGGAAACTGTCCTCCCACGAGCACCTATGGGACTGGAGCCCCTTCTACGTTGCGGTAAGGGAGCGGAGGGAGCACGGAGAACAGATCGAGGAGCGCACACGGGCAGTTTTACCCAGGTTCGGGCCGCGTGGACGCGTAAAACCCTACTCCTGCTTAGGTTGTATTGAGTTCCTGAGCTCGGGAGCTTGAAGATCTACAGTACTAGCTACACCGAGCGAGAGAGTTGGCTAGGTTTCGAACCTCCCCTACGTTGTGCATGGGCCTCCTTTTATAGCTCAAAGGGGTCACCGACAGGTGTCAACGTAGAGGAGGGTAAAAGTGTAAATTTGGTGGTAGTTGCAACAGTGCATGAACAGTATATGAACAGTGGTCTTCACCTAACTTTGACAGTGGGGGACAAGGGCATTAAATGCCCGTCACCGTCGCCCCCAAAAACGTCCGTCCATGCTTCTCCGTTCGCCACGGCGGTAGCCTCGTCACCGTGGCTTGCCACCGTGTGCCCCAGGCTGCACATCCGTCTGCCACGTGCCCCTGGAAGGGCCCCAGGGCGACGCGTGGACAGATGAGCTGGAGCGCGGGCACACAGCGTAGGTTTCCCCGGCAACGTGATCTTGCCGGGCCCGGAAGCTTGTCGCTCTCCGGGTCCTGCCGGGGCGCATGATGCGCCGAGACATCTCTTGAGGTATGTGTTCCTTGGCCTTCCTGGCAAGCTCCTCTTGCCAGGGTCTTGTGCTAGAAGTGATAACCTTGAGCCTGGTGCGGCCTTCCCGGCAAGCTCCTCTTGCCGGGGCCTTGATCTTCTGACTTGTATACTTTGTTCTTGAATGGCTTCATAGGGACCAGAACGGTTCTTGCCGAGCACGTGGTAAACCCTGCCACGGGAAGCTGCTACTGCCCGTGCACAAGTTGGGGTACTAAGGTACCCCTATCTTAGTACACCGACAACCAATTTCTTCACTTTCAAAGTCTTCAGAAAGTCTTCAGAAATCCAAAGTCTTCAGTTGAAGACATTCATTTTTAGGGGTCGACTTTCTCTCTAAATATCAAACTCCTCATAGACTTATAGACCTATGTACACTCACAAACGCATTAGTCCCTTAACCTATAAGTCTTCAATACACCAAAATCACTAAGGGGCACTAGATGCACTTACAATCTCCCCCTTTTTGGTGATTGATGACAATATAGGTTAAGTTTTCAACATGGGTAAACATATGAAGTGTAAATACTGATATTGAGGAATTTGATTGCAAGATATATAAGAACTCCCCCTGAAGATGTTCATAGTGAGGAATTTGCTTTTGAAGCAATGCACATTTGAAGAGTAGTATCATGGAGACCTCCCCCTATATCTTGTAATTCATACACGCATTCAACATATAATTTGAAGAATTTGAAATGCATGATGAAATATGGTGGCTGATGTAATTCAACATGCGTTAATTAACATATATGAGGAAATAGCAAGCTGAAGAACATAGCGAAAGTATCAGACCACCATCGGGTTTAAGTTTACAACACGATCCAACAAAGTCTTCAAAAGAACGAGAGTTGTAGCTTAGCAAAAAAACATATATAAAGACCCGCTTGAAGACTAACTCAAATTTCTCCCCCTTTGTCATCGAATGAACAAAAGGGATGAAAAATGAGGACTAACGCCCCTGAAGAATATCACGAAGACGATAGAGGAGCGCCAGTGTTGTTGGGGTCGGTTGTTGGAGCAGGGCCTGCCGCAGTGTCGTCCAAATCTTCATACTCATCAGTCTCGCATGATGAAGAATATGAGCTGGCCACCAAGGAAGGAACTTTGACTTTCTTGAATTTCTTTATCAGAGGCCGAGACCATTCAAAGTCTTCCTTGAAGCCCATTTGCTTCAGATCTTCTTCGCTGTAGAGATTAGACATAACAACCCAGGTGCGATTGAAAACTTCATGGAGGTAGTAATGGTTTTTCTTCACTGCATTACATGTTGCAATCATGTTGTGAAGAATTGAACCAAACTGCCTCTTGACCCATTTATGGTTGCGATCAACCTTCTGATGAAGACTGAGGAGAAGCTCACGATCAGTCATCACCCTTGGAGCTGTGCCTTGAGTATTTTGCTTTGAAGCATTGGCGGCAGAGTCATGAGTGGCAGAGTCATCATTGGTAGAGTAGGATGCATCTTTGCGTATTTGACCATCTAATGGACGAATGCCTTCATTAATGATTGCAGCTTTGCCTTTTCCATCAACTGAAGAATATGTCTGTTTGAGGACTTCAAGAGGAGGCAGATAGCTGAGATGATTCTGAAGTCAGTCTTGTAATCAATAGAAGACCTTGTTCTGATGAATCTCATGATCCAGGGAGCATAAGGCTTCAGGTTAAAAGGAGACAGTGCCACATTTGCCAGAGTCCACATGAAGAAATCATGATAGTTGATGGGGATCCCATGCATGATATAGAACATCAGATTCTTCATGATGCCAATGATTTCTTCATCATTTGAGTCGTGGCCTTTGTTTGGACTCAAAGTCTTTATCAGAATTCGATAGATTGTCCGAGGCACATATAGCAATTCCTTCATGAGGAATTTGGTTCTTGGTGCTTGACTAGGCTTCAGTGGTTTCATCAATACTTGCATATAATGATCAGTAAGTTCAGGTTCATGGTATACACACCATTCACCTTCAAGGGGAGGACTGAGAGGCAGGGCCTGAAGCAATTCAGGGGCCGGTGCCTTGAAGTGAGTATTTTTTGTCATCCAGTCCAGCACCCAAGAGTTCACATCTTCAGCTTTTCTGGTGATGTGCAGTGTTGCATAGAACTGAAGAACGAGCTCTTCATTCCAGTCGCATATGTCAGTGCAGAGGGTGAGCAATCCAACATCGAAAAGAGTGCCGAGGACCAGTGTTAAGCAAGACAAGAATATCATATCCACATGAGGAATATGCTCATGGTCGAAGATTTTGTCCTTTCCAACGAGCAGTGAAGAATATAAATTTGCTTGGCTGGCAGTCCAGAAACGCTTCCTTCTAAGACAAGCAGAGTCATATGGATTGAAGTCAGTGAAGAACACATGCTCGTGGAAGAAGTCATCAGCCTTGAATTTTTGCTTCTTAGAGAATGGATCCTTAGGCTTGGTCTGAGGATTGTGAGTCAATTTCATCACAGCCTCAGTAATCGCGGGCTGAGGAATTTCTGTCTCTGCTTCAGCTGCACTTGGAGACTTCATTTCTTCAGCAGCTTTTTCATCAGCGCTAGTGGCTAGTATTTCTTCATGGACGGTGGGAGTGGTGCGAGGTTCTTCAGAACCCGTATGAATTTCAGTACGCTCTGGGACTGAGGAATTCTCTGCAAAGGTGTGAACAATGGGGAGTTGGGGTGCCGACTATTCCAAAAGTCATCGTCCATCACAGGAGTTGTGCTCCCAATGTCCATGTCTTCATCATTGTCACTCATTTCCTCAACGCCCGCCTCTTCAGCTGTGAACTGAGGCATTGGCGATGAGATCACAGGGGTTGAAGGGATGTTATCCACTTCAATTTCTTCGTCCAACTGCTCTGAAGAAGCAGTAGAAGGAACGTCTACATCAGATCCGCTTGGGATCACATGTTCTTTGCCAAAAGGTATGATTTCCTTTGATGGAATGCTTGAGAGAGGGTGTCGGGGAAACTGATCCACGAACACCTATGGGACCGGCGGGCTGGGTCCCTTTCGGTTTGGCAGGGGCGGAGATCGCGCGAAGAGCAGATCGAGGCGAAGCACATGAGCAGTTTACCCAGGTTCGGGCCGCACGGATGCGTAAAACCCTACTCCTGCTTTGTGGTTTGTATTGAGTTCTTGGCTCGGGAGCGCGGAGTGCTACAGTACACTTCAGCAGCTAACGAGACCGAGCGTGAGAGTTCTTCTGCCTCGAACCCCCCTCTACGTTGCGCATGGGCCTCCTTTTATATGCTCAAGGGGTCACCGACAGGTGGCAACGCAAATGAGGGTACAAATGGAAAGGTGTTGTAGTTGGTACAGCTACCTGTACAGTGTATCCTACCTAACCCTGACGGCAGGGGACAAGGGCATTAAATGCCCATCGACGTTGCCCAAACAGTGCAATAAGGGACCGTCAGGGGCGCCATCGCTCGCCACGATGGCGATCTTGTCAGCGCCGCTTGCCACTGCGTACCGCTGGCTGCACAGCCTCCCGCCACGTACGCCTGGAAGGGTCCCAGGGCGACATGTTGGTGGGTGTGCTGGAGCGCAGGTACAGAGTGGAAGATTGCCGCGGCAAGTGCCTTGCCACGGCCGCTGTCTTGCCGCGTCCGGGAGCTTGCCGCTCACTGGGCCTTGCCGGGACGTGTGGCACGTCGCGGCAAGTTCCTTGAGATGCCTTGGTTGGCCTTCCCGGCAAGCTCCTCTTGCCGCGGTCTTGTCTCCTTGGCTTGAATACTTTGTTCTTGAATGGCTCCAAAGGAACCGCGGAGGACCTTGGCGGTCACCCGGCAAGCCTTGCCGCGGGACGCTGCGACTGCCCGTGCACAAGTTCGGGATACTAGGGTACCCCTACTCTAGTACACTGACAGAGGGACAACATCAATGGGATTGTTTACTGAGCTAGTCAATTTCTTCAACTTCTTTGGGGCAACCGACTCTGAAGAAGCAGATGCTTTCCTTTTCTTCACAGTTGCTCGTTCCGCAGCCTTTGTTTTCCTCACGTTGCCCTAGCAATTTCTTCAGAGGCTGCAATAGAGTCATCAGCCCTGGTAACTTCAGTTTCCTCAGTAGCGTGATTTTCATCAGCGGTACTGGCATGTTCTTCAGTGGGCTGAGCAGATGCTTCAGCCTGAGGAATTTCATGTTGCGTTGATCCTGCAACATTTGAGGTAAATCCCTTAGTTAGATTCACGAATCTGACTTTGGCTCCCAGCCAATCAGCACGATAGCTTTCAAATTCATCATTGAGGGTTTTGATTTCAGCTTGCAGCTTTACAAGTTCCTCAGAAGACATATTCACTATGTTATTCTTCATCAGTCTTTCCTTCTTGTACTGGTCCTTCTTTGCTTTTCTGGCCTGTTCAAATTTCCATTTTTCTTCACCAATAAAGGCGGCCAGCATATGATTTTGACCAGGAGTGAGGTTCATCTCAGGCAAAGGAGTGTTGGGGTCCTTGTGCCATAGGTCAATGAAGTCAAGGATCACCTTGGGATCCAACATCAATGGCATAGTGCTGCCTTTGGCTCTAGCGGCCCTTTCTTGTCTGTCTCTGATGATTTGTGCGAGTTCCTCATCATCAGCTTCCCATCACTTGACGACACATGGAAGGCGACTTGCTTCTTGTGAGGACTTGGTCTAGCGCCACATCCAACAGTGGCCTTGGACTTCAACGGAGTGGGGCCAGTTGAGGAAGTCGGAGGAGCTGAAGAACTAGCAGAGGCTTCTGAGGCAATGGAGATGCCAACCGTCCTTTGGCACATGGCGAGATGCACAGGTGCTGAGGACTTTGATGGAGCTAGAGCAGTTTGAGGAACTGGCCGTGAGGGCATTGCTGAGGATCTTGGCTTGCGAGCAGGTTTCTTGGGCATAGCCTTTTTAGGCTTGCTAGCAGAGGCTTCAGCAGCAGCAGCAGAGTCTTCATTGAGTTTCCTCACAGCCTCCTTGGTCATCCCAGTCAACTTGGCTTGACACTTGGCCCATTCCTTGGGAAATTCTTCACCTCTTCTTATGCTAGAGGGATCAGCAACTAGGCCTGGTGCCAATGGAGGTCTTGGGCATGGAGGGTGTACAACGAATTTCTTCATGTACTTGGGTGCGACATAGCGATATTCCCTCCATTCTCTGGCCCATCTTCTTTCTATCCTATGAATGCGCACCTTGCATTGATTCTTGGTCTCTTTGCCATGCTTGGCTTCATCAAGAGTGCAATATTCTTCATAAATGTCATCAGGGATCTCAAAAGCAGTGTTGACTTCCAATTTCTTCCCTCCCTTCAGAGGTTTCTTACCATCAGCCATTTTCTTCACCTGAGGATTTTGAACTATTGAGTTCTCTGAGGGGGTATGCAATTTTTCTTCGAGAAATGCTGCAAATGAGTTAAGTTGATGAGAACCTAGAGATTCAGCAGCAGACATTTGTACCTGTGAACAGAGTATAGGTGCGAAGAATTTGAAGAGGTCATATGCGTTCTTAGATGTTTTTTTGCAAAAGGAACAAGTTTGAGGAATTTGACCAGAGGTTTCTTGAAGAATTTCACTAAGCATTCTTTGACTTAGGTTCTAGAGTTGTACAGATTGAAAATCCACACAATTGAGGAATCTTTGAGGAAAAAACGTTGCTTAGAGAAACAGATCAAGAGCAGATGATTGTGTGAGGTGTTTAGAGTGTGAAGAATGAAGAATAAACACATTTTTGAAGATTTGTAGGAATCACTAGAATTGACAAGAGCAGTAAAAGTAACTTTTAATTACCCTTGACGAAGAACACGGCGAACTATGAACAGAGGATTTGAAGCTCGGCAGTTCAGATCTTCCACGCCCTAACTCGACAGAGGAAGACAGCTACGGCGGCGGCAGAGTGAAGAAATCCGTGTCCGGCGTGAGTACGACGACGACGAGGTCGAGGCAACAAAGCTCTTCCTCACCGGCGACGATGGAAGTAGCGGCAGCGCTAGGTCTTGAGAGCTCGAGCGAGGGATTTGAGGTCGAGCGGAGTAAAAATGAAGAGAGAAGGAAGAGGGGGTATTTATAGCTGCGGTGAAAAACCGTTCGCCCGAGGAAAATGGACGAACGTGCCCCTGACCCTTCTCATTCATGCGACATGTGTCACCCACGTACATAGAGGTGGAGATCGTGTGAGATTGTGGGTGAATAGATAAGTCTTTCAATGGAATATGGAACGGTTTGAGCGGCAAAGCCGAAAATTCAGATAGGAAAATTTTAATGTTGCATTCACAAATTCTTCTGCTATCAAGGACACAGTGATGATTTTGAACAAGTTTCAAATAGAACACATATGAAGAAATTGTGAATATATTAGGTTGAGTATAGCATAGAGGGGGAAGGGTCCGATCACATTCACTTAGCAGAAGAACAATCTTGAAGAAATAGCAATAAGTGAATGCCGTAGAGGACTTAAACTCATATATATAGTCAATGAAGAACAATAGCGGAAAGAGTGAAGACATTGCTAGGTTGAGGAAATTGAACAATTGAGGAATTTCAAAAACTGAAGAAAAAACTCAAATTGAAGATTTTCAACTTTTGTTGGTGGCGCGACCCACCGTATAAGAATGATGATTTCAGACACCGCGTACAATTGTCGTAGGGTCTGAGAATCAGATTCTTCATTAATTTCTTCATACTTAGAGGGTTAGTCTTCATTGATTGAAGAAAAATGTTACTTCGTGTGTTGCGCATCAAAGTCATCAATTTTGCATAAGTGTTAGGATGTGTGTCCTTTTCAAAGAACATTCGAAGATTCTAAGATATTTAGCTCACACCACAACTTGCAAAATCTCTTCTCATCCAAGGGCTTAGTGAAGATATCTGCCAGCTGGTCTTCAGTCTTCACATGGTTGATGGAAATGTCGCCCTTGAAGACATGATGATGAAGAAAATGATGACGGATCTGGATGTGCTTTGTCCTTGAGTGCTGAACTGGGTTGTGAGCAATCTTGATGGCACTCTCATTGTCACAGTTGAGTGGGACATTCTTCATGTTGACGCCATAGTCCTTGAGGGTTTGCTTCATCCATAGTAATTGAGCACAACATGACCCAGCAACTATGTACTCAGCTTCAACAGTGCAGAGAGATACACAGTTTTGCTTCTTCGAGGACTAACATACTAAGGATCGTCCGAGGAAATGGCATGTGCCGGATGTTGACTTGCGATCCACTCGATCACCAGCCTAATCAGAGTCAGAATATCCAATGAGATCAAAATCAGAGCCCTTGGGATACCATAATCCAAGTGTTGGAGTGTGAGCTAGATATTGAAGAATATGCTTCACAGCCTTATGGTGTGATTCCTTCGGTGTTGCTTGAAATCGGGCACACATGCAAACACTAAGCATAATATCTGGCCTAGATGCACATAGATACAATAAAGAGCCAATCATGGAGTGGTATACCTTTTGATCGAAGTCTTTACCATTTTCATCAGTGCACAGATGGCCATTTGTGGGCATAGGAATTTTGACGCCTTTGCAATCTTACATGCCGAATTTCCTCAGAACATCCTTGAGGTATTTCTCTTGAGATATGAAGATGCCATTGCGTTGTTGACGAATTTGAAGGCCTAGGAAGAATTTTAGCTCTCCCATCATGGACATTTGATATTCTTCATGCATCATGTAGCCATATTTGTCACTGTAACGTTCATCGGTACAACCGAAGATAATATCGTCCACATAGATTTGACACACAAATAATTCTTCATCATATGACTTAGTGAAAAGAGTTGGGTCAAGTGAATCGGGTTTGAAGCCTTTCTTCGTGAGGAATTCCGTCAAAGTATCATACCACGCCCGAGGGGCCTGCTTGAGGCCATAGAGGGCCTTGTTGAGTTTGAAGAGTTTGTTAGGATGTTTAGGATCTTCAAAACCTGGGGGTTGAGCAACATATACTTCTTCCTCAAGCTTACCATTGAGGAATGCACTTTTCACATCCATTTGATATAAGATGATATTATGGTGGTTAGCATAAGCAAGTAGTATGCGAATAGCTTCAAGTCTAGCAACATGAGCAAAAGTTTCATCGAAGTCAATTCCTTCAACCTGTGTGTAGCCCTGAGCTAAGAGACGAGCCTTATACCTCACCATAAGGCCATTTTCATCTTGCTTGTTTCGATAGAGCCACTTGGTGCCGATGATATTGTGCTTCCGAGGATCTGGTCGCTAGATGAGTTCCCACACATGGTTGAGCTCGAATTGATACACCTCTTGCATAGCTTGAATCCACTAAGGTTCCAGAAATGCCTCATCAACTTTGGTGGGCTCTGTGATAGATACAAAAGCAAAGTGCGCACAAAAGTTAGATAAGTGTGAAGCTCTTGAGCGTGTGAGAGGACCTGGTGCATTGATGTCGTCGATGATTTTCTCGATCTGCACTTCTTTTGCGACACGAGGATGAGCTGGTTGACGACTTTGGTCTGGCCGAGCATTTTCTTCAGCAACATTTCTTCAGGAGCACCAGAATGATTTTCTTCATTGTCAAGAATGACTTCTTCAGCTAATTATTCAGTGGGGATGATATCTTCAGTAGCTTTGAACTTTATGGATTCCTCTGGAGGTTTTTTCACCTGACATAGAAGGCTGGTGCTCTCTTTGCGAGCCATTAATTTCATCGAACCGCACATCTACAGTCTCAACAATCTTGTGAAGATGATTGACGAAGATTCTGTAGGTGTGCGAGTCCTTTCCTTAACCAAGCATAAAACCTTCATGTGCTTTCAGTGCAAATTTGGAATTGTGGCGACTCTAACCCAACATTTAGCACCGAAGACTTTGAGATAACTCATATTGGGTTTATTGTCGATGAGTAATTCATATGAGGGTTTCTTGAGAAATTTTTGAAGATATACCCTGTTGATGATGTGGCATGCAGTGTTGATAGCCTCAGGCCAGAACCTGAGAGGCGTCTTGTATTCATCAAGCATGGTGCAAGCCATCTCTACAAGAGTCATGTTCTTGCGCTCTACAACGCCGTTCTGCTGAGGAGTGTATGGGGCTGATAGCTCAAGAGTAATACCAAGTTCATCAAGATAGTCATCAAGACCAGTGTTCTTGAACTCGGTCCCATTGTCACTTCGAATATGCTTGATCTTCACACCAAAATTCGTCTAGGCCCTTGAGGAAAATCGCTTGAAGATTTCCTCCACTTCATGCTTAAATGTGATGATATGCACCCATGTATAACGAGAACAGTCATCAACAATGACAAAGCCATAAAGAGATGCTGCATTTGTGAATGCAGAGTAATGTGTAGGGCCGAAGAGATCCATGTGAAGCAATTCAAATGGACGAGTGGTATTCATGATAGTCTTCAAGGGGTGCTTGGATTTGGTCATCTTCCCAGCTTCGCAAGCCCCACAAAGATGATCTTTGAGGAATTTGACACCCTCAATTCCAAGGATATGCTTCTTCTTCACAAGCGTGTGCAAGTTCCTCATGCCAGCATGACTGAGTCGTCGATGCCATAGCCATCCTTCTGAAGCTTTTGCTAGTAGGCATGTGGCAGGCTGTGGTCCTGTAGAGAAATCAACAATATACAAGTCTCCTTTCCTAAAGCCTTCGAAGACTTTGGATCTGTCAGATTCCATGATAACAACATAGTTGTATTTGCCAAAGACAACAAGCAGATCAAGGTCACAAAGCATTGAGACAGACATGAGGTTGAATCCAAGAGACTCGACAAGCATGACTTTGTCCATGTGTCGATCTTTTGAGATTGCAACCTTACCTAGACCCAATACCTTGTTTTTTCCTTTGTCGGCGTAGGTGATATGCTTCAGGTGAGATGGAGATAAAGCAGAGTCCATCAGTAGGTTCTTGTCAACGGTCATGTTGGTTGTGCATCCATTGTCGAGGACCCACTCAGTAGCTTTGAGGGAGTCACCCTGTATAAGAATTAGTACATCTTACAACTCATATGCTTCATTGTGAAGAATATGACATCAATTTCATCAGTATGAATTTCATTAGTAAGAGCAACATATGAAGAATGAGGACGTGAGAAATAAATGAGTCATTTCTGCATGATTAGCTTACGTCTTTTGAAGCAATTTTTAGGTCTCCAGTAAATTCTTCAGACGTTTATGATCGTCTGGAGACCTGACCCTGCATAAGAGATTAGTTGTTTTTCTTCACCACCCACATCTGGAGGGGTGGTAAAGAGTTCATCATTTGACGAGCACCAATTGAGAATGGTGGCATTGAAGTAAGTGCACTTTGTTTCACAGGAGAGGGGTTAGAGTATGAATATGAGTAAGCAGAGAAATTCTTCGAGGACTTATGAACATAATGATTTGAAGAGTAATGCACATATTCATAATCCTGCTTTCCCTGCGAAACAGATGTGTTAGCACGATGATGATCATATGAGGAATTTGATCCACTTGAGGAATTTGGTTCATATGAGGATTTGGATCCATATGAAGATTTTGATCCATATGAAGAATTTGATTTGGGTTTCCTATTCATCACATGAGGTGTCATGAGGACATTCACTTGAAGACTTTCAAGGTGCCTCTTAGGGACCCAGATTTTCTTCATAGGGGGACCATTCCTGCAGTTAGTTCCGACGTATCTAGCAAATACTTCACCATTCAGATTTTTGAACAGTTTATAGTTGGAGTCAAATGACTCATCAAAAGAAAGTGAAGTTTCACAAGTAAAGCCAGATAAGGTAGATGGATCTACTGGAGGTCCTTTTGCAGCAACCCAAGAGGATTTGGCATACTGCTCAGGTTTCCAGTAGGTCCCATCAACATTGAGTTTCCTCTCAAAGGCAATACCCTCTTTCCATGGGTTCCTGTTCAGAATCTGCTTTTTAAGCACATCACAAAGAGTCTCATGACCTTTGAGGCTTTTGTACATGCCTGTCATGTACAATTTCTTCAACCCTGCATTTTCGTCAGTAGCATTGGTGTTTTCCTCAGTTGAGGAAATTGTCACCACAGAAACAGTTGAAGAATTTGTAACAGTAGAAGCATTTGAACTTTTAGGTGAAGAGTTTACAGTTTCACATTCAATGCATTTAAGGCATGGGGGAATGAATTCCTCCCGAGTAGCGCTGATCTGTTGAGCAAGCAATGAATCACGTTCCTTCTGAAGATCTTCATAACTCTCCCTTAGCTTCTCAAGATCTTGCTTTCTTTGAAGAAATTCATAGGAAAGCTTCTCATGATCAGATAAGAGAGTGTTATGATTATCCTGAAGGTTATCATACTTGGACTGAAGTCTTTGAAGATTTTCAGTCAAGATTTTAGACCGGTCCATTTCTTCACCCAACAGATCATCACTTCTTTCTAGCATATTTTGAACCTTATCAAAAGTTTTTTGCTATTTTATGGAAATTTTAGCAAGTTTGGAATAGCTAGGTTTGAGGTTTTCATCTGATTCATCTTCACTAGAATTAGACATGGAACGGTTGAGTACCTTGGCACCTTTTGCCATGAAGCAATACGTTGGAGAGTAGTCATCATTGTCGTCATCAGCAGTGTCGGGGAAGTCTTTTTCCTCAGTGTTGAAGATGGACTTGCTGACGAAAGCGGTAGCGAGAGCAAGGCTTGCCACACCAGAGTCTGATTCCTTAGATTCCTCCTCTTCCTCATTTTCTTCAGATTCAGCTGAGTCCATTTCCTTGCCAATGAATGCCAGATTAAGCGTACGGACCCTACGGGTTTGAGAACTATGTAGACATGACCAAGACAGATCTCCGGTCAATAACCAATAGCGGAACCTGGATGCTCATATTGGCTCCTACATATTCTACAAAGATCTTTATCGGTCAAACCGCATAACAACATACGTTGTTCCCTTTGTCGCTGGTATGTTACTTGCCCGAGATTCGATCGTCGTTATCATCATGCCTAGTTCAATCTCATTACTGGCAAGTCTCTTTACTCGTTCCATAATGCATCATTCCGTAACTAACTCATTAGTCACATTGCTTACAAGGCTTATAGTGATGTGCATTACCGAGAGGGCCGAGAGATACCTCTCCGACACTCAGAGTGACAAATCCTATTCTCGATCTATGCCAACTCAACAAACACCTTCGGAGACACCTGTATAACATCTTTATAATCACACAGTTATGTTGTGACGTTTGATAGCACACAAGGTGTTCCTCCGGTATTTGGGAGTTGCATTATCTCATAGTGAGAGGAACATGTATAAGTCATGAAGAAAGCGCTAGCAATAAAAATAAATGATCAATATGCTAAGCCTATGCATGGGTCATTGTCGGTGTCAAAACCGGCGGATCTCGGGTAGGGGGTCCCGAACTATGCATCTAAGGTCGATGGTTACAGGAGACTGGGGACACGATGTTTACCTAGGTTCGGGCCCTCTCTATGGAGGTAATACCCTACTTCCTGCTTGATTGATCTTGATGAATATGAGTATTACAAGAGTTGATCTACCACAAGATCGTAATGGCTAAACCCTAGAAGCCTAGCCTGTATGACTATGGTAATGTGTATATCCTCTCCGGACTACACCCTCCGGTTTATATAGACACCGGGGGGATCTAGGGTTACATAAAATCGGTTACATAAGAAGGAATCTTCATAGCGTGGTTGCCAAGCTTGCCTTCCATGCCAAGGAGAGTCCCATCCGAACACGGGTACGGTCTTCGGCCTTCATGTCTTCATAGCCCACCAGTCCGGCCCATGGATAATAGGCCGGTCGCTCGAGGACCCCTTAGTCCAGGACTTCCTCAGTAGCCCCCGAACCAGTCTTAAATAATGAGGTGTTCGGCACACAAATTGTCTTCGGCATTGCAAGGCATGTTCCTCCTTTGGTGACCTCCAAGTAATGTATTCGGCCGCTGATCCTATGTCGCTCCCCTCGGCTTCTGCGTGTTAAATAACTTCGTTGTATAACCATATGCCTGTAACCCTCGAGACTGAAAGCAGTTGGTACAACTGATTTAAGGATTGTTGTATAACCAGGTCCTTACAGAGAAGAATGGCTCGAGAGCTGAAGCAGTGTCGGGCGCAGCTAAATGCTGCAACCGCCGAACTAGGAAACTTCAAGAAGGCGTCTTCTGGTAACATTCCCCTCCATCAAGGAACAATAATTGTATACCAATTGTACTAATACTATTGCTGATCGCATAATAGGATCGCCCGATCAACTTGAAGAGAAGTTGAAGATCACCCAAGAGGGAGAAAGAGAAGCGAGAAGGCTACACACTGCGGGCGAGCGTGTTCTGACCCGAGTTAGAGGGGAGAAAAACAAGCTACATGATTCCAACACTAAATTGGGTGAAGAATTGAAAGATGTGCGAGCCCAACTAGCCGATTCCGTGAAGGAGAACAAGAAGCTGCGGGGTGGCATATTCAGTATGTGTCTGAGCTATTTTAAAGTAGTTCGGAGATATATGGAACTGATGTAGTTATAATTGCAGGTATATTGACGGGTCGTCCTGAAGAGGAGGTGTCTGGATCCTCAAGTGATCTGCTGCAAGGGCTGTCGCAAGTGCACGAACATGCTCGGCTGGCGATGCGGAGTGTTGCCAATGTGATAGCCTGGCTTATTAGGGATGATAGACTACTCATATCAATAAGGAATTCCTTCTTTTCCGGGATCCTATTCGGATAGAACTCCAAAGTTAAGCGTGCTCAGCTTGGAGTAGTTTCAGGATGGGTGACCGACCGGGAAGTTGCTCCCGGGTGCGCACGAGTGAGGACAAAGTGCGCAGAAAAGACTAGTATTGATATGTGAGGCCAGTCTAGATCTCGCCAGGTGTAACGACCACCAGCGGGTGTGCCCGGGGCATTACAAGTTGGTATCAGAGCCGACCCTCGCGGTTACACAGATGTTTGCAGACATGTGCTCGGTCATGTTATTCATGACGTTTGTGACCCGTCGTGGCACACGGCATGGCACATGTATCGGACTCGAAGCACAGACGTATGTGCCAAGAGGGAATCTTCCTGTGGCCCGACGAGGACGTCGGTTCCTCTGAGTCGGGGTCTATGTGATAGCCTGGCTTATTAGGGATGATAGACTACTCATATCAATAAGGAATTCCTTCTTTTCTGGGAGCCCATTCGGATAGAACTCCAAAGTTAAGCGTGCTCAGCTTGGAATAGTTTCAGGATGGGTGACCGACCGGGAAGTTGCTCCCGGGTACGGACGAGTGAGGACAAAGTGCGCAGAAAAGACTAGTATTGATATGTGAGGCCAGTCTAGATCCCGCCAGGAGTAACGACCACCGGCGGGTGTGTCCGGGGCATTACAGCCAAGTCCCTATGGCCATTCGCCTCCCCTCCAGGAAGTATGGAGGAGCTTGTAGAGCTGTTCAAAGGAGTCCAAATATTCCCAGCAGGATTGTAAGTTAGACCGTGTGTTGGACGGTATAGAGGAAGAAGTGTTTGAGTCCAAGTGACTATGTACTTTCCTTGACATGTGGAACTCTAGCTGAATTGTATAGCATTTGTCATGGCGGACCTTTTCGCTTCAACCTCCAGACCCGAGGGTGCGGAGTGTTTCCGATTACCATTACGGCCGAATAGACCGGGGTATGCATGGAAAACTAGGCGTAGGGGTCATAGTTGCTTGAACAGACAAGTTGTATCCGGCAAGTTATGTTATATTACATTGAGATTGTAAGAAACATCTTCCAAAGAGAATAATTCCGTTAAGGGTTCCTTTCCCTGGGTGTGCATGCATTAGTATACATGTCGGAATTGTGATGTGAAAATCACAGTGTGTATAGCTTCTGGGGGTTCACAATGGAGTGAGTGCAAAAACCATCTTTAATTCACTGATCGAATATTCCCTTAAGAACGCTAGCTTTCGGCTTCACCCAGTCTGAGCTACACATCCGAATGACCCAGCAGTAACAATCGCCGAGGTGCTCCCTTTATGCCCTAGCCGAACTAACGGGAACGTAGGGCATAAGCACAGGAGCCAGGCAACCCAGCTTGGCCAAAACTTAAGTCATATCGATGCATATAGTGGCGAAGAAAAGGTACATATGGAAAAAACTCATATGTGAAGAGATTGATGCTCAAGGAATAATAAAAAGCTTCTGTCCAAGAAGCCCCTAGGTATAGTGGACGTACATATTTTAAAGATGCATGCGTTAGGGGTGTGCAAGTGAGCTGTACGAAAGCTTTAAAGCAAGAAAGAAAAAAAGTAATTGAAAAAGAGAGAAAAATAATGGAAACTACAGAGGAGAAGGAGACGAACAAGGAGTTCGGCGCTAGGCATAGAATCTTCGGAGTCTAGCCGCGTTCCAGGGATTTGGCTCGAGGCGATTGTCTGATGCATCGCGAAGACGGTACGCCGCTTCGGTGAGAACTTCGTCAATTATGAAGGGACCCTCCCATTTGGGCTTGAGTTTGTCCTTTTTCTTCTCCAGCAGGCGTAGAACGAGTTCGCCAATGTTGTAGGTCTTGGCCCATATTTCTCTACTTTGATATCTTCGAGCCTGCTGTTGGTAAAATGCTGAACGGGCTTTTGCGACATCGCGCTCCTCTTCCAGGGCATCAAGGTTGTACTGCCGATCTAGCTCGGCTTCTCTCTCTTCGTACATATGCACTCGAGGTGAGTCGTGGATAATATCGCAGGGCAATACAGCCTCCGCGCCATACACCATGAAGAAAGGTGTGTATCCCGTAGTACGGTTGGGCGTTGTCCGCATCCCCCAGAGTACGGAGTCTAGCTCCTCAACCCAGTGCTTGTCAGATTCTTCCAAAGACTGCATTAGTCTGGGTTTGATCCCACCCATAATAAGACCATTGGCTCATTCGACTTGACCGTTTGTTTGTGGGTGGTAGACAGTGGCGTAATCGAGCTTAATGCCTAGATTGGCACGCTAGATTTTTACCTCATCGGCTGTGAAATTGGAGCCGTTGTCGGTGATGATGCTGTGTGGGACACCGTAATGATGCACAACGTCGGATATGAATGTTATCACCCGCCCGAACTCAGCCGTTTTGACTGGTTTAGCCTCTATCCACTTAGTGAATTTGTCCACCATGACTAACATATATTTTTTCTTATGGCTTCCCCCTTTAAGGGGTCCAACCATGTCCAGTCCCCAGACCGCAAAAGGCCAAGTAATGGGGATTGTTTGTAAGGCAGTTGGGGGCATATGGCTTTGGTTGGCGAAGAGTTGACATCCAACGCAGCGTTAGACAAGGTCCTGCGCGTCTGCTCAGGCTGTCGGCCAATAAAACCCTGTACGGAAGGCCTTGCTAACAAGGGCCCGGGCTGCGGCGTGGTGTCCATCTAGACCAGCATGAATTTCTGCCAAAAGTTTCCGCCCCTCTTCCTCGGAGATACATCTTTGAAGTATCCAGTAGTACTTTTCTTGTAGAGCTCTCCATCGTGAACCTTGTAGGCTTTCGAATGCCAGACAATGCGGCGGGCCTCATTCTAGTTTTCAGGGAGTTCCTTCCTATTAATGTAGGCCAAGAAAGGTTCGGTCCATGGGGCAATGACTGCCATAATGAGATGGGCCGACGGTGTAATTTCGGTGGCCGAGCCCCCGATGATATCGGTGTCTTCGGAATCTAGGGTTGTGTTCGGATCCGGACTGTTGTTGCCGCTCTCCCCTTGCCACACCACAGATGGCTTAAAAAGCCTTTCCAGGAATATGTTAGGTGGGACGGGGTCACGCTTAGCGCCAATGGGAGCAAGGATGTCCGCCACCTGGTTACTTTCTCGGGCGACGTGATGAAATTCAAGCCCCTCGAACCGAGCCGATATTTTTAAGACGACATTACGATAAGCTGCCATCTTTGGATCTTTGGCATCAAAGTCGCCATTCATTTGAGATATTGCGAGGTTTGAGTCCCCGCGCACCTCCAGGTGTTGTATGCCCATGGATACGGTCATCCGAAGACCATGCAATAAGGCTTCGTATTCGGCTGCGTTGTTGGAGTCTGTGTATAATATTTGGAGCACATACTGGACGCCATCTCCAGTGGGGGACTTTAACACGACGCCCGCTCCCAGCCCCGTCAACCTTTTGGAGCCGTCAAAATACATAACCCAATTGGAATATGCGCCGTACTCTTTAGGGAGTTCGGCCTCTGTCCACTCGGCGACGAAGTTAGCCAGTACTTGGGATTTGATGGCTCGACGTGGCTTGTATGTTATGTCAAATGGAAGTAGCTTGATGGCCCATTTGGCATTCCGTCATGTGGCATCGCGGTTGTTTATTATGTCATTCAGTGGTACTAGAGGCCACCGTGATTGAACACTCCTGGAAATAGTGTCGTAGCTTACTAACATATTGATCCAGTGCCCAGTGCCAGTTCCTGTTTGCTGCATGTTTTTTGTTTCGCAGAATATCCATATCAAACGGAGTCGAAACGGGATAAAAAAGGACGGAGATTTTTTTTGGAATATATGTGAATTTTGGGAAGCGGAACCAACGTGAGACGATGCCCGAGTGGCCCATGAGGGTGAGGGGCGCGCCCAGGGGGTAGGTGCGCCCTGGGCCCTCGTGGCCACTCCGTAATGCGGTTGATGCCCTTCTTTCGCCGCAAGAAAGCTAATATCCGGATAAAAATCATGTCCAAAATTCAGCCCAATCGGAGTTACGGATCTCCGGGAATTTAAGAAACGGTGGAAGGCCAGAATCTGGGAATGCTGAAACAGAGAGAGAGAGACAGAGAGACAAATCCTATCTCGGAGGGGATCTCGTCCCTCCCACGCCATGGAGACCATGGACCAGAGGGGAAACCCTTCTCCCATCTAGGGAGAAGGTCAAGGAAGAAGAAGAAGGAGGGGGCTCTCTCCCCCTCGCTTCCGGTGGCACCGGAGTGCCACCGGGGCCATCATCGTCACCACAATCTACACCAACAACTTCACCGCCGGCATCATCAACTCTTCCCCCCTCTATGCAGCGGTGTAACCCCTCTTCTACCCACTGTAATCTCTACTTAAACATGGTGCTCAACACTATATATTATTTCCCAATGATGTATGGCTATCCTATGATGTTTGAGTAGATTCGTTTTGTCCTATGGGTTAATTGATGATCGTGATTGGTTTGAGTTGCAGGTTTTATTATTGGTGATGTCCTATGGTGCTCTCCGTGTCGCGCAAGCGTGAGGGATCCCCACTGTAGGGTTTGCAATATGTTATTGATTTGCTTATGGTGTGTGGCGTGAGTGACAGAAGCACATACCCGAGTAAGTAGGTTGTTTGCGTATGGGAATAAAGAGGACTTGATACTCTAATGCTATGGTTGGGTTTTACCTTAATGATCTTTAGTAGTTGCGGATGCTTGCTAGAGTTCCAATCATAAGTGCATATGATCCAAGAAGAGAAAGTATGTTAGCTTATGCCTCTCCCTCAAATAAGATTGCAATAGTGATTACCGGTCTAGTTATCGATTGCCTAGGGACAAATAACTTTTCGTGACAAAAAGCTCTCTACTAAAAGTAATTTAGTTGTGTCTTTATCTTAACACCCCCTAGTTTTACTTGTGTGCTCTTTATATTCTTGCAAACCTATCCTACAAAAACCACAAAGTACTTCTAGTTTCATACTTGTTCTAGGTAAAGTAAACGTCAAGCATGCGTAGAGTTGTACCGGTGGTCGATATAACTTGAGGGAATATTTGTTCTACCTTTAGCTCCTCGTTGCATTCGACACTCTTACTTATCAGAGGCTACAACTGATCCCTACACTTGTGGGTTATCAAGACCTTTTTCTGGAGCCGTTGCCGGGGAGCAATAGCGTGGGGTGAATATTCTCGTGTGTGCTTGTTTGCTTTATCACTAAGTAGATTTTATTTACTGTTCTAAGTTGTCCTCTATCTTTAGTTATGGATATGGAACACGAAATACCAAAAAACTTACGTGTACTTGCTACTCATGGAGATGGGAACCTCCTAAAACCCTCGATGCTCATTATGTGAAAGATATTATGTACTACTTTGATAATTGTGAGAAAACCCCATTCAACTATATAATGGGAGTAATGTTGGATCAATGTGAATACTTTTGGGATTAGCGCTTGACACAAAAAGGGAGACTATTATGGGATCAAATTCGCATGTTGCATTGGTATGCTCGGCAACTATGCTTGAGATGTGATTATATTTGTTGCTCTAGGATGAAGGCTCCACACCTTCCCTTTTCATGCAAATTTAATGATAATGAAATGTAGCGACCAGACCTCAAACAGTCTGATCTCTGTGCATCAGTGTCATCCCTGGATCAGTAATGCTGACACGCACAGTACTTGAAGGATTTATAACAGAGTAGCAATCACACACTTATTACATCGTTAGTCCAACGATGAACTTATTACATTAAATATGGCTGAAGCCATCTAACACGATAACAGCGGAAGGCTTGGAAGATAAGTGAGTCCATCAACTCCAGCGGCATCACTGAGTATAGAACCACGACCTAAAAGGCATCTTACTCGTCGTCTGAAAAGTCTGCAACATGAAACGTTGCAGCCCGAAAACGGGTCAGCACATGGAATATGCTGGCAAGGTAACACAAGAGAACGCAATGAAAGTAAAGCTATACTATATGCATAATTTGGCTGGTGGAAAGCTCTATGGTTAAGTTTTTGCGTAAAGCCAATTTTTCCTTACTTCAAAGGAATATATTTTAATTAGCTATCATGGTAGTTGAAACATCGTTGAGAAGATAGACATCCTCTCAACCCCAATTAAAGTTCATCATTAACCCAACAATATTAAATTAGAGTAACATGATGAGATTCACATGAAAATCCAAGTACTAGATACTCAAGACGTCCATAACCGGGGACACGGCTAATCATGACCAGTTTGTACACTCTGCAGAGGTTTGTGCACTTTTCCCACAAGACTCGATCGCCTCCGTTTGGTTTCTCGCACTTCATGATGTTTGAGAAACGGATGACCGAGACATAGTCTTTCAGAAGCGCTAGCACCTTACGATCGGGCGGACCGTACCAACCTACATCCCCTACATCTGCTAGTCCACCACTGTAAGAGTTCGCATGACTTACTCATACTATGCTAGAGCCCATAATAGAATTGTGGCTGCACACGGAAGTTTCTAGTATGAATAATCTCATGATCCCTTTGAGCCTGGGTGGCGGTCCAAAAGAAAAATAGGCAATCACTGGAATAACCAGGTGCCTCAATCCACCCAGATGTGTATTAATGTTGCCACCTTAAGTTGAACTATTAATTAACAAACTCACATCTGTCATGGATTTCACTCACCCAATTCACATCTACGAGCATAGCATGTCCTAACAGCAAACGTAGAAGTAACTCCCAACGGTTTGAATGTAATGCAGGTAATAGGTACTACCTCAATCTACTTCCCAGTCCCACAAGTTAATTAATCCTACTCATGCAATGTGTGAGAGTTGAACTAATGCAATGAAAACTGGGTAATTGGAAAGTATGATCAAAGTGTTACTTGCCTTGCTGATGATCCGCAAAACCTAGAGACTCAAAGTAGCAAGCGGCGCACTCCGGGTACTCTATCGCAAACAAACAAGCATACAATAAGTACTTAACTAATGCACGAGTAAAACTCAAATAAGAGATCTAACCATAAAGTTCAATTTAAGAACTCTGGTTTGCAAAAAGAATCAACTCGAAAGAAGCAACGAAACTCAAACTGCAAAAGAAACGAGCTCCGGTTTACTAGTTGGCCTAAAGTCAAATTTTTCAGTAGCCAAAACTTTGTTCAAGTTGATTAAACGTAAAGAGGGCATCGAGACGAAGATCTGGGATTTTGAATCACCTGATTCCGACTCTCGAGCGAAAAGAAAAACGAAAAACAAGATCAGGGCAGAAATCACGATCGGAATAATCGTGGATAAATACCCCGAAAAAGAAAAACAGACGAACAGGCTAAAGAACGAACGTTCCCTGTCTGCGGCTAACTGACGAAAACCGTTCGTTAAAACGAACATACGGACGAACGTCCGCTAAATAACTAAACCGACGAAAAACCGAACCGATCTAATCTAAATAAATAAATAAAAACAGATTTAGGGTTTTCCAAAAAAACCGATCGGTTTTTCGGGAAAAAACCGAGAACTACATCGAGCAACGAACTCCGGCGGGATCTCCGGCGGTCCGGCGGTGGCGAGGTGGTAGTGCTCCGGCGGGGTGGTCCGGCGGCGGCGGCGGCACGCGGCGGGCTGGCGGCGGGGCGGGCGACGGGCAGCGCGGCGGCGGTCGGCGAGGGCGGCATGCGGCGGCGGCGGGCGGCGGCGCTAGCGGCGGCGGCGCTAGGGTTTGCGGGGCGAGGCGGGGCTGCGTGCTGGCGGGGCTGGCGATTATAAAGCCCAGTCTCCCGACCCTATACGAGTCTAAGTCGGTTCACTTTTTTTCTAAATAGAGTCCTGGCACAGAAAAACTAATGAAAGAAATACTAAACGGACTCCAAAAATCCCGAAATAAATTTTCACCGTCCTCTAATAATATTTAGGACAAAGTGAACATTTTTCCCGGACCTAAATGCAATTTTGAAAAACGCGCATTTTTCCTATGCAAATAAATCCGCAAATAAATCCAGAAAAAATACCAAAAGTGATTTTAACATTTTTCCTCCAATATTTCTGTTATTTTGGAGAAGTCATATTATCTCCGCTCATATTTTGTATTTAGAAATATTTTTAGGAGAGAAAAATAATTAGAATCACACTGTCCTCGTATCGGTATTCGAGCGAGCTCAAATACGAAAACGGTAAAATTCCCAACTCTCTCTGTAGGTCCTTTTGTTGCTTAGAATTTCGAGGAACGCCACAAACAAAAATGCAAAAAGCATGTAATGCAAATATGGTCTATGTATAACATTCCAAATTGAAAATTTGGGATGTTACAAACCTACCCCCCTTAGAATGAATCTCGCCCTCGAGATTCGACTTGGCTAGAGAACATGTGTGGGTGGTCTTGCGTAGATCATCTTCTCGTTCCCAGGTGGCTTCTTCCTCGGTGTGGTGACTCCACTGAACTTTGCAAAACTTGATAATCTTACTGTGAGTGACTCTGCTCGAAAATTCGAGAATCTTAACAGGCTTCTCCTCGTAAGTCAGATCACTGTCCAACTGAATTGCTTCCAGGGGTACTGTGTCTCTAAGCGGTATATCGGCCATCTCCACGTGGCACTTCTTAAGCTGCGAAACGTGAAACACGTCGTGCACTCCTGACAATCCTTCGGGCAACTCCAACTTATAGGCAACCTCTCCCATGCGTTCCAAAACACGGTAAGGTCCCACAAATCTCGGGGCTAACTTCCCTTTAACTCCGAAATGTTTAACTCCTCGCAGAGGTGATACTCTCAAGTACGCTCTGTCTTTGATCTCATAGGCTATTTCCTTGCGCTTTGAGTCTGCATAACTCTTCTGCCTGGACTGAGCTACCTTTAGTCTATCTCGAATCAACTTCACCTTCTCCTCAGACTCTTTGATTAAGTCTGGTCCAAACAATTGTCGGTCTCCAACTTCGTCCCACGACAACGGAGTCCTACATCTCCGTCCGTATAATGCTTCGAAAGGGGCCATCTTCAAACTGGCTTGGTAACTGTTGTTGTATGAGAACTCCACGTAGGGCAAGTTGTCATCCCAACTAGATCCATAATCTAATGCACAGGCTCTCAGCATATCCTCCAAAATCTGATTGACCCTTTCAGTCTGTCGATCTGTGTGCGGGTGAAAAGCTGTGCTAAACTCTAGTCTGGTACCCAAAGTTTCATGTAACTGTTTCCAGAACTTTGAGGTGAACTGGGTTCCTCTATCTGATACGATGCTCCTCGGAACTCCATGCAGACATACAATTCTGGTCATGTATATCTTTGCCAACTTTGCACTGGTATAGGTGGTTTTCACAGGGATAAAGTGGGCTACCTTCGTCAATCGGTCCACTACTACCCAGATTGAATCATATCCTGCTTTGGTCCTAGGCAATCCGGTGATAAAATCCATGCCAAGATTCTCCCACTTCCATTCGGGTATTGGCATAGGTTGTAACAATCCTGCTGGCTTCTGATGTTCTGCCTTCACTCTCTGGCATACATCACAAACTGCTACATACTCCGCAATATCCTTCTTCATACCGGTCCACCAGAAAATATCCTTCAAATCCAAATACATCTTAGTATTTCCTGGGTGAATCGAGTATGGTGAATCACGGGCCTCCTGTAAAATCAACTTCCTGATCTCCAGGTCATTAGGCACATAAACGCGGTCCTCAAACCATAAGGTGTCGTGTTCATCCTCACAAAAACCTTTAGCTTTTCCTTCGCTCATCCTCTCCTTTATAGCGACAACCTCCTTGTCAGCTTTCTGAGCTTCTCTGATTTTATCCATCAGGGTAGACTGGATTTCTAATGTTGCTACATAGCCTCTCGGAACTATCTCCAAACGTAGTTCTCGTAGGTCCTCGGCTAACTCCTTTGGAAATTCCTCCATCATTAGGGTATTGACATGACTCTTACGGCTTAGCGCATCGGCTACTACGTTAGCCTTTCCAGGATGATAATCCAATCTCATGTCATAATCCTTAATGAGTTCCAGCCATCTCCTTTGCCTAAGATTCAACTCCTTCTGAGTGAATTTATACTTCAAACTCTTGTGATCCGTATATACTTCACAATGGTTTCCAATGAGAAAATGTCTCCACTTCTTCAATGCATGCACTATGGCTGCTAACTCCAAATCGTGGGTGGCATAGTTCATCTCATGAGGTTTCAGTTATCGTGAAGCATACGAAACAACTCTTCCTTCCTGCATAAGAACTGCTCCAAGTCCTCGACGTGAAGCGTCGCAGTAGACCTCATAATCCTTATGTTGATCTGGCAGAATCAACACAGGTGATGAGACCAAACGGTTCTTTAATTCCTGAAAACTGGGCTCACATTCTTCTGTCCACCTGAAATTGGTGTCCTTCTTTAAGAACTCCGTCATAGGCTTTGCAATCTTTGAGAAATTCTCAATAAATCTCCGGTAGTATCCTACAAGTCCAAGAAAACTTCGGATCTCTCCAACTGTTGTCGGTGCCTCTCAATTTGTCACGGTGTCCACCTTGGCGGGATCTACTGCTATTCCTTCTCCGGATATACATGTCCGAGGAATCCGACTTCCTTCAACCAAAACTCACATTTGCTAAACTTGGCATATAACTGATGTTCTCTGAGCTTCTCCGATACCAAACGCAAATGCTCTGCATGCTCCTCGTCATCCTTCGAGAAGATCAATATATCATCTATGAACACTACGACGAACTTATCCAAATACTCCATAAACACTTTGTTCATCAGGTTCATAAAGTATGCCGGTGCGTTTGTCAGACCAAACAACATAACGGTATACTCGTACAACCCATACCTAGTGGTAAAGGCCGTCTTAGGTATATCCTGCTCTCGGATCTTCAATTGATGGTACCCTGATCGCAGATCGATCTTGGAAAATACCTTAGCTCCTTGCAATCTATCGAACAGATCATTGATCATCGGCAGTGGGTACTTGTTCTTGATCGTTACTTCATTCAATCCACGGTAATCAACAACCATTCTTAACGATCCATCCTTCTTCTCCACTAGAAGTACTGGCGAACCCCAAGGCGAAGAACTTGGGCGGATGAATCCTTTATCCAGTAACTCCTTAATCTGTTTCTTAATTTCCTCCAAATCCTTTGCGGGCATCCTATACGGTCTCTTAGAATTTGGCCCGGTGCCTGGCAAAAGTTCAATCAAAAACTCTATATCTCTATCAGGTGGCATTCCTGGCAGTTCTTCTGGAAACACGTCCGGATAATCCTTCACTACTGGCACTTCCTCCTGAACAACTCATGACAAGGAATTTAATCTACTCCTCGTTGACTCATGCCGGGATACATACTTGATCCTTCTTTCTTTCGGCGTAGTAAGCAAAATGGTCTTGCTGGCAGATTCAATGTTCCCTTCATACTTAGATAACCAATCCATGCCTAATATCACATCCAGTCCTTGAGATTCCAATACTATTAGGTCCGAAGGGAAAATGTAATTACTAATCCTTAGGGGCAACTGATCACACCATGACTTAGCCATATACTCCGCTCCTGGCGAGGTTACTAACATGGGCGATCTAAGGGCATGGGTCGGCAGCTTATACTTATCCACGAATCCCCTTGAAATGTATGAATGCGATGCACCAGTATCGAAAAGAACGAGTGCAGTAAAGGACTTAACTAAGAACTTACCTATAACCGCATCTGGTTGCTCCTCTACCTCCTCCATGGGTATGCTGAAACTGTCCTACTGCTTTAGGGGTAAAATGGGGCTTCTGCTGAGCTCCAGAGTTATACTTTCCTTGCCCATACTTCCTCTTGCGACTCTCAATCTGTTGATGCTTCCTTTCAATCATTAGGGCGCGGTCAACCAACTCCTGGTAATTATTGAAAGTTGCCACCACCGACTGTACACTCATCTCATCATTCAGCCCTTCCATGAATCTCTCCTGCTTAGCGGCATCTGTGGCCACATCATCTGGGGCATAACGAGATAGGGTACTAAACTCATCCACGTATTGAGCCACAGTACGATTTCCTTGGCGCAGATTGCGAAATTCCTGCTTCTTCATACTCATTGCTCCGGTTGAGACATGGGTGGTACGAAAAGCTTGCTGAAACTGATCCCAAGTCACATTGGCTACGGGATAAGTGGCTGTGTAATTCTCCCACCATGCTGCGGCTGGTCCAGACAACTGCTGTGCGGCAAATCGCACCTTCTCAGCATCCGAGCAACTGGCGGTGGTCAAATCCCTTCCAATCTTGCGTAGCCAGTCATCAGCCACTATTGGTTCGATGCTGCTAGCAAACACGGGTGGTTGCAACCTTAAGAAACGTGTCAGGTTGTCCACGGGTGGTGGTGGTGGAGGGTTGCTGTTGTTGTTGTTGTTGTTGTTGTTCTGGTTGTTCTGAGTGTTCTGGACAAGAAGTTGCATCAGGGTGTTCTCCTACTGGATCAAATGGGTGAGCTCAGGGGGAAACTCAAATTCACGTCTTGGAGGCATCTGATGGGTGTAGAGGGAAGAGATTAGAATAGAAAAGAGGTCTAAGGGGAAATCACTACCCATATGAACATGAGACAAACACAATCATATCACACCAATAAATTTCAAGCAAGATCTTACAAATCTAACGATCGTTACAAAAGTGCTCTAAAACTAATGTATGGAAGTAAACTACTAGTCACAGGGTGGTCATCTAAAAATATTGATCGACAGAGGATTCCATAACATCTGCTCCAGCTTCATCTTCATAGTCTTCGTCCTTGCTATCCTCAGCTTCCGAATCTGTGTCATCTATGATGATATAATCTTCCGGTGGAATCTCCTTGGGTTCTTCTTCCTCGTCTTCTTCTCCCATGAGTATTCCTAACTTTCGTGTCAAGTCATCATTCTTCTCCACAAGTATTTTCATCTCCTCCTCATATCCGTCGCGTGTAGACTTGAGTTCTTCTTCTAGCTCCAAATTCCTATTTAGGGCTTTCTTCAAATCTATCATCCCTGCACACATCTAGTGCTCCTGGCGACGAATGTGATGATTCAACTCCTGGATGAATGTTGCAATGGTTCTACCCTTCCGGGTGCTGATCATATCCCAATTCTCATCGCGGCGTCTACAAATCTGGTAGATAGTGTCCTTTAGCTCATGTTTGTAGACTTCTCCGATCCTTCCCATAGCAATGTGGGCTACCATACTCCTACCTAGGCTCCATGTAGGTGCATTAAAGGAAAATGCTATGAGTGAGGTGACGGCTGCAAACGTCCTTCCTGGAACTTGAGCTTGAATCAACCAACGCTCCTCCTCAGGTAGAGTGGCATTGTAGGTTCCGGTGAAACTTGGTAGTCCAATATTTAAATATCTTGTGACTTCCTTCAGGTGTTGTCCAAATGGCGTATCGTCATCCGGTTGCATGAACTTGTGCTTTGCTTCCACCATCCTAAAGAGTAGAAAAGATGAGGAGTCAGAAAAGAGAAGAGTGAATTGTGCTCTAGGGCTTGTCTTAGTGGTCGTGTCCTACAGTCAGCGTGTGCTCTGATACCATCTTGTAGCAACCAGACCTCAAACAGTCTGATCTCTGTGCATCAGTGTCATCCCTGGATCAGTAATGCTGACACGCACAGTACTTGAAGGATTTATAACAGAGTAGCAATCACACACTTATTACATCGATAGTCCAACGATGAACTTATTACATTAAATATGGCTGAAGCCATCTAACACGATAACAGCGAAAGGCTTGGAAGATAAGTGAGTCCATCAACTCCAGCGGCATCACTGAGTATAGAACCACGACCTAAAAGGCATCTTACTCGTCATCTGAAAAGTCTGCAACATGAAACGTTGCAGCCCGAAAATAGGTCAGCACATGGAATATGCTGGCAAGGTAACACAAGAGGCAATGAAAGTAAAGCTTATATGCATAATTTGGCTGGTGGAAAGCTCTATGGTTAAGTTTTTGCGTAAAGCCAATTTTTCCCTACTTCAAAGGAATAGATTTTAATTAGCTATCATGGTAGTTGAAACATCGTTGAGAAGATAGACATCCTCTCAACCCCAATTAAAGTTCATCATTAACCCAACAATATTAAATTAGAGTAACATGATGAGATTCACATGAAAATCCAAGTACTAGATACTCAAGACGTCCATAACCGGGGACACGGCTAATCATGATCAGTTTGCACACTCTGCAGAGGTTTGTGCACTTTTCCCACAAGACTTGATCGCCTTCGTTTGGTTTCTCGCACTGCATGGTGTTTGAGAAACAGATGACCGAGACATAGTCTTTCAGAAGCGCTAGCACCTTACGATTGGGCGGACCGTACGGACCTACATCCCCTACATCTGTTAGTCCACCATTGTAAGAGTTCGCACGACTTACTCATACTATGCTAGAGCCCATAATAACATTGTGGCTGCACACGGAAGTTTCTAGTATAAATAATCTCATGATCCCTTTGAGCCTGGGTGGCGGTCCAAAAGAAAAACAGGCAATCACTGGAATACCCAGATGCCTCAATCCACCCAGATGTGTATTAATGTTCCCACCTTAAGTTGAACCATTAATTAACAAACTCACATCTGTCATGGATTTCACTCACCCAATTCACGTCTACGAGCATAGCATGTCCTAACAGCAAACATAGAAGTAACTCCCAAAGGTTTGAATGTAATGCAGGTAATAGGTACTACCTCAATCTACTTCCCAGTCCCACAAGTTAATTAATCCTACTCATGCAATGTGTGAGGGTTGAACTAATGCAATGAAAATTGGGTAATTGGAAAGTATGATCAAAGTGTTACTTGCCTTGCTGATGATCCACAAAACCTAGAGACTCAAAGTAGCAAGCGGCGCACTCCAGGTACTCTATCGCAAACAAACAAGCATACAATAAGCACTTAAATAATGCACGGGTAAAACTCAAATAAGAGATCTAACCAGAAAGTTCAACTTAAGAACTCCGGTTTGCAAAAAGAATCAACTCGAAAGAAGCAACGAAACTCAAACTGCAAAAGAAACGAGCTCCGGTTTACTAGTTGGCCTAAAGTCAAATTTTTCAGTAGCCAAAACTTTTTTCAAGTTGATTAAACGTAAAGAGGGCATCGAGACGAAGATCTGGGATTTTGAATCACCTGATTCCGACTCTCGAGCGAAAAGAAAAACGAAAAACAAGATCAGGGCAGAAATCGCGATCGGAATAATCACGGATAAATACCCCGAAAAAGAAAAACGGACGAACATGCTAACGAACGAACGTTCGCTGTCTACGGCTAACTGACGAAAACCGTTCGTTAAAACGAACGTACGGACGAACGTCCGCTAAATAACTAAACCGACAAAAAACCGAACCGATTTAACCTAAATATAAAAAACAGATCTAGGGTTTTCGAAAAAAACCGATCGGTTTTTCGAGAAAAAAAACCAAGAATTACCTCGAGCAACGAACTCCGGCGGGATCTTCAGCCGTCCGGCGGTGGCGAGGTGGCGGTGCTCCGGCGGGGTGGCCGGCGGCGGCGAGCTGGCGGCGGGCGGCGACGGCGCGGGAGGCGGGCAGCGCGGCGGCGGTCGGCGAGGGCGGCGACGGCAGCGGCAGGTGGCGGCGGCGCTAGGGTTTGCGGGGCGAGGCGGGGCTGCGGGCTGGCGGGGCTGGCGATTATAAAGCCCAGTCTCCCGACCCTATACGAGTCTAAGTCGGTTCACTTTTTTTTAAATAGAGTCCTGACGCAGAAAAACTAACGAAATAAATACTAAACGGACTCCAAAAATCCCGAAATAAACTTTCACCGTTCTCTAATAATATTTAGGACAAAGTGAACATTTTTCCCGGACCTAAATGCAATTTTGAAAAACACGCATTTTTCCTATGCAAATAAATCCGCAAATAAATCCAGAAAAAATACCAAAAGTGATTTGAACATTTTTCCTCCAATATTTCTGTTATTTTGGAGAAGTCATATTATCTCCGCTCATATTTTGTTTTTAGAAATATTTTTAGGAGAGAAAAATAATTAGAATCACACTGTCCTCGTACCGATATTCGAGCGAACTCAAATACGAAAACGGTAAAATTCCCAACTCTCTCCGTAGGTCCTTGAGTTGCTTAGAATTTCGAGGAACGCCACAAACAAAAATGCAAAAAAGCATGCAATGCAAATATGATCTATGTATAATATTTCAAATTGAAAATTTGGGATGTTACATGAAACCTTAGCATCTTATGCTAATGGTATATATGATTACTATGATGTTGAACAAATAGAAGAATTTGTTGCTTTTATGAGTGCTTATGAAATTAAATCTCTGTTTAAAAGGTATGAAGCATTTGATGATGATGTTTATAGGCCTGAAATTTTTGCTATATTGAAATATTGCTATGAGAATTATGAATACAATGCCAATATTGATGCGTTTATTGAGAAGGTCTCCGCTGTCCAAGAAGAGACTAATATTTTGCAGGAATCTATTGTGATAGCATGGCTGTAACATCCCAAATTTTCAATTCGGAATGTTATAAATTAGATCATTATGCATATCATATTTTCTTGCTTTTGGTGATCCGAGAAAATCCTAAGCAACTCAAGGACCCTCGGAGAGAGTTGGCGATTTCTAAATTTTCATATTTGAGGTTTCTCAAATTTTGAAAATAGGATCGTTTGATTTTATTTATTTTTCTTCAAGTATTTCTATCATAAAAATATGAGAGAGGGAGTAAAATGACTCTCCCAAAAATAAAGAAATACGGAAGATTTAATAAAAAGATCAAACAAGTTTTATTTGGAGTTTATTTGGATTTTATTTGAATTAGGAAAAATTGCATGTTTTCAAAAATGCATTTTAGTGCCAAGAAAATGTTCATCATGTTCTAAATATTTTATTTAGACCGTGAAAATTTGTTTTGGCAATTTCTAGATTTTATTTTATTTTCTAGAGTTATTTTAGCGCCGGCGTAATGGTATATATATATATATATATAGGGGACCGACCCGACTGGGCCGAGGCCCAGCCGAACCGGCCCATCGCCCCGTCGCCGCCTTCCCCCGTGTCGCCCGCCGTGGCCGACTCGGACACCGCCGCCGACCGCCATGGTTGCCCCCTCCCCCAAGCTAGCACCCCCCTCCTATATATAGCCAGCCACCCCCCCTCTCCAACCACGCCAGCCCCGCCGCCTCGCCAAGCCACCGCCGCCGCGACGCCGCCCGCCAGCCCCGCCGCCGCGACGCCAGCACGCCAGCACGTC
>LR738712.1:163886916-163955344 GCA_902687465.1 Secale cereale
AGCCACCCCCCCTCTCCAACCACGCCAGCCCCGCCGCCTCGCCAAGCCACCGCCGCCGCGACGCCGCCCGCCAGCCCCGCCGCCGCGACGCCAGCACGCCAGCACGTCGCCGCCAGCCGCCGCCCTCGCCGCCGCTAGTCGCCGCCCTTGCCGCCGCTGCCCGCCGCCAACCCCGTAGCCGCCGCCCTCGCCCGCTGCCGCGACGTCAGCCGCCGCCGCCGGCAGTTCTCGAGGTAGCCGCCGTCGGTTTTCTCCAGAAAACCGTTGGTTTTTTTGAACCCCTAGCCATTTTTTTATTATTAGATCGGTTTTATGTTTTTGTTTTTCTGGCTTAGTTAAGTTATAAACGTTCACCCGTTCGTTCGTTCTAACGAACGAATTCACCGTTTAGTCTCAGCTGACGAACGTCCGTTCGTTAAGCTGTTTTAGTTTTTCTTTTTCGCAGTTATTTTCTGATCGCGATCTCAGATCCGATCTTCGTTTTAGTTTAACTTTTCGCTCGTTTATCGGAATCAGGTGATTCAAGCGCCTGGAGTTTCGTATCGAAATTCTCTTTCCGTTTAACCTAGTCGCTCAAGCATTTGCCTCTGTTAAATTTGGACTTAGATCCAGATTGGTTTGGTAGTTGTTTCTCTTTGGTCGTTTGTCTTTCGTTGTTTCTTCTTTTGTCGTTTCTTTTGCAAACCGGAGTTCTTAAGTTGAACTTTCTGGTTAGATCTTTTATTTGAGATTTACCCGTGCATTAGTTAAGTACTTATTGTGTGCTTGTTTGTTTGCGATAGAGTACCCGGAGTGCGCCGCTTGCTACTTTGAATCTCTAGGTTTTGCGGATCATCAGCAAGGCAAGTAACACTTTGATCATACTTTCCAATTACCCAGTTTTCATTGCATTAGTCAACCCCTCACACATTGCATGAAGTAGGATTAATTAACTTGTGGGACTGGGAAGTAGATTGAGGTAGTACCTATTACCTGCATTATATTCAAACCTTTGGGAGTTACTTCTACGTTTGTTGTTAGGACATGCTATGCTCGTAGACGTGGAATTGGGTGAGTGAAATCCATGACAGATGTGAGTTTGTTAATTAATGGTTCAACTTAAGGTGGCAACATTAATACACATCTGGGTGGATTGAGGCATCTGGGTATTCCAGGGATTGTCTGTTTTTCTTCGGACCGCCACCCAGGCTCAAAGGGATCATGAGATTATTCATACTAGAAACTTTCGTGTGCAGCCACAATGCTATTATGGGCTCTAGCATAGTATGAGTAAGTTGTGCGAACATCTACAATAGTGGACTAGCAGATGTAGGGGATGTAGGTTGGTACGGTTCACCCGGCCGTAGGTGCTAGTACTTCTGAAAGACTGTGTCTCGGTCATCCGTTTCTCAAACATCATGCAGTGCGAGAAATCAAACGGAGGAGATCGGGTCTTGTGAGGAAAAGTGCACAAACCTCTGCAGAGTGTACAAACTGATCATGATTAGTCTTGTCCCCGGTTACGGACGTCTTGAGTATCTATTACTTGGATATCATGTGCATCTCATCATGTTACTTAATTAATTTTGTTGGGTTTAATGATGAACTTTAATTGGGGTTGAGAGGATGTCTATCTTCTCAACAATGTTTCAACTATCATGATAGTTAAATTAAAATTTATTCCTTTGAAGTAGGGAAAAACTGGCTTTACGCAAAAATGTAACCATAGAGGTTTTTGCATATAGTATAGCTTTACTTTCAAATTGCTCTCTTGGGTTACTTTGCCAGCATATTCCATGTGCTGACCCGTTTTCGGGCTGCAACATTTCATGTTGCAGACTTTTCAGACGACGAGTAAGGTGCCCTCTTAGGTCGTGGTTCTATACTCAGTGATGCCGTTGGAGTTGATGGACTCACTTATCTTCCAAGCCTTCCGCTGTTATCGTGTTAGATGGCCTTCAGCCATTTTTATTGTAATAAGTTCATCATTGGAACTATCGATGTAATAAGTGTGTGATTGCTACTCTGTTATAAATCCTTCAAGTACTGTGCGTGTCAGCATTACTGATCCAGGGATGACACTGATGCACAGAGATCAGACTATTTGAGGTCTGGTCCCTACAAGATGGTATCAGAGCACACGCTGACTGTAGGACATGACCACTAAGCTAAAGCCCTAGAGCACTATTCACTCTTCTCTTTTCTGACTCCTCATCTTTTCTACTGTTTTAGGATGGTGGATGCAAAGAACAAGTTCATGCAGCCGGATGACGATACACCATTTGGACGACACCTGAAGAAAGTCACCAGATATCTAAACATCGGATTACCAAGTTTCATTGGAACCTACAATGCCACTCTACCCGAGGAGGAGCGTTGGCTGATTCAAGCTCAAGTTCCAGGAAGGACATTCAAGCACGTCACCGCACTCATAGCATTTTCCTTTAATGCGCCTAAATGGAGCCTAGGTAGGAGCATGGCAGCCCACATCGCTATGGGAAGGATCGTAGAAGTCTACAAGCAGGAGCTAAAGAACACTATCTACCAGATTTGTGGACGCCGAGATGAGAATTGGGATATGATCAGCACTCGGAAGGATAGATCCATTGCAGCCTTCATCCAGGAGTTAAACCACCACATTCGTCGCCAAGAGCACTAGATGTGTGCAGGGATGATAGATTTGAAGAAAGCACTAAATAGGAATTTGGAGCTAGAGGAAGAACTCAAGTCTACACGCGACGGATATGAGGAGGAGATGCAAATACTTGTGGAGAAGAATGATGATTTGACACGGAAGTTAGGGATACTCATGGGAGAAGAAGACAAGGAAGAAGAACCCAAGGAGATTCCACCGGAGGACTACATCATCATTGACGACACAGATTCAGAAGCTGATGATAGCAAGGACGAAGACTATGAGGATGAAGCTGGAGCAGATATCATGGAATCCTCTGTTGATCAGTATTTTTAGATGACCACCCTGTGATTAGTAGTTTACCTCCATATATTAGCTTTAGATCACTTTTGTAAACGACTAGATCCGTGTAAGCCCTTGTTTGAAATTGATTGGTGTGATAAATTGTGTGTTTTCCTCATGTGCATATGGGTAGTGATTTTCCCTTAGACCTTTTCTATTCTAATATCTTCCCTCTACAACCATCACATGCCTCCAAGACGTGATTTTGAGTTTCCCCCTGAGCTCACCCAGTTGATCCAGCAGCAGAACACCCTGATGCAACTTCTTGTCCAGAATACTTAGAACAACCAGAACAACAACAACAACCCTCCACCACCACCACCCGTGGACAACCTGACACGTTTCTTAAGGTTGTAACCACCAGTGTTTGCTAGCAGCATCGAACCAATAGTGGCTGGTGACTGGCTACGCAAGATTGGAAGGGATTTGACCACCGCAAATTGCTCGGATGCTGAGAAGGTGCGATTTGCCACACACCAGTTGTCTGGACCAGCCGCAGCATGGTGGGAGAATTACACAACCACTTACCCCATAGCCAATGTGACTTGGGATCAGTTCCAGCAAGCTTTTCGTACCGCCCATGTCTCAACTGGAGCTATGAGTATGAAGAAGCAGGAGTTTTGCAATCTGCGCCAAGGAAATCGTACTGTGGCTCAGTACGTGGATGAGTTTAGTACTCTATCTCGTTATGCCCCAGATGATGTGGCCACAGATGCCGCTAAGCAGGAGAGATTCATGGAAGGGCTGAATGATGAGATGAGTGTACAGTTGATGGTGGCAACTTTCAATAACTACCAGGAGCTGGTTGATCGCGCCCTAATGATTGAAAGGAAGCATCAACAGATTGATAGTCGCAAGAGGAAGTATGGGCAAGGAAAGTATAATTTTGGAGCACAGCAGAAGCCCTGTTTTACCCCTAAAACGGTAGGACAGTATCAGCACACCCATGGAGGAGGTAGCTCACACAATCACAATGGCACCAAGAGTGGAAATGGGAATGGAGCAAATGGAAACCAGAGCCGCCCTACACCATCCACACCCACCAAGAAGGATTTCAGCCATGTCACTTGTTTCAAGTGCGGGAAGAATGGACATTATGCCACTGAGTGCCCAGAAGCTAAGAATGGGAACGGCAACGGAAGCGCTGCGAAGAAGCCCAACCCCTTCAACAAAGGACAAGTGAATCACGTTAGCGTGGAGGAGGTTGAAGCCCAGCCAGATGCAGTAATAGGTAAGTTTTTAGTTAAGTCCTTTACTGCCCTCATTCTTTTCGATACTGGTGCATCACATTCATACATTTCAAGGGGATTTGTGGATAAGTATAAGCTGCCAACCCAAGCCCTTAGATCGCCCATGTTAGTAACCTCACCAGGAGCGGAGTATATGGCTAAGTTATGGTGTGATCAGTTGCCATTAAGGATTGGTAACTACATTTTCCCTTCGGACCTAATAGTATTGGAATCTCAAGGACTAGATGTGATATTAGGCATGGATTGGTTATCTAAGTATGAAGGGAATATTGAATGTGCCAGTAAGTCCATTTTGCTTACTACGCCAGAAGGAAGAAGGATCAAGTATGTATCCCGGCATGAGCCGAAGAGGAACAGATTAAATTCCTTATCAGGAGTTGTTCAGGAGGAAGTGCTAGTAGTGAAGGATTATCCGGATGTGTTTCTAGAAGAACTACCAGGAATGCCACCTGACAGAGATATAGAATTTTTGATTGAGATTTTGCCAGGCACATGGCCAATTTCCAAGAGACCATATAGGATGCCCGCAAAGGATTTGGAGGAAATTAAGAAACATATTAAGGAGTTACTGGATAAAGGATTTATACGCCCAAGTTCTTCGCCTTGGGGTTCGCCAGTACTTTTAGTGGAGAAGAAGGATGGATCGTTAAGAATGGTCGTTGATTACCGAGGGCTGAACGAAGTAACGATCAAGAATAAGTACCCACTGCCGATGATCAATGATCTGTTCGATAGATTGCAAGGAGCTAAGGTATTTTCCAAGATCGATCTGCGATCAGGGTACCATCAATTGAAGATCGGGGAGCAGGATATACCTAAGACGGCCTTTACCACCAGGTACGGGTTGTACGAGTATACCGTTATGTCGTTTGGTCTGACTAACGCACCAGCACACTTTATGAACCTGATGAACAAAGTGTTTATGGAATATTTGGATAAGTTCGTCGTAGTGTTCATAGATGATATATTGATCTTCTCGAAGGATGAAGAGGAGCATGCAGAGCATTTGCATTTGGTATTGGAGAAGCTCAGAGAACATCAGTTATACGCCAAGTTTAGCAAATGCGAGTTTTGGTTGAAGGAAGTCGGATTCCTCGGACATGTTATATCTGGAGAAGGAATAGCAGTAGATCCCGCCAAGGTGGACACTGTGACTCATTGGGAAGGACCGACAACAGTTGGAGAGATCCGGAGTTTTCTTGGACTTGCAGGATACTACCGGAGATTTATCGAGAATTTCTAAAAAATTGCAAAGCCAATGACGGAGTTGTTAAAGAAGGACACCAAATTCAGGTGGACCAAAGAATGTGAGGCCAGTTTCCAGGAATTAAAGAAACGTTTGGTCTCATCACCTGTGTTGATTCTGTCAGATCAACATAAGGATTATGAGGTGTACTGCGACGCTTCACGTCGAGGACTTGGAGCAGTTCTTATGCATGAAGGAAGAGTTGTTTCGTATGCTTCACGACAACTGAAACCTCATGAGTTGAACTATGCCACTCACGATTTGGAGTTAGCAGCCATAGTGCATGCATTGAAGACGTGGAGACATTTTCTCATTGGAAACCATTGTGGAGAATATACGGATCACAAGAGTTTGAAGTATATATTCACTCAGAAGGAGTTGAATCTTAGGCAAAGGAGATGGCTGGAACTCATTAAGGATTACGACATGAGATTGCATTATCATCCCGGAAAGGCTAACGTACACTACAAGGATACCCCCTATAAAGCAACACATTTTCTACATCGTTTTGACTATTTGTTGCAAAATTCACAGTAGATACGCATATAAGCGGTGTACGATATGCGTTGCAGACTTGTAGCTCATGACCCTGTCGTGGTGCAACATATCTTATATGTTGTCATGTATTGGTTGCAAATTGTATATATTATAAGACTACAAATATACAAAATTTTAAATAAAAAATAATTCAGCACAAAAAGAAATTAAGTAGACACGTCGTTACACATAATGAATGTGGCGCCAATATATTTTCCTTTTAGGGATATATGTGGTGCGGAAATCTCTGCTAACCATCCGAGCAAAACAAAATTGCGCGAAGCCCACCACTTTTATTCTCTGATCTAGATTGATGTTCGCCTTCAAGTCCGGTTGGATCTAGGTCTACTACGAGTCTACGACACAAATCAATCATCCAATCTCCTCCCGTTGAGCGGGGAGGCTGGAGGCAGACGGACAGGGCGGCGGCGGGAAGGCGGCGATGGACAGAGCGGCGGCGGGAAGGCGACGACGGAGAGGGGAGCGGCGGCTTTGTGTGCAGCGAAGAATTTAGAAGCCGCAAGGCCGCGGTAGCAAAGCTGCATGTCATCTGCTAGCGTCCCCCTGCTCCACTGGCTGCCAATCCAGCCTGCCCGTCGGCGGCGCGCCGCTCCTCTGGCCGTCTTTCTTCTCCCTCACCGTGTACGGGCGAGACTGGCCTCCGAGGTAACCCTCCCTTCCTCCTCCTTCCCGTCTCCTCTCATCCAGTAACCTTATTCGTGGCCACCTCGAGACATGGCCGTGTGATGTGATTTGGTAGATGATGAAGGGGATGGACTGTCAGATAGGAGAGATGGATCCATTCCCCTGTGTTTGTGATCAAATCATCTGAGAGAGATGAGCTTCGGGCTTGTTACAATTTCAGAGATATACTGTACCACCTGGGCCATGTTTAGTTGTTTGTGATTTGTTCCCAACAGGGAATTGATCACCGTGGGGTTTGATTGAAACCTCTGTTAGTCACTTTAATTCTTGTTGGGGTTTATGCCTTATCCCTCCCAATGCTTGTCCACTTCATTGTTGTTAGGTTGGTTAGGTATTGAATAGAATTTGTACAGGAATACAGTATAAACGTTGCACTAAGTAAACATTCATCAATGAATTCAGTTTGTACAGGGAATGCTTGAAATATTCAGCGAATGTAGTGTAAGCATTGCACTGAGTAAACATTCATCTTTGAATTCAGTTTTTACAGGGAATATTTGATACAAATACTCAGGGAATATAGTGTAATCAAGGCACATCCATTGTTAGATATTATATATATATATAGTTGAAGTTTGAGAAATACTCAAGAGTTTTGGGACTGTAAATATTCAAAGAATCAATTTTTTTAATGTGAGTACATCATGACCAACATATAATAGCATCTCACTCAACGGTGTGACCTCCCCCAGCTTGACTCTATCCTTGTGTACCTGCAATCACACAAACGTTGGCGATTTTTTTGTAACATTTATTATCGGTTACAAGTCACTGAAAATGTGACATAGATTTGCACAAGGAAAAGGGTAAGTAATTCAGTCAATCATGATGACTAAAAACTTGGTTAACCTAATCGAGTAGTACTCTGAATCTAGTGTTGATTTGTTTATCGAGTAGTACTCTGAATATAGTGTTGATTTTTTATCCAAATCTGAATAACAAGGACAAGATGAGAGATGATTATGTGAACCTCTATGTTTTTATATGGTAAGAGTAATACTTGGACCTATATCAGATCTGTGGGAGTCCATACACTTGTATCATTTGTTGACAAGAATATTATATCTATTTCACGGTATTTTCTGAAACTCAAATGGACAACAGTTTGAAAATACACAAAGATGTAACTCTCAAGATGCACAAAGATGCACCTTGATTAAACTTATTGTTGACTTCCATTTCTTTCCCTTAACATGTAAATGCCTCTCTGTTTTCTGAAAGATCAATGCCTTTTGTTTTATTTTTCTCGAGTGTTTGTTGTACTCAGCTCAGCTTAGCTCCTTGCTGGTTTCTGTCAACTAAGAAAGAAAAAGAAATCCTTGATTTTTTGTGTATACTTGTATGACATATGTTTAGAATGTTTTTGCTTGTAGAGAACGGTTAGATCAAAGAATTCAGGCTGTATAACATGGTTCTAGTTGTCCGGGACTAGCTGAACTATGGCAGCTCCTGCTGGTGTTGTATCATGAGGAAAATTCAATCTATCAACAATTGAATTGGACTATATGAACTTGCTAGCTGCCGTCGTACAACAGGTGAAGGCTAGTTATACTATTTACTGCTTCTGATGTACTGTGTGTTCATAGATTTTACCTGGCTGTACTATGTGTTCACAAATTTACTGTCATTTTGTGAAGTTGGATGTGAAGTTTACCATTGTTAGGAAATAGTGTACAATCTGGTGTATAAAGTTCACATTAAACTTACTACTCTGTTGCTTCTGCATGCAGGTTCGTTGGATAATGAAAAAGTTACTGATCCGAAAATGTGGAGCTTAGTTGAAGTGACAAATTCATTAGTGTTATTTGCTATTTTTTGTTTTATGTCCATGTAATAATTTGGATAAGAAGATTTGTATGTGTGACTGTCGTAAAGTGTCAACACTTGATTCCAAATTGGTGTTGGTTGTTCTGTTTGCTACACATTCTCCGCCCCCTTCACAAAGGCACAAATTATATTATTCCTTTACAAAAACTTTGAAATATACCTGCTCATACTTTTTATTTAAATATTCCATCAGACAAGGGCAGCGGCGATGTCTGATCCCCAGCGAAGTCATCGGCCGCTGCTGTTCGGCTCCTAGTCTTCCTCTTTGCTGCTCCTCTCCACGCTCTCTCACTGCAGATCGCTGCTGCTGCTCTTCTTCACCTCCTGCATATGATGCACTTTCGAACTGAAGACAATTGTCTTACAATTTTTTTTCTAAAACTAAAAATTACTACATTTTGGGAACTCATCATAAAATATGAGCAAAATTCTATAATCATATTTAAATAAAAACTATGGGCCGGTACATTTCAAAGTTTTTGCAAATACCCGCTTCGGCCCTTTTTACTGTGCATATAAAAATTATCTGAAGCCAAACTTCCTAAAGTTTGACCATTTTTATATGGAAAAAACATCTAGATGTATAATACTAAAGTTTATACAATAGGAAAACTAAATTCATGACCCATCTAATTGTATTGATTTTGCAATGTGAATGTTGATATTTTTCCTATAAAGTTGATCAAACTTTATGAAATTTGACTTCAGACAAATCTTATATGCGGAGTAAAAACCACCGGAGGGAGTATCTTCTTCCCCTGTCCTGCAGATAGTTATGTGGTAGTCGGACGTCCAATAGTATTTGCATCCACTCAAAACAAATTAGAATAAACTGGATGAATTTTACCAAACACGGTGTATTTCACTAAAGTTCGTACATATATAATTTACATAAAATGGACAACATTTGTCCATTTAACTAAAAACTTAAAAGAAAACTAGGCTAACTTATAGCTGAGGTGTCCTCGTATGTGTTACCGCCCAGACAGGCCACACCACGATCATCGTGTCGTCGTCGTTGGAGTAGTCCTCCCAGCGACAGGAGGGTGTCGGGGAACGACAAGCCTTCCCGGCCACGACCTGGCGCTCGCGGAGGAGCCACTCTGCTTCCTCATGTGCCGTGCGAAGGGCCGCCGCGGCCAATGCAAACCCCGGGCGCGGTGCCATGGTGGCTGGGGAGGTGTCTCTTAGTGCCACTCCTCACCGATCTTAGCGAGCTTCCCGTCAATGTGGTAGCAGTGCCGCATAACTATTCCACGGTGGCGAGGGACTGGTCGCGGGTCCATGCCTCCGCCAGGTCGGGGTCCTAGCGGACCTCGGCTGACGCCATGTCTGGCGTGGAGAACGGGGAGCGGTGCACCGCATTGCGCCACTCCTTACCGCCTGCCTCACCTCCCTGTCCTCAGCACACACGACGCCTGCAACGACGAGTCGGCGCCGCTACGGCCACCGAGGTAGTGGAGGAGGTGGTCATGTGCTTTTGCGATCGCCAGCGACACCTGGTACTTGACGGACTTGCCGCATTGCACCACTCCTGTCGCGCTGCCTGCCTCGGCCCCTCTCCTCTGCCGACACGATTGCTCGCGATGAGGAGTCGACACCGCTGTGGCCACCGAGGAACTAGAGGTGAACACGCGCCTTCGCGACCGCCGGCGGCACATCCTTCTTGAAGGAATTGCCGCGTTGCGCCACTGTTTTCGTGCCTCCTGGTTGGCCGCTCTCTCCTCATCCGATACGATGGTCGCGGGCCGTCGCGATCACTGGCAGCACCTCCTTCTTGAAGGAATTGCCGCGTTGCGCCACTGTTGTCGTGCCTCCTGGTTGGCCGCTCTCTCCTCATCTGATACGATGGTCGCGTGCCTTCGCGATCGCTGGCAACACCTCCTTCTTGACAGACTTATCACGTCGCACCACTCCTACCGTAATGCCTGCCTCGCCTCCCTCTCCTCAGCCGACACGATGGCCTGCAATGAGGAGTTGGCGCTGCTGCACGCACTGAGGTAGGGGAGGACGTGGCCGCTTGCCTTCACCTTCGCAAGCGACAACTGCTCCGTGATGGAATTGCCGCGCTATGCCACTGCTGTCGCGCAGCCTGTCTCGCCGTACTCACCTCAACTCACACGATGGTTGTGTGCCGGTAAAGGCGACTCCTCACGCGGCGCCCAATCTGGACGGCGCGGATGCGTGTGGGGGACAACTAATGATCTTGGATATGATGGACGACAATTAGTGATTTTGGATGACAATTGTACATGTACTCCCCACGACGAGTAAATCGGAATGGAGGGAGTAGGTCAGAACAAGCAAGCTAGGTTTTGTTTTGTTTTTGGATTAACCTTTTCGATTATTTGAGCATTATCAGTATTCATCTTTACTTCACCCATATCGCTCTTAGTTTTTACAAACATAGAAAAAACAAGTTCTACTTGACACAAATATATGTACGAGTGCCCGTCACGGGCCAATTTCTTTGGCTTCAAATTGTTACAGACCCTCGTATTTATTTTTTGGTTTCACTCCAATTTTTACCTTTCTCTCCATTCTCTCCCGCCAATAGCGACTAACTTGATAGAAAATTAAATAATACACGCGCTTCATTACCAAGGCCCCACCTGTCATAGAAATCCAAGATGGAGACTAACATCAGTCAAATAGATCGCGATGAGGTAATTGCGCAAATAAAATCGGAAACCTCCCCCATATCAGCACGGGACAGTTCCCTTCCTCGTCTCCTACTGGATTCATCGCATGCCCGACGGCCGGTGGCGGAGGCATCACCCCGATCTGATCAAGGTTAGTTCCCGACCCCCTCTCCCACAATTCATCCTCTCTTGCTCCCTACTCTACCGATCTGTTCTCTTAATCAGTCCACATCTCTCACGAGGCAAATATGGCTGCCAGATTCTCCAGATCCGTCTGGAACGTGGTGGCAAACAATCCTGGGAGTTCATGCAGTTGGTGCGCGGCTCCTTATCCTATCTCATTGTTGCAATTCATGCCCTCTGTATTGCTCTCATCTGTATTTTTCATCCACCAATCAATATATAGAGAAATTAGTTTTTTCCGATTTTGTTTGTGCAGTTACCTCATCACGATTTGTTTTCGAGAACAAACGGACAACACTGGTGCAGGCTCTATCTGTTTAGGATGGTGGAAAACATTGACACCTGGACATTAGAAGGGAGGAATAGGATCAAAAATTAAAATAAAGTATGCAAATACAATAGGTTGTTTTGGAAACTACAGTATATAGCACACGCAGATTTGAAAATTACTATTCAATCCAGGAGAGACACCAAACATAAGAATTTCGATGGGATCCATGGGATGGGGTAATTTCAGACACCGGGCATAAGAATTTGGATATCTCAGTAATAAAATGATGGTAAGTTTTGCAATGAGTAAACCATTTTCCTGTATAGAAAGTCACATTTTCACTTTCAGATAGTAACAAACTAATAATCATTATTATGTCAGCTTTTTGTTGCAATTTGTGATCTAGCTTGAGATACCAATTCAAGTAATGTTGCTTGGCGACATTCCACTATTGTTGGACCGGTGAGTTAATTACAGATTTTAGGATGCCCGTTATTTGCAGCGACCTCCAGATCTTTTGCGCTCCGGAGTCCAGACTTGAAAGTTACACCCAGGAAAAACACAAGTAACAGTATGTTACACCCAGATCTTTTGCCTTGAGCCTCGCTGTTTCATACACACATTCTGTAAACTCTATTTCAGTGATGGGGATGGTTATCTCACGCTTAACTGTTGGCATTTTATTTCTACTTTTGGTGAGGTGATTGCGATAATGGAGCATGATGAAGCAACTATAATAGCTAAGATTGATTATTCATTGATTGAGCAGAGGAGGTAAGCAGAATAAATCTATTGCTTTTCCGTGTCATAAACGGCATTTTTTGCATGTGGAGGTTGTTGGTCTACCTGTTTGGCAGGCAGAGATAGGTGTCCTGGATCAAATTGACCCCATGTTTTGGCTTGTTTTGGTCGTTAGTCAGTGGAGGTTATAAATGAATCATCTGATGTCTAAGAAATAACTACTAATGATGAAGAAGGCTTCACAGATTGTGATGATCCTGGTGCGGATGAAAATGAAGATGGTAAGTTTGTTGCTCATTCCTTACTAATTCAATATATGCTTATTCATCATCGTATAACATATATAATTCATGGTTCAATATATTCAGTTGAAAATGTAGAAACAAAAGACTATAAGAAGAGGAAGTTGAAATATATTTGGAACCTTCCAAAAGGGAAAAGGATAATTGTTCGCTGCAATTACCTTCCAAATAAATTCTGCTACACACAAGGTATATTTCCATTAGCATATACAAAATGTTCAAAATATAGCGCCCTGATGTTTATGTATCTACTCTACTGGTCATCTTGCTATCAGAATGGTGTTCAAAACAAAGAAACTTTGCTTAGAATGTCAGTGCACGTCAGGGAGAAAAAACTTGTACTGCAAACAACCTGGTATATTTTCATAATCATATAGAAATTTGTGTTCAAACTGTAGTGCTAGCTTGTTGATTTCTTTATACTTCTTTTTTGATACCAGAGTGTTATCTAGACCAAAAACAACAACAAAAGGTGCTAATGCAGCCTATAAGAGTGTTCAAGGTGGGTCGCTGAGTTGGTTGGGTGCTAGTGAACTACATGTAAGAGTGCTCAAATTCATTTCATATGTTCCCCTGTTTTGTCATCGGTGATGAGGGTGATTCTGCCAATGGTAACTTTGGTTTTCTCTATCAGGCATGAACTAAACTATTCTTGAAGAGCCTGAAAAACAATAACATCAACGTAGCTCTTGCTACACTTGTAAGTTGTGATCCTAAATTCAAACTTGATGGTGCTGAAATTAGAAATGAATTATGGGAAGTTCATGTCGATATGACACTTGTGAAAACTGAAAATTTGGTATGCAGTCGCAAAAACTGCAAGACTCTCGGTAATGCAGAAAAACGAAGATTGCATGGCCTTCAATCTTTGTACGTGACTAATACCTTGACTCTATTACTACTTGCATCATGTCAATGCATTATGTGTTAACAATTCGTTTTGTTTTCTTGTTTGTAGATTCAAAAGATAAATGGATGAGTATATGGGTGCATGGCAAGTATATTGCAATGAGGATGTTGATGTTCTGGTTCATGATGATGATGGTGGTGGATTCTTTCAGTATTAGTGAAGTAGTAGGGATGTTCCTCCGGGATGTTGTTCCTCGATTCAATTTAAAGTTGTAGGCATTTTGATGAATGCTTTCGGTGTAAGTTCCGGTGCCAAGAAAATAGTTAGATTATGCATCACATTTGGATGATGTTCCTCCTGTAATATACACTATTGTAATCCAACAGTTTTATATAATATATCATTTCTTCCTATCTTGAGTATATTCTCTTTTTTCACAATTATTATTACCATTACATGGAGCATTAATTTAAATGTAGCCAATTATTTATAGATAAAATAATATTATCCGCATTATATATATATATATATATATATGTACCAACCCATGAAGTAATGGAAATTCTTCGTAGAAGCAATGGAATTTTGAATCCTGTACATTGAGCACCAACGTATATAAGTGTTGTAGAAGTCCGTTTTATCTGTTGTAGTCTTGCAACGCTCCCATTTACCAACGGCAATATAAGCGTTGCATTATGCGCTAGCAACACTGGATAAGGCTACGCATCCTAAACCATTGGTAAAGTCACAAGCAACGCATATATGGACATTTAGATACGGAAAAATGCGTTGCTATATGGGGGGTCATGTTGTAGTGGTAGTAACCGATGCGCTAAGCCGTAAGAGCCATGTCAATACCCTAATGATGGAAGAATTTCCAAAAGAGTTAGCCGAGGACTTACGAGAACTACGTCTGGAGATAGTTCCGAGAGGCTATGTAGCAACACTAGAAATCCAGTCTACCCTGATGGATAAAATCCGAGAAGCTCAGAAAGCTGACAAAGAGGTTGCCTCTATAAAGGAGATGATGAGCGAAGGAAAGGCTAAAGGATTTCGTGAGGATGAACACGACACCTTATGGTTTGAGGACGGCATCTATGTGCCTAATGACCCGGAGATCAGGAAGTTGATTTTACAGGAGGCCCATGATTCACCATACTCGATTCACCCAGGAAATACTAAGATGTATTTGGATTTGAAGGATATTTTCTGGTGGACCGGTATGAAGAAGGATATTGCGGAGTATGTAGCAGTTTGTGATGTATGTCAGAGAGTGAACGCAGAACATCAGAAGCTGGCAGGATTGTTACAACCATTGCCAATACCCGAATGGAAGTGGGATAAGCTAGGTATGGATTTTATTACGGGATTACCCAGAACTCGTTCTGGCTATGACTCGATTTGGGTCTTAGTCGATCGTTTAACAAAGGTAGCTCATTTCATCCCCGTAAAGACTACATATACCAGTGCAAAGTTGGCAAAGATATACATGACCCGAATTGTATGTTTGCATGGAGTTCCGAGGAGCATCGTATCAGATAGAGGAACCCAGTTTACCTCAAAGTTCTAGAATCCGTTACATGAAACTTTGGGTACCAGGCTTGAGTTTAGCACAACTTTTCACCTACAGACAGATGGACAGACTGAAAGAGTCAATTAGATTTTGGAGGATATGCTGAGAGCCTGTGCACTAGATTATGGATATAGTTGGGACGACAATTTGCTGTATGCCGAGTTTTCTTACAGCAACAGTTATCAATCCAGTTTGAAGATGGCCCCTTTCGAAGCGCTATACGGAAGGAGATGTAGGACTCCATTGTCGTGGGACAAAGTTGGAGACCGATAGTTGTTTGGACCAGACTTGATCAAAGAGTCTGAGGAAAAGGTGAAGTTGATTCGAGATAGAGTGAAGGTAACTCAGTCCAGGCAGAAAAGTTATGCAGACTCGAAGCGTAAGGAGATAACCTATGAGATCGGGGACATAGCATAATTGAGAGTATCACCTCTGCGAGGAGTCAAACGTTTCGGAGTTAAAGGAAAGTTAGCCCCGAGATTTGTGGGACCCTACCGTGTTTTGGAACGCATGGGAGAGGTTGCCTATAAGTTGGAATTTCTGATGTCTACACACGCTTCTACTCTTGTAGACTATGTTGGGCCTCCAAGCGCAGAGGTTTGTAGGACAGCATCAATTTCCCTCAAGTGGATGACCTAAGGTTTCTCGAACTCAGGGAAGTAGAGGTTGAAGATGGTCTCTCTCAAGCAACCCTGCAACTAAGATACAAGAAGTCTCTTGTGTCCCCAACACACCTAATACACTTGTCAGATGTATAGGTGCACTAGTTCGGCGAAGAGATGTTAAATGGCAAGTGATATGGATGGCAAAACAAAGTAATATAAATCTGTAATAAAAAGTGCAGCAAGCAAACAAGTGGTAAACGTGAGCACAAATGGTATTGCAATGGTGGAAACAAGGCCTAGGGATCATACTTTCACTAGTGGCAACTCCCAACAACATTAAAATAATCGAATCACATGATATTTCCCATAAAACATGCAATGGAGACGCACCCGGAGGTTATTCCTTCGTGGTCAAGAGAGGACGAGAATTATGTAGGGCTACAAAAGCACACCTCAAAGTTCGTAGTTCTCAATCTAAGGATTTCCCACTGTCACCGCGGCCATCCAAAGAGAGTTCCACAATCACCACAACATATCTAAAGGATAGTCAAAGACAAGCACCAAGAGACTCTCAATCTTCAATCAACACACAAGAGAGGAAATCACTCATGAAAATATTTTTCTAATCCATGTCCAATAGACCGCTGTCACCTTGGTCTCGGGGATTATACTAGATAAAGGCAAGTGAGTACATCAATCCAATACATAGAGGAAGGGGAAATATCATGGGATCACCCTAGATTAACATAGCCTATGATCACAACGAAGATCACATCATGGGAGAGAGAATTGACCACATAGCTACTGGTAAGAACCTCAGCCCCGAGGAGGAACTACTCCCGCATCATGGAGGGAGGAAGCAACGTTGATGGAGATGAATCCGGGGGCACTTCCCCGTCCCGGCAGGGTGCCGACGCAGGAATTCTGGTCCCCCGAAGCTTGATGGCGATGGCGGCGGAGATCGGAATCGCGTCTGGAGAAAAGGGGTCTGGGATCAGGGTTTCCGCGATACGGTGTAAATATATGCCAAAGGGGGGCATCGGAGGAGCCTCGGGGGGCCCAAGCGCCCCCCCCCCCCGGCGCGGCCCAGGGGGGCGCGCCGCCAGGGCGCCTGGAGCCCTGGTGCCCCCCCCGGCTGTCCTTCGAGCGCACGGTAGTTTCTGGAACGCTGATTTTTTATATAATTTTTCTGGATTTTTCCTGGCAGTTCTCGTAATGTGAAAACCTGAAATACAAAAACAGCCGAAAACAGAAACTGACACTGGGGTGCACTGAGTTAATAGGTTAGTCCAAATATGATCAAAAGTGTATGGAAGTGTATAAATATCATAGCAATATCACCCAAAAGAGGCATGGAGCAAGCAGAAATTATAGATACGTTTTGGACGTATCAACATCCCCAAGCTTAATTCCTGCTCGCCCTCGAGTAGGTAAATGATAACAAGAATAATTTCTGTGATGACATGCTATTAACCATATAGGACTTTTTCATAGTCATATGACAAAAGCTTACTGAGACAATGAATCTATAGTAATTAAGTTGCCTCATGAGAAAATCACAAAGGACTGAAAGTTTTACAATATGATACTGAAACATCAAATAGATTTGCAATGAACATGATGTGCAAATATGATAAAGTGATATCTAGCTTGCCCCCTTTAAACATAAATGCAGGGGCACCTCCAAGGTTTAAGTGATGACTAGATACAATGATTTCAGAATAAACGATATCACAATCATGCAAAAGACAATGCTACTTTGGGACAATGCACATTACACTCAGAATGACAATCATGCTCTCAGTAGTTGGTGCTTTTAAAAGAAGGTGGAGACTCTCGAACCGTGGCTTTTGTTGGCAAGGTTGAAAACCCGTAGTCGGAAACAAAGACAAAACATGTACCAGAGCTCTTGGTTTTAAAACAGAGGTAATCATTTTTTTTAGATCATGCATGTTTCGTCAACGAATGCTAGCAGACAACTCAATCACTTCTTGAGATGGACAAGTTTCGAGGAACGGCTCCCGAATGAGGACGATCACATCCTCTTAATCTCCTTTGTTTATCACCGCCAAAGTTTTCTGATTTCTCATGAACAAAGCGTGAAGGAGGGTTTGTTTGTTATATTATCTTTTTGAGCCGGGCGCACTCAATGCCAGTTCCTTCTCGTATTATGGGTTTGCACATTATACATGCAATCCCGGGGTGAAGCTTGTCCAACTTAAAAAGATCATGAATTAACTACTACTTCCTCATGAACTTAAAACACAGGCACAAAATAGGAATGCTTTTTCTTTGAATAATTTCGAGATGGTACATGCAAGTCTCCGTTAGGAATGGCAGGTAAATACCATGTAGGAAGATATGGTGGACTCATATGGCATAACTGGATTAAAAGGATGTGGATGCACAAGCAGTCAGTCCGCTTAGTACAGGCGAAGGTTAGCAAAAGACTGGGAGCAACCAACTAAGAGAGCAATGACGGTCATAATCATGCAGAGCCACAAAGCAACATTGAATCAGGCATGGAAGTTATATCGCTACTCAGAAACAAAAGATCATCAAGGCTTGACAGACTTTCTTTACAGTCTTAAATATGCGTGAGCATACGCCAAGTCAATCAAAATAAATTCTTTGAAGGAGGATATTACTAAACCATACCACATCATAGGCAAACAAATCATGTTGGTACTCCAATAACACATTTGGAACCCCCCAGCTATTTGAGACTAACCATAAGAAAACAACATGAACTACTAAGCGCCATTATGCACGTAGCATCTTTATCATAGACATATCAACCAATGCAACGGAAGCAAACTCTCTTAATAAGGTAAACATGATAACTAAAGAGAGTCCAAGCAACCAACTAAACAAAAGCTCTTTGAAAAGATAAGCATGAAAGCTAAGAGCTGAACATGATAGTAGCTATTAAAAGACAAAGAACACACACAGCAAGGATAGACATGAAAATTCTATGTTATGTTCTAGGTAGAAGTGGAGTGTGTTTCTCTCCCACATAAAGAAAGCTGAGTTCCGACTCGTTATGAAAAACTAAAGAAAACTAAAAGCAAGACGCTCCAAGCATAGCACATAACGCATGAAGTGATTAAAATATAGTGGAACGAAAGACGAACTGATAATGTTGATGGAGAAGGGGATGCACGGGGGCATCCCCAAGCTTAGACGCTTGAGTCTCCTTGAATATTTCTTGGGGTGCATGGGGGCATCCCCAAGCTTGAGCGCTTGACACTCCTCAATCTTTTTATCATCTTCCCTCGCACACTTGAAAACTCCCTTCATACATAACTCATCATAATCTGATTAGCGAGGTTAGTACCCATAATAAAATAATTATACCTTGCTGGAAATAAAGATATTCTTGAATATCTACTGTTTCTAAAGATTGCCAAAAGGTTTTTTGCAAAGAAAAAGCAAGCTCTTGGTTTGCAAAATGAAGGAAAAGCAAAACAGGACAGAATCTGTGAAAAACAGATCAGCAGGCAGTAATTGATTTGTTCGGGGCACTTCTGCAACTCTAATCAAAAAACTCAGAACAGACGCACGAAATACAATTATATAGAGCACGCTGTCGAAAAAATTCAGACCAAAAAGATGACCTGGTGATTTTATACGAATTTTTCTATCCAAGGACAGAATCTGTTTCCTGGACAGCACGTCACAACTTTTGAACTTTCTTGCAATCAGAGGCTAGACTTGGCACAAAGCTGAAAAATAAAGATACAATGATGTTGCTACAGTAGTAACAAACATCAAGACCACTAAAAACTGAAAGAACAAACTGAAAGCAAGGATAACAAGGGTTGTCTCCCTAGAGCTCTTTCTTTATAGCCATAAAGATAGGCTTAAGACTTTAATGATGCTCTCGTAGGAATAAGAGTTGAAGAACAAAAGAGAGCATCAAGAAGCAAATACCAAATACATTTAAGCCTAACATGCTTCCTATGCATAGGAATATTGCAATAGAATAATTCATTAAAGCACAAAGCAACTAGCATAGGAAGGCAAAACAAGCATAACTTCAAAATATTCACCATAAAGAGAGGAAACTTCTTATTATTAAGATATTTAGAACCAAGTCTCCCTCTCTCATTATAAATTTCAGTGGCATCATGGATGAACTCAACAATATAAGCATCACATAAAGCATTGTCACCATGATCCACATGCAAAAAGGTACTCTTACTCTCCACATAAGCATAATCTTTCTCATTGGTAATAGTGGGAGTAGGACTATCATAAACCACTTGAACACTATAGATTAATTGTGTAGTAGGAGGGTGGTGTTCAACAAGGGAGTAATGCCCTCCATGATTATGACAAGTTTCATAAGGATCATTTCTCCTTATGTCATAGGTACCTTTATAATCACTACAGGTTGGAGTTATAACATCATCATGGTAGAGAAGAGCATTATCATTGCTAGCAACTATATTTGTAAACATGTTGTCTTTATTCTTACTAGCAAGAGAATTATCAATTATCACATCACTAGTGGGTAAAGGATTTGCAATCCTATCATCCCCAACCTTAGAGCTTCCCATATCTTCACTTTCAGAGTTGGTACCAAAAAGATTTTCAAGATCATAAGTAGCATTATCATCATTTTCCCAATCACAATAAGTAACATGCATGTCATAATCAAAATCATCTTCAACAGTACCTACGAACGTATCATCAAGATGATAATTAAGGCAATAAACTTCACCTTCTTCTTTAAACTTACAATCGTTAGGATAAAAGTTGATGGGAGGAATATGCTCAGGCCAGGTTGATACACATTCTTCTTCTTTCTTGCTCCTCTTCCTCCTCCTCTTCTTTTTCTTCTTCTTAACCTTAGGAGGGAGTGGTTGGAGATGAAGCTTCTCCACATATCCTGGTTTATCATTAGAAACAATAGGAGAAACTTGGGAGAAACTCTCCTTTTTATTAGCAGAAATATAAGAGACATTTTTATACTTTGGTAAAGTTCCCTCCTTTATAATCTTACCTATGTAATCATTTTCATGGCAATTAACAACACAATAGAGATGGCAATTTTGCAAAGTGTTTTTTATTCCTATGGCATTAACATCTAGCCATGAAGTCTTTTCTGATAACTCTTCACACATCAAAAATAACATAAGCTCATCATAAAGATCAGAGGTGATCATGTTATCACACAACCGGTTAACAGTTATGTTTTGAAAGTTCATGCATTGAAAATTAAAGTGACTCTCTATATGGCAAAGTTCACAAGTAAAAGGATAAAGGTCACACAATTCTCTAGCAATTTCATTTAAATCTCTGACCCAAGTGATTGTTCTTTCATGCTTATGTTGCTTACAATACTTCTCTTCTTCAATCATAGGCCTTTCACAAGGTCTATCCACTCCACAAAAATTAACATGCTTATATAAAACTTCATTTTTAAGAATTGGATCATGCATGTTGCAATCATCATGAACAATTTTATTTTCTTTGCAAGTCTCTTTAAAAGGTTTATGATACTTGATCCAATCCTCCTTAGGCATATTAAGATGTGAAGCAAAAGATTTGAGGAAATCAACAAGGAGTTGAGAATCAAGCCCAAACTTAGCACTAAACTTATTAAAACTTGTAGTTTCAACAAAGGACTTAATGCAATCATACTCATAAATTATACCTGACTCTTTACCTTCGTCGATCTCCCAATCTTCAGTGTCGCGTTGAATTCTTTCAAGGAGTTCCCATTTAGCATCAATATTTTTGTTTGTGAAAGAACCCATAGAGGAAGCGTCGAGCAAATCTTTATCCTGTCGAGAAAGCCTCGCATAGAAATTAGTAATAATCATATCTTTGGGGAGCCCATGGTTAGGACATTTTAGCATTAACGTTTTTAGTCTCCCCCAAGCTTGAGCTATGCTCTCTCCGTCATGAGGATAAAAATTATAAACATAATTCCTATTCTCATGGACTTCATGAAGAGGATAAAACTTGGAGTAAAAGAGAGACTGGATCTCTTCCCACTCCAGCAGGTGAGAGTCATTTAGTAGCCTATACCATTCCAATGCTTTTCCTTTCAGTGACAAGGCAAATAATTTCCTCATGACAAACTCCCTTGATACACCTGCAAGCTTAAATAATGAACATAGTTGTGACAGATATAGCAAGTGTTCACCGGGATGTCTGTCTCCTGCATAACGATCAGCCAAAACATAATCGATAATACCAGCTGGTATTTTATTGGGCACAATTTCAGTAGGGGGAGGAGCAACCACCACAGGTGTGGGGTGTCTTCCCGCAAGCAACGATCCAATAACAAGGTTGTCCATAAGCATAACTAGTGAAATAAAAACAAGAAACAAAAAGATTCAATTGCAAGATCTAAAGATATACCTTCAAGCGCTCACCTCCCCGGCAACGGCGCCAGAAATAGCTTGATGTCTACACACGCTTCTACTCTTGTAGACTATGTTGGGCCTCCAAGCGCAGAGGTTTGTAGGACAGCAACAATTTCCCTCAAGTGGATGACCTAAGGTTTATCGAACTCAGGGAAGTAGAGGTTGAAGATGGTCTCTCTCAAGCAACCCTGCAACTAAGATACAAGAAGTCTCTTGTGTCCCCAACACACCTAATACACTTGTCAGATGTATAGGTGCACTAGTTCGGCGAAGAGATGTTAAATGGCAAGTGATATGGATGGCAAAACAAAGTAATATAAATCTGTAATAAAAAGTGCAGCAAGCAAACAAGTGGTAAACGTGAGCACAAATGGTATTGCAATGGTGGAAACAAGGCCTAGGGATCATACTTTCACTAGTGGCAACTCCCAACAACATTAACATAATCGAATCACATGATATTTCCCATAAAACATGCAATGGAGACGCACCCGGAGGTCATTCCTTCGTGGTCAAGAGAGGACGAGAATTATGTAGGGCTACAAAAGCACACCTCAAAGTTCGTAGTTCTCAATCTAAGGATTTCCCAATGTCACCGCGGCCATCCAAATAGAGTTCCACAATCACCACAACATATTTAAAGGATAGTCAAAGACAAGCACCAAGAGACTCTCAATCTTCAATCAACACACAAGAAAGGAAATCACTCATGAAAATATTTTTCTAATCCATGTCCAATAGACCGCTGTCACCTTGGTCTCCGGGATTATACTAGATAAAGGCAAGTGAGTACATCAATCCAATACATAGAGGAAGGGGAAATATCATGGGATCACCCTAGATTAACATAGCCTATGATCACAACGAAGATCACATCATGGGAGAGAGAATTGACCACATAGCTACTGGTAAGAACCACAGCCCCGAGGAGGAACTACTCCCGCATCATGGAGGGAGGAAGCAACGTCGATGGAGATGAATCCGGGGGCACTTCCCCATCCCGACAGGGTGCCGGCGCAGGAATTCTGGTCCCCCGAAGCTTGATGGCGATGGCAGCGGAGATCGGAATCGCGTCTGGAGAAAAGGGGTCTGGGATCAGGGTTTCCGCGACATGGTGTAAATATATGCCAAAGGGGGGCATCGGAGGAGCCTCGGGGGGCCCAGGCGCCCCCCCCGGCGCGTCCCGGGGGGGGGGGGGCGCCGCCAGGGCGCCTGGAGCCCTGGTGGCCCCCCCGGCTGTCCTTCGGGCGCACGGTAGTTTCTGGAACGCTGATTTTTTATATAATTTTTCTGGATTTTTCCTGGCAGTTCTCGTAATGTGAAAACCTGAAATACAAAAACAGCCGAAAACAGAAACTAGCACTAGGGTGCACTGAGTTAATAGGTTAGTCCAAATATGATCAAAAGTGTATGGAAGTGTATAAATATCATAGCAATATCACCCAAAAGAGGCATGGAGCAAGCAGAAATTATAGATACGTTTTGGACGTATCAATTTCCCGAAGGATTGTCAGGAGTGCATGATGTGTTTCACGTTTCGCAGCTTAAGAAGTGTCATGCGGAGATGGCCGATATACCGCTTAGAGACACAGTACCCCTGGAAGCGATTCAGTTGGACAATGATCTGACCTACGAGGAGAAGCCTGTTAAGATCCTCGAATTTTCGAGCAGAGTTACCCGCAGCAAAGTTATCAAGTTTTGCAAAGTTCAGTGGAGTCACCACACCGAGGAAGAAGCCACCTGGGAACGAGAAGATGATCTACGCAAGGACCACCCTCACCTATTTTCTAGCCAACCCGAATCTCGAGGGCGAGATTCATCTTAAGGGGGGTAGGTTTGTAACATCCCAAATTTTCAATTTGGAATGTTATACATTAGATCATTATGCATATCATATTTTCTTGCTTTTGGTGATCCGAGAAAATCCTAAGCAACTCAAGGACCCTCGGAGGGAGTTGTGGATTTCTAAATTTTCATATTTGAGGTTTCTCAAATTTTGAAAATAGGATCGTTTGATTTTATTTATTTTTCTTCAAGTATTTCTATCATAAAAATATGAGAGAGGGAGTAAAATGACTCTCCCAAAAATAAAGAAATACGAAAGATTTAATAAAAAGATCAAACAAGTTTTATTTGGAGTTTATTTGGATTTTATTTGAATTAGGAAAAATTGCATGTTTTCAAAAATGCATTTTAGTGCCAAGAAAATGTTCATCTTGTTCTAAATATTTTATTTAGACGGTGAAAATTTGTTTTGGCAATTTCTAGCTTTTATTTTATTTTCTAGAGTTATTTTAGCGTCGGCGTAATTGTTAAAAAATATATATAGGGGACCGACCCGACTGGGCCGAGGCCCAGCCGAACCGGCCCATCGCCCCGTCGCCGCCTTCCCCCGCGTCGCCCGCCGTGGCCGACTCGGACACCGCCGCCGACCGCCATGGTTGCACCTTCCGCCAAGCTAGCACCCCCTCCTATATATAGCCAGCCACCCCCCCTCTCCAACCACGCCAGCCCCGCCGCCTCGCCAAGCCACCGCCGCCGCGACGCCGCCCGCCAGCCCCGCAGCCGCGACGCCAGCACGCCAGCACGCCGCCGCCAGTCGCCGCCCTTGCCGCCCTTGCCGCCGCTGCCCGCCGCCAACCCCGCAGCCACCGCCCTCGCCCGCCGCCATGACGCCAGCCGCCGCTTCCGGTAGTTCTCGAGGTAGCCGCCGCCGGTTTTCTCTAGAAAACCATTGTTTTTTTTTGAACCCCTAGCCGTTTTTTATTATTAGATCGGTTTTATTAGATCGGTTTTTGTTTTTGTTTTTCTGCTTTAGTTAAGTAGTAAACGTTCACCCGTTCGTTCGTTCTAACGACCGAATTCACCGTTTAGTCTCAGCTGACGAACATCCGTTCGTTAAGCTGTTTTAGTTTTTCTTTTTCGCAGTTATTTTCTGATCGCGATCTCAGATCCGATCTTCGTTTTAGTTTAACTTTTCGCTCGTTCATCGGAATCAGGTGATTCAAGCGCCTGGAGTTTTGTATCAAAATTCTCTTTCCGTTTAACCTAGTCGCTCAAGCGTTTGCCTCTGTTAAATTTGGACTTATATCCAGATTGGTTCGGTAGTTGTTTCTCTTTCGCCGTTTGTCTTTCGTTGTTTCTTTTTTTGTCGTTTCTTTTGCAAACCAGAGTTCTTAAGTTGAACTTTCTGGTTAGATCTTTTATTTGAGATTTACCCGTGCATTAGTTAAGTACTTATTGTGTGCTTGTTTGTTTGCGATAGAGTACCCGGAGTGCGCCGCTTGCTACTTTGAATCTCTAGGTTTTGCGGATCATCAGCAAGGTAAGTAACACTTTGATCATACTTTCCAATTTCCCAGTTTTCATTGCATTAGTCAACCCCTCACACATTGCATGAAGTAGGATTAATTAACTTGTGGGACTGGGAAGTAGATTGAGGTAGTACCTATTACCTGCATTACATTCAAACTTTTGGGAGTTACTTCTACGTTTGCTGTTAGGACATGCTATGCTCGTAGACGTGGAATTGGGTGAGTGAAATCCATGACAGATGTGAGTTTGTTAATTAATGGTTCAACTTAAGGTGGCAACATTAATACACATCTGGGTGGACTGAGGCATCTGGGTATTCCAGGGATTGTCTGTTTTTCTTCGGACCGCCACTCAGGCTCAAAGGGACCATGAGATTATTCATACTAGAAACTTCCGTGTGCAGCCACAATGCTATTATGGGCTCTAGCATAGTATGAGTAAGTTGTGCGAACATCTACAGTGGTGGACTAGCAGATGCAGGGGATGTAGGTTGGTATGGTTCACCCGGTCGTAGGTGCTAGTACTTCTGAAAGACTGTGTCTCGGTCATCCGTTTATCAAACATCATGCAGTGCGAGAAATCAAACGGAGGAGATCGGGTCTTGTGGGGAAAAGTGCACAAACCTCTGCAGAGTGTACAAACTGATCATGATTAGCCATGTCCCCGGTTATGGACGTCTTGAGTATCTAGTACTTGGATATCATGTGCATCTCATCATGTTACTTAATTAATTTTGTTGGGTTTAATGATGAACTTTAATTGGGGTTGAGAGGATGTCTATCTTCTCAACGATGTTTCAACTACCATGATAGTTAAATTAAAATTTATTCCTTTGAAGGAGGGAAAAACTGGCTTTACGCAAAACTGTAACCATAGAGGTTTTTGCATATAGTATAGCTTTACTTTCAAATTGCTCTCTTGTGTTACTTTGCCAGCATATTCCATGTGCTGTCCCGTTTTCGGGCTGCAACGTTTCATGTTGCAGACTTTTCAGACGACGAGTAAGGTGCCCTTTTAGGTCATGGTTCTATACTCAGTGATGCCGTTGGAGTTGATGGACTCACTTATCTTCCAAGCCTTCCACTATTATCGTGTTAGATGGCCTTCAGCCATTTTTATTGTAATAAGTTCATCATTGGAACTATCAATGTAATAAGTGTGTGATTGCTACTCTATTATAAATCTTTCAAGTACTGTGCGTGTCAGCATTACTGATCTAGGGATGCCACTGATGCACAGAGATCAGACTGTTTGAGGTCTGGTCGCTACACTGGCTTATTAGGGATGATAGACAACTCATATCAATAAGGAATTCCTTCTTTTCCGGGAGCCCATTCGGATAGAACTCCAAAGTTAAGCGTGCCCAGCATGGAGTAGTTTCAGGATGGGTGACCGACCGGGAAGTTGCTCCCGGGTGCGCACGAATGTGGACAAAGTGCGCAGAAAAGACCAGTATTGATATGTGGGGCCAGTCTAGATCCCGCCCGGAGTAACGACCACCGGCGGGTGTGTTCGGAGCATTACAAGTTGGTATCATAGCCGACCCTCGCGGTTACACGGATGTTTGAGGACAGGTGGCGGTCATGTTATTCATGACGTTTGTGACCCGTCGTGGCACACGACATGGCACATGTATCGGACTAGACGCACAGACGTTTGTGCCAAGAGGGAACGTTTCTATGGCTCGACGAGGACGTCGGTTCCTCTGAGTGGGGGTGTATGTGATAGCCTGGCTTATTAGGGATGATAGACTACTCATATCAATAAAGAATTCCTTCTTTTCCGGGAGCCTATTCAGATAGAACTCCAAAGTTAAGCGTGCTCAGCTTGGAGTAGTTTTAGGATGGGTGACCGACCGGGAAGTTGCTCCCAGGTGCGCATGAGTGAGGACAAAGTGCGCAGAAAAGACTAGTATTGATATGTGGGGCCAGTCTAGATTCCGCCAGGAGTAACGACCACCGGCGGGGTGTCCGGGGCGTTACATCTATGGAAGAAGAAATTGATGACATTGTGAGCTCATTGGATGAAAAAGATGAGGAGGAGAGCGAAGAACAAAAGGAGGAAGAGCGGATTGATCACCCGTGCCCACCTTCTAATGAGAGTAACTCTTTATCCCATACATTGTTTAATTTCCCTTCATGCTTACCGAAGGATGAATGCTATGATGATTGTTATGATCCTGTTGATTCTTTTGAAATATCCCTTTTTGATGATGCTTGATATGCTTGTGGCCAAGATGCCAATATGAATTATGCTTATGGAGGTGAACTTGCTATAGTTCCTTATGTTAAACATGAGATGTTGCTATTGCACCCACACATGATAGTCCTACTATCTTTTTTAATTCTCCAAACTACACTATATCGGAGAAGTTCGCACTTATTAAGGATTATATTGATGGGTTGCCTTTTTCCATTACACATGATGATTTTGATGAGTATAATATGCATGTGCTTGCTTCTCCTACTTGCAATTATTACGAGAGAGGAACTACATCTCCGCCTCTCTATGTTTCCAACACGATAAAATTGCTAGAAACTGCTTATACTATGCATTGGCCTTTACTTGATGTGCATGAATTGTTCTTGTATGACATGCCTATGCATAGGAAGAGAGTTAGACTTCGTTTTTGCATGACACATATGAAGGAAATATGCCCTAGAGGCAATAATAAATATGTTATTTGTATTTCCTTATATCATGATAAATGTCTTTTATTCATGCTAGAATTGTATTAACCGAAAACTTAGTATATGTGTGAATACATAGACAAAACAATATGTCCCTAGTATGCCTCTACTAGACTAGCTCATTGATCAAAGATGGTTATGTTTCCTAGCCATAGACATGAGTTGTCATTTGTTCAACGAGGTCACATCATTAGGAGAATGATGTGATGGATAAGACCCATCTGTTAGCTTAGCACTATGATCGTTTAGTTTTACTGCTATTGCTTTCTTCATGACTTATACATGTTCCTATGACTATGAGATTATGCAACTCCCGAATACCGGAGGAACACCTTGTGTGCTATCAAACTTCACAACGTAACTGGGTGATTATAAAGATGCTCTACAGGTGTCTCCGAAGGTGTTCGTGGTGTTGGCATAGATCAAGAATAGGATTTGTCAATTCAACTGTCGGAGAGGTATCTCTGGGCCCTCTCGTTAATGCACATCATAATAAGCCTTGCAAGCAAATGACTAATGAGTTAGTGACGAGATGATGTATTACGGAACGAGTAAAGAGACTTGCCGGTAACGAGATTGAACTAGGTATTGAGATACCGACGATCGAATCTCGGGCAAGTAACATACCGATGACAAAGGGAACAATGTATGTTGTTATGCGGTTCAACCGATAAAGATCTTCGTAGAATATGTAGGAGCCAATATGGGCATCCAGGTTCCGCTATTGGTTATTGACCGGAGAGATGTCTCGGTCATGTTGACATAGTTCTCGAACCCGTAGGGTCCGCACGCTTAAACGTTCGTTGACGATATAGTATTTAATGAGTTATGTATGTTGGTCACCGAATGTTATTCGGAGTCCCTGATGTGATCACGGACATGACGAGGAACTCTGGAATGGTCCGGAGATAAAGATTAAAATATGTGATAATAGTGTTTGACCTTCGGAAGGGTTCCGGAATTCACCGGAAGGGGTTCCGGATGTTTCCCGAAATGTTTGGGTACGAGAACACTTTATTTGGGCCAAAAGGGAAAGCACACAAGGTTTTTGGAAGACGCAAAAGGAAGTTTTGTGGAGTCTAGGGGCCAGACGCCAGGGTCCCTGGCGTCTGGGTCCAGACGCCGGGAACCCTGGCGTCTAGCCCTGGAGTCCGAGAAGTACTCTTGCCTTTCGGGTGAAACTGACTTTGTGAAGGCTTTTACTCCAAGTTTCGACCCCAAGGCTCAAAATATAAATAGAGGGGTAGGGCTAGCACCCAAGACACATCAAGATACACCAAGCCGTGTGCCGGCAACCCTAACCCTCTAGTTTATCCTCCGTCTAGTTTCTGTAGTGCTTGGCGAAACCCTGCAGAGATTGTTCTTCATCAACAACCGTCACCATGCCGTCATGCTGCCGGAACTCATCTACTACTTCGCCTGTCTTGCTGGATCAAGAAGACGAGGACGTCATCGAGCTGAACATGTGCTGAACGCGGAGGTGCCGTACGTTCGGTACTAGATCGGGACGGATCGTGAAGGTGCACGACTACATCAACCGCGTTCATAAACGTTTCCGCTTTCAGTCTACGAGGGTACGTAGACACACTCTCCCGTCTCGTTGCTATGCATCTAGTAGATAGATCTTGTGTGTTCGTAGGAAAATTTTGAAATACTACATTCCCCAACAGTGGCGTTATGAGCCAGGTCTATGCGTAGATGATATGCACGAGTAGAACACAATGAGTTGTGGACGATACTAGTCATACTGCTTACCAGCATGTCATACTTTGGTTCGGCGGTATTGTGAGATGAAGCAGCCCGGACCGACATTACGCGTACGCTTACGCGAGACTGGTTTCACCGTTATGAGCACTCGTTGCTTAAAGGTGACTGGCCGGTGTCTGTCTCTCTCACTTTAGCTGAATCAAGAATGGCTATGGCCGGTCCTTGTGAAGGTTAAAACATCACATACTTGACGAAATATCGTTGTGGTTTTGTATGCGTAGGTAAGAACGGTTCTTGCTAATCCCGTAGCAGCCACGTAAAACTTGCAACAACAAAGTAGAGGACATCTAACTTATTTTTGCAGGGCATGTTGTGATGTGATATGGTCAAGACATGATGAGTTATACGTTTTTGTATGAGATGATCATGTTTTGTAAAGTTATCGGCAACTGGTAGGAGCCATATGGTTGTCGCTTTATTGTATGAAATACAGTCGCCATGTAATTGCTTTACTTTATCACTAAGCGGTAGCAATAGTCGTGGAAGCAATAGTTGGCGAGATGACAACGATGCTACGATGAAGATCAAGGTATCGCGCCGGTGACAAAGGTGATCATGACGCTGCTTTGAAGATGGAGATCAAAAGCACAAGATGATGATGGCCATATCATGTCACATATTTTGATTGCATGTGATGTTTATCTTATTATGCTTCTTATTTTGCTTAGTACGGTGGTAGCATTATAAGATGACCCCTTACAAAATTTCAAGGTATAATGTTCTCCCTGAGTATGCACCGTTGCGGAAGTTCGTCGTGCCGAGACACCACGTGATGATCGGGTATGATAAGCTCTACGTTCAAATACAACGGGTGTAAGCCAGTTTTGCACACGCAGAATACTCGGGTTAAACTTGACGAGCCTAGCATATGCAGATATGGCCTCGGAACATTGGAGACCGAAAGGTCGAGCGTGAATCATATAGTAGATATGATCAACATAAGATGTTCACCATTGAAACTACTCCATCTCACGTGATGATCGTACTTGGTTTAGTTGATTTGGATCACGTGATCATTTAGATAACCGGAGGGATGTCTATCTAAGTGGGAGTTCTTTAAGTAATATGATTAATTGAACTTTAATTTATCATGAACTTAGTCCTGATAGTTTTTGCATATCTATGTTGTTGTAGATCAATGGCCCGTGCTACCGTTCCTTTGAATTATAATGCATTCCTAGAGAAAACTAAGTTGAAAGATGATGGTAGCAATTACACGGAATGGGTCTGTAACTTGAGGATTATCCTCATTGCTGCACAAAAGAATTATGTCCTTGAAGCACCGCTAGGTGACAAGCCCCCTCCCGCTAATGTAGACGATTTGAACGTCTGGCAGACGCGGTCTAATGACTACATGATAGTTCAGTGTGCCATGCTCTACGGCATAGAACCGGGACTTCAACGATGTTTTGAACGTCATGGACCATATGAGATGTTCCAGGAGTTGAAGTTAATATTTCAAGCAAATGCCCGGATTGAGAAATATGAAATTTCCAACAAGTTCTATAGCTGCAAGATGGAGGAGAATAGTTCTATCAGTGAACACTTGCTCAGAATGTCTGGGTACTACAATCATATGACTCAACCTGGTTGCAAAGTTGACGAGGATAGTGTTATTGATAGAGTTCTTCAATCACTGTCACCGAGCTATAAAGGATTCGTGATGAACTATAATATGCAAGGGATGCAAAAGACAATTCCCGAGCTCTTCGCTATGCTCAAGGCCGCGGAGGTAGAAATCAAAAAGGAGCATCAAGTGTTGATGGTTAACAAGACCACTAGTTTCAAGAAAAAGGGCAAGGGAAAGAAGGGGAACTTCAAGAAGAATAGCAAGACAGTTGCTACTCCCGCGAAGAAACCCAAGTCTGGAGCCAAGCCTGAAACTGAGTGCTTCTACTGCAAAGGGACTGGACACTGGAAGAAAATCGTTTACTTTTACTGCTATTGATTTCTTCATTACTTATACATGTTCCTATGACTATGAGATTATGCAACTCTCGAATACCGGAGGAACACCTTGTGTGCTATCAAATGTCACAACATAACTGGTGATTATAAAGATGCTCTACAAGTGTCTCCGAAGGTGTTCGTGGTGTTGGCATAGATCAAGAATAGGATTTGTCACTTCGAGTGTCGGAGAGGTATTTCTGGGCCCTCTCGGTAATGCACATCATAATAAGCCTTGCAAGCAAATGACTAATGAGTTAGTCACGAGATGATGTATTACAGAACGAGTAAAGAGACTTTCCGGTAACGAGATTGAACTAGGTATTGAGATACCGACGATCGAATCTCGGGCAAGTAACATACCGATGACAAAGGGAACAACGTATGTTGTTATGCGGTTCGACCGATAAAGATCTTCGTAGAATATGTAGGAGCCAATATGGCATCCAGGTTCCACTATTGGTTATTGACCGGAGAGATGTCTCGGTCATGTCTACATAGTTCTCGAACCCGTAGGGTCCGCACGCTTAAACGTTCATTGACGATATAGTATTTAATGAGTTATGTATGTTGGTGACCAAATGTTATACGGAGTCCCGGATGTGATCACGGTCATGACGAGGAACTCCGGAATGGTCCGGAGATAAAGATTAGTATATGGGATAATAGTGTTTGACCTCCCGATGGGTTCCAGAATTCACCGGAAGGGGTTCCGGATGTTTCCCGAAATGTTTGGGTACGAGAACACTTTATTTGGGCCAAAAGGGAAAGCACACAAGGTTTTTGGAAGGTGCAGAAGGAAGTTTTGCGGAGTCCAGGGGCCAGACGCCAGGGTCCCTGGCGTCTATGTCCAGACGCCAGGGTCCCTGGCGTCTGTGTCCAGACGCCGGGAATCCTGGCGTCTGGCTCTGGAGTCCGAGAAGGGCTCTTTCCTTTCGGGTGAAATCGACTTTGTGAAGGCTTTTGCTCCAAGTTTCGACCCCAGGGTTCAACATATAAATAGAGGGGTAGGGCTAGCACCCAACACACATCAAGATACACCAAGCCGTGTGCCGACAATCCCGACCCTCTAGTTTATCCCTCGTCTAGTTTCTGTAGTGCTTGGCGAAGCCCTGCAGAGATTGTTCTTCATCAACAACCGTCACCATGCCGTCGTGCTGAAGGAACTCATCTACTACTTCGCCTGTCTTGCTGGATCAACAAGGCGAGTACGTCATCGAGCTGAACGTGTGCTGAACACGGAGGTGCCGTACGTTCGGTACTAGATCAGGACGGATCGTGAAGGTGCACGACTACATCAACTGCGTTGATACACGCTTCCGCTTTCGGTCTACAAGGGTACGTAGACACACTCTCCCCTCTCGTTGCTATGCATCTAGTAGATAGATCTTGCGTGTTCGTAGGAAACTTTTGAAATACTACGTTCCCCAACAACATATCACTTTGTGCTCACTACTAAATGCCAAATCATTGCTAATTAAAATTGGCTTTGATATACCTTGGGATCCGGGTGGATCCATTACTTGAGCACTGTATGCCTAGCTTAATGGCTTTAAAGAAAGCGCTGCCAGGGAGACAACCCGGAAGTTTTAGAGAGTCATTTATTTCTGTTGTATGCTTTTATAGAGTTTAAAAAAAAGAGGGGAACCTAAAACTTTTTCAAAAAGAAGAGTGAAAGTAAGAAGGATAGCACCGTTGAAATGGGGGAGCTCCTTGAACTTTGTTCATGCCCATGGAAACTTTGCATATCTTGAATTACAGAAACTTTTCAACAAAAATAATTATCCCCTTGTACAATTCCATTGTATTATAAAAATAATGTGCCAAGAGTTTCCTTTAAGATGATTAAACTGCTTGTTGGTTTGTGCGGTGCAAAAACAGAAACTTTGGCTGTAGTTTTTACTGGAACGACGAAAGGATCTGAAACTTTTTGCAAAGTCTTGCTATACAAATTGTTGATTTTTTCCTAATTTTGCCAGAATTTTTAGAGTAACATAAGTATGGTTAATGTTCAGATTACTACAGACCGTCCTGTTTTCACATATTGCTGTTATAGCTTCATTATTTGCATATGTTTGAATTCTTGTTGATGCCTTCTTGACTTGGGGCCATAGAATTGTGATAGCATACAGTGGGTAATATTTTTTATAATTATACAATAATGTTAGAGCAGTACAAGATGGGATTTTATTGATCATATGCACTAACCCTGCCACTAAAAGTTCGGTTAAGTTTTGTGTGAATGAAGTGTTCGAAGATCGAGGAGGTCTCGATATGAGGAGAAGGAGGAGAGACAAGGCTTAAGCTTGGGGATGCCCGAGGCACCCCAAGTAAATATTCAAGGAGACTCAAGCATCTAAGCTTGGGGATGCCCCAGAAGGCATCCCATCTTTCTACAACAAGTATCGGTATGTTTTCGGATTTGTTTCGTTCACATGTTATGCATAAACTCTTGTAGTGTCGTGTGCTTTTTATTTCTCCTTTTAATAAATGCACCATGCTGGTATGAGATAGTCCTTGGTTGATTTATAGAATGCTCTTTGCACTTCACTTATATCTTTTGAGTATGGCTTTATAGAATGCTTCTTGTGCTTCACTTATATCATTTGAAGTTTGGATTTCCTGTTTCTCTTCACATAGAAAACTGCCATTTGTAGAATGCTATTTTGCTTCACTTATATTTGTTAGAGCGTGGGAATATCTTTTGTAGAAAGAATTAAACTCTCTTGCTTCACTTATATCTATTTAGACAGTTGACATGAATTTGTTATTCACATGGTTAGTCATAAAATCGTACATAAATTTGTAGATCGCTGAATATGACATGTTTGATTCCTTGCAATAGTTTTGCGATATAAAGATGGTGATATTAGAGTCATGCTTGTGGGTAGTTGTGGATTGTAGAAATACTTGCATTGAGGTTTGTGATTCCCGAAGCATGCACATAAGGTGAACCGTTATGTGATGAAGTCGGAGCATGATTTATTTTTTGATTGTCATCCTTTGTGTGGAGGTCGAGACCGCACGATGGTTAACTCCTACCAACCCTTCCCCTAGGAGCATGCGTGTAGTACTTTGTTTTGATGGATAATAAATTTTTGCAATAAGTATGTGAGTTCTTTATGACTAATGTTGAGTCCATGGATTATACGCACTCTCACCCTTCCACCTTTGCTAGCCTCTCTTGCACCGCACAACTTTCACCGGTACCATACACCCACCATATACCTTCCTCAAAACAGCGACCATACCTACCTATCATGGCATTTCCATAGCCATTCCGAGATATATTGCCATGTAACTCCACCGTTCCGTTTATTATGACACGCACCATCATTGTCATATTGCCTTGCATGATCGTAAGATAGCTAGCATGATGTTTCCATGGCTTGTCCGTTTTTTGATGTCATTGCTATGCTAGATCATTGCACATCCCGGTACACCGTCGGAGGCATTCACATAGAGTCATATTTTGTTCTAGCTTCGAGTTGTAATCTTTGAGTTGTAAGTAAATAAAAGTGTGATGATTTTCATTATTAGAGCATTGCCCCGTGTGAGGAAACAAAAAAACAAAAAAGAGAGAAAGGCCAAAAAAAGAGATGTCCCCCAAAAAAGAGGGGGGCTAAAAAATAAAAATAAAATCCCCTTCAAAAAAAATGAGAGAAAAAGAGAGAAGGGACAATGTTACTATCCTTTTACCACACTTGTGCTTCATCATAGCACCATATTATTCATGATAGAGAGTCTCCTATGTTGTCACTTTCATATACTAGTGGGAATTTTCATTATAGAACATGGCTTGTATATTCCAACGATGGGCTTCCTCAAATGCCCTAGGTCCTCATGAGCAAGCAAGTTGATGCACACCCACTAGTTTACTTTTTGAGCTTTCATACACTTATAGCTCTAGTGTATCCATTACATGGCAATTCCTACTCACTCACATTGATATCAATTGATGGACATCTCCATAGTCCATTGATTTTCCTAGTTGATGCGAGACCTTCTCCCTCCTTCTGTCTATCACCACCTTCTATTCCACCCATAGTGCTATGTCCATGGCTGACGCTCATGTATTGCGTGAAAGTTGAAAAAGTTTGAGAATACTAAAGTATGAAACAATTGCTTGGCTAAAACCGGGGTTGTGCGTGATTTAAATACTTCGTGTGGTGAAGATGGAGCATAGCCAGACCATATGATTTTGTAGGGATATATTTCTTTGGCCATGTTATTTTGAAAATACATGATTGCTTTATTTGTATGCTTGAAGTATTATTGTCTTAATGTCAAATGATAGACTATTGCTTTGAATCACTCGTGTCTCAATATTCATGCCATGATTAGTTTACATGATCAAGATTATGCAAGGTAGCATTCCACATAAAAAATTATCTTTTTATCATTTACCTACTCGAGGACGAGCAGGAATTAAGCTTGGGTATGCTGATACGTCTCCGTCGTATCTATAATTTTTTATTGTTCCATGCCAATATTCTACAACTTTCATATACTTTTGGCAACTTTTTATACTATTTTTTTGGGACTAACATATTGATCCAGTGCCAGTTCCTATTTTTTGCATGTTATTTGTTTCATAGAATATCCATATCAAACGGAGTCCAAGCGGGATAAAAACGTACGGAGATTATATGTGAATTTTCGGAAGCGGAACCAACGTGAGACGATGCCCGAGTGGCCCACGAGGGTGAGGGGCGCGCACAGGGGGCAGGCGCGCCCTGGGCCCTCGTGGCCACTCTGTAACGCGGTTGATGCCGTTCTTTCGCCGCAAGAAAGCTAATATCTGGATAAAACTCGTGTCCAAAATTCAGCCCAATCGGAGTTACGGATCTTCGGGAATTTAAGAAACGGTGGAAGGCCAGAATCTGGGAACGCAGAAACAGAAAGAGACAGAGAGACAAATCCAATCTCGGAGGGGCTCTCGCCCCTCCCAGGCCATGGAGACCATGAACCAGAGGGGAAACCCTTCTCCCATCTAGGGAGAAGGTCAAGGAAGAAGAAGAAGGAGGGGGCCTCTCTCCCCCTCGCTTCCGGTGGCACCGGAGTGCCACCGGGGCCATCATCGTCACCACAATCTACACCAACAACTTCACCGCCGTCATCATCAACTCTCCCCCTCTATGCAGCGATGTAACCCCTCTTCTACCCGCTGTAATCTCTACTTAAACATGGTGCTCAACGCTATATATTACTTCCCAATGATGTATGGCTATCCTATGATGTTTGAGTAGATCCGTTTTGTCCTATGATTTAATTGATGATCGTGATTGGTTTGAGTTGCATGTTTTATTATTGATGCTGTCCTATGGTGCTCTCCGTGTCATGCAAGCGTGAGGGATCCCCGCTGTAGGGTTTGCAATATGTTCATGATTTGCTTATGCTGGGTGGCGTGAGTGACAGAAGCACATACCCGACTAAGTAGGTTGTTTGCGTATGGGAATAAAGAGGACTTGATACTCTAATGCTATGGTTGGGTTTTACCTTAATGATCTTTAGTAGTTGCGGATGCTTGCTAGAGTTCCAATCATAAGTGCATATGATCCAAGAAGAGAAAGTATGTTAGCTTATGCCTCTCCCTCAAATAAGATTGCAATAGTGATTACCGGTCTAGTTATCGATTGCCCAGGGACAAATAACTTTCTCGTGACAAAAAGCTATCTACTAAAACTAATTGTGTCTTTATCTTAACAGCCCCTAGTTTTATTTGCGTGCTCTTTATATTCTTTCAAACATATCCTACAAAAACCACAAAGTACTTCTAGTTTCATACTTTTTCTAGGTAAAGTAAACGTCAAGCGTGCGTAGAGTTGTATCGATGGTCGATATAACTTGAGGGAATATTTGTTCTACCTTTAGCTACCCGTTGGGTTCGACACTCTTACTTATCGAAAGAGGCTACAACAGATCCCCTACACTTGTGGGTTATCAAGACCGCGTATGCTATCTTTTGATAATGGGGGCACCGGGATTTACATGGTGTGAGGAAAGCAGATACGTAGTATACTTGTTTTTGAAGTGGGAATTTGTGTCCATCCTGTTCTCGTTCGACGACGAGCACGACGCTCACCACCTGATGTGTTGTCGATATGTATAGCCACATGGGTTCGCCGGCGTTTGGTGCAGCCAGGATTGGGTTGCTTGCTAGGAGGGCCTTTATTTCCTCCAGTCCGGCAGTCGCCGCGTATGTCCATTCGAAGTTATCGGTGCGTCGTAAGAGGCGATAGAGTGGTAGTGCCTTTTCTCCTAATCTGGAGATAAAGCGACTTCATGCTGCCATGCAACCAGCTAGTTTTTGGACTTGTTTGAGGTCTGCTAGCGTAGCCAACTGTGACAAAGCTCGGATTTTAGCTGGATTTGCTTCTATTCCTCTATTGGAAACAATGAAGCCTAGCAGTTTTCCAGCGGGGATGCCGAAGACACATTTTTCCGGGTTGAGCTTAATGTCATATGCACGGAGGTTGTCGAATGTAAGACGTAAGTCGTCTATTAGTGTTTCGACGTGCCTAGTTTTGATGACGATGTCATCGACGTAGGCTTCTACTGTCTTGCCGATCTGCTTCTCCAGGCATGTTTGAATCATGCGTTGGTATGTGGCGCCGTCGTTCTTGAGCCCGAAGGGCATGGTGTTGAAGCAGAATGGCCCATATGGGGTAATAAACGCTGTTGCTGCTAGATCGGACTCCTTCATTTTGATTTGATGGTATCCGGAATATGCATCGAGGAAGCACAGTGAGTCATGTCCTGCGGTGGCGCCAATGATTTGATCAATGCGGGGGAGGGGGAAGGGATCCCTAGGACAAGCCTTGCCGAGGTCTTTGAAATCGACACACAGGCGCCAGGATTTGTCCTTCTTTGGTACCATCACCAGGTTTGCCAGCCAGTACGGATGTTTGATTTCTCTAATGAATCCGGCCTCGATAAGCTTGGCCAGCTCCTCCCCCATGGCTTGTCGCTTGGGTTCGGAAAAGCGCTGGAGTGTTTGCTTGACCGGTTTAAATCCCTTTAATATATTAAGGCTATGTTCTGCCAGCTTGCGTGGGATCCCTGACATATCTGAAGGGTGCCAGGAAAATATGTCCTAGTTTTTGCGCAGGAATTGTCGTAGTGCGGCGTCAACTGTTGGGTTCAGTTGCGCTCCGATAGATGCTGTCTTCTTGGGGTCCCTTGGGTGGACCAGGAATTTGACTATTTCTTCTGCTGGTTTGAAGGAGGTGGATTTGGGGTGTTTGTCGAGGATCACATCGTCCCTGTCCACCGTGGAGCGTAGTGCGGTTAACTCTTCGGCCGTGAGGGCTTCAGATAGCGCCTCAAGGGCCAGGGATGCGGTTTTGTTTTCAGCGTGGAGTGTTATGTCCGGATCACTGACGAGAGTAATTATACCATTTGGTCCAGGCATTTTGAGCTTCATATAACCGTGATGAGGTATAACTTGGAAGCGTGTAAAAGTATCCCGCCCCAACAGGGCGTGGTATCCACTGCTGAAAGGGGCCACTTGGAAAGTAATTTCTTCGGATCGATAATTCTCCAGCGTGCCGAATACCACGTCAACTGTGATTTTGCCCGCGCACCGTGCCTCCTGACTGGGAATGATTCCTCGGAAGGTTGTGCTACTTTGCTTGATGCGGCTCCTGTCTATTTCCATTTTCTGGAGTGTGTCCTCATAAACGAGGTTTAGTCCGCTGCCGCCGTCCATGAGGACCTTAGTAAGTCGAAACCCGTCCACGATGGGACTGAGGACTAATGCGGCTAGCGCCCGGACTGTACTGTACCTCGGTTCGTCACCGGCATTAAATGTTATAGCCGTGTCGTTCCAAGGGTTTATTGCAGCGATTTGACAGACTTCAGCGAGGTCGCGAAGTGCCCTTTTGCGCTTGTTGTTTGAAGCGAATGTCTCGATCAATACTCTTGTGTCGTCGTTTTCTGGAGGGTGCTGCTCTGGGGTGTCCTTGATAAGGATGTCCTCGCCGCTCTTGGCTACCTGCTAGAGTATCCAACATGCTCTAAGGCTATGAGTTGCCACGGTATCAAGTGTCGTGTGTATTTTGCATGGGCCATCGAGCCATCCCTCCAAAACGGTGTCGTGCCGCGTAATGGGTTTGTGTTTATTGACTATTGGACTGGGCGTGCGAGGGGGTGCGCCCTCTTCGCCTGTAGGAGGAGTCGAGTTGGGACCGACGGTTCCCAGCAAGCTACTTGAGTTTTGCAGGCGCTTTCCATCGCGCTGTACTTCTGTACGATAGTTGCTAAGTCGGCGAACTTCAGTATGTGGTGGCGATTGATGGTGTTGAGAATTCCTTCGTCCACGCAATAGTTGCAGAACGCTGATATCGCGTCTTCGTCGCGACAATCTTTTATATTGTCTTTGACAAGGAGGAATCTGGCCCAGAAGTGGTGGACCATTTCCTGAGACTGCTGTTTTATGCTCATGGGAGCGTCTATGTCCGGGTGGGTGGGTGGAATTAAATCCGGACCCTGACCCGACCGATTGTCCGGAGTCTGAAGACCTCCCAGACTCAACAGTCCGGGCTCCGGAGTATCTTCTGATTGTTTAGGACTGCCGTCCGATTCTATGTTCGGAGGGCTGATCGCATCCTTTTGCTGGTGGGTATCTGGTTCTTCCTGATCGGCGATCTGAACATAGTCCGTCTTCAATATAGAAGAAGACTCACCGTCCTGCTCCTCAACTACCGCTATCTGGTGGGTGATCGGTGGAGTTTTGATTTCTCCTTGATCGGTTTTAAGCCCGATCTGAACATAATCTGTGGCGATTCCCAAAGCGGCGATGCGATCTAGGAGCTCGTTCAAGGACGAGAACTCTGTCGAATCCATCTGCTTGGAGTGTTCGGAGTTGATGCGAAGGGGGTTTTCGATGGCCCGAGAGGTCATCGTTGGCTCAATGGCCGAACGGGCGATCATGGTGAAGCCGCCCAGCTAGAGGGTTTGGCCTGGGGCCAGGACTCCCCCGGAGGTGATGTTGTCTTTAAGGACAAGGCGAGCCATAGAACCTTTCGTCGATGTCACAGTGGATCTCTCAATGAAAGCACCAATGCCGATGTCAAAACCGGCGGATCTCGGGTAGGGGGTCCCGAACTGTGCGTCTAAGGTCGATGGTTATAGGAGACTGGGGACACGATGTTTACCCAGGTTCGGGCCCTCTCTATGGAGGTAATACCCTACTTCCTGCTTGATTGATCTTGATGAATATGAGTATTACAAGAGTTGATCTACCACGAGATCGTAGTGGCTAAACCCTAAAAGCCTAGCCTGTATGACTATGGTAATGTGTATATCCTCTCCGGACTACACCCTCCGGTTTATATAGACACCAGGAGAATCTAGGGTTACATAGAATCGGTTACATAAGAAGGAATCTTCATAGCGTGGTTGCCAAGCTTGCCTTCCACTCCAAGGAGAGTCCCATCTGGACACGGGTACGGTCTTCAGCCTTCATGTCTTCATAGACCACCAGTCCGGCCCATGGATAATAGGCCGGACGCCCGAGGACCCCTAGTCCAGGACTCCCTCAGTCATGTCCATCACATCATTCTCCTAATGATGTGGTCATGTTCATCAAATGACAACACATGTCTATGGTTAGGAAGTTCAACCATCTTTGATTAACGAGCTAGTCTAGTAGAGGCATACTAGGGACACACTGTTTTGTCTATGTATTCACACATGTATCAAGTTTCTGGTTAATACAATTCTAGGATGAATAAAAGACATTTATCATGATATATAAGGGAATATAAATAACAACTTTATTATTGCCTCTAGAGCATATTCCCTTCAGACGCATGCGAGGAGGTCCGGCAAGGGCGATGTCGGCAACGACAAAGGCCATGGAGGAGTTGAGGGACGACAACGACAAAGGCCATGGAGGCAGGGTCGGCCGGAGCGTCGAGCCTAGCCTCCATGGCAGGACGATGAGGAGGCTGGAGGAGGAAGGCCATGGAGGAGGCGCAGGGGTCCTACCGGCGAGGTCCAACGATCGGCGTGTGGGCGCAAGGCATTTTGTTGGCAACGCTTGCCGCAGGCACGCGCGAGGAGGAAGGAGGGGCATCCAGTGGCGCGACCGCTGCGGCTCGTGGTGGCGCTGATCAGGGCAAGGAGGAGCTCGGCCGCGAGGCATGGCGGGGGTCGGGGCCGTCCAAACCGAGGAAGGGGCGTGACGCGAGGGTGGCGATAGCGTGGGGCGGCTCCCCAAGACCGCCGGGAGCAGCGACAGCCTCAGACGGGCACCACGGGGTGTCGGTGGGGGAGGCCTTCAACGCGGCAACAGCGACGGAGGCGGGTGAAGGGGGCCAGCGGTCGGGCGTGGAAGGTCGAGGGGGAGATGGGGATCGAGCGGAGTTGTTATGTGCTGTGCGTGTGTGTGTGTGTGTGTGTGTGTGGGTGTGGCGGCACACGAGAGGGAACGAGGGGATCGGGGGGTGAGCGCTAGGGTTAGAGCGGGGGTGGCTGGGCTAGATGGGTTGGTCTGTGTATTGTAGCTGTGGGCTACAGTGCATAGTTCAGCTTTGTCTCCTCCCTTTTTTATATATCTTTTCTATTTCTCCTTTTTAACACTATTTTCCTATTTATTTTTAGCAACTAAATGATTTTTGTTAATTGTGAAACTATGCATATAATTCAAACACAATACTATTATGTGGCATGAAAGTTTGGGGCCAAATGGAAATATATAAAATTAGGTTTATATTTCAATGGGTATTTTAACTACTGTTGGACCACTTATTTATTTCCTAGGATTTAATTGGTGGGTAAACTAATGTTGGATTCAACATGAACAAGATCAGGGGAATTTATAGAATATTGTGAACATTTTACTTTTACTTTTTGAAGAAACAATTTATTTGACTTTACTTTAAATTTGAATCTGAGGTTGAAGTACTTCTTAGATATTTTTCTTAGGGCTTAATGACGATGACTTGGCATAATTATTATGGAGTTTCTGTAACATGATTCTCGGGGTGTCACAAATCTCCTCCACTACAAGAAATCTCGTCCTGAGATTTAAGAGGTGGGGGTAAAGGGGAAGGTTCTGGCTACGAAATTCTAGCGAGTGTTCCCGGTCTTGATTTGCTGTTCTCGAAGATGTCGATCCATTACGTTGATGTCTTCATTTCTCTGCTTCAGGTCATCACAATGAAGTTGCCATACTTTCTTTGGGAATTCCATCATACTTACGAATAGGTAAGGGGCAGCTTGACAACGATAGGATGCTATATGGGGTAATCTTCTGGGGGTTATCCCATGAATGATCACATGATTAACTCTCAGGTTGAACAAATAAAATACATCGAGAGCAAAGTAAGAAGATACAATAAGAAGTTTCAAACGGATAGAAAATTGTTTGAAGTTTGAATCAAAGTGTGAAAGGGGTTCAGAGCAACGAGAATAAGTATTGCATCTGATACCATAATAGATTACGAGGAAGGTGGCTTGTGAGTTACATACAAAGCCAAGTGCGAGGTATAAATTTGGAAATATAGATGTAAGGAGTCAGATTTTGATCCTGTGGAACTGTGGGTTAAAGGCAGAAAGGGTGCTGACAGCTTGCATGGTCATGATAGCAAGGCACGTTAGAGGATAGCCTGTCAGTCATGTCGTCAACAACGTTGGTACCAAGGGCGAGGGACGAAGGGAACCATTTTCCTGCTCATTGAACGAGGTGGACCAATAGGCAAAGTTCTCGTCCATCGGTGGTTACCGGAATGTCATCAACAATAGTACCATGTCAGGTTTTTGGTGACATAGTTGTACAACTAGGGTGTTACATAAGCAGGGAATTATTACTGCTTAGATTATATAGATGACAAGAAAGGTTGAATAAACCATCGGAAAGGAAAATGCGGTTATCAGATTAAATAGAACAATGAAAAGGAATATGTGTTTAAACACATATTTCAAGGGTATATCCTTCCCAAGGATAAGCAGGGCATGTTATACGTGACAGGAGATCAAGGTCACTGTTTGGATAAAAGGGGTAAGAAGAATCATGATATGTACCTGTACAACAGTGTTTGTATAACCAATCAAGAAACATTTAGCATTGTGCTTCCAATGTTCTTGTGGATATTCAGAGTACCATAGGCATGCTTCATGATAGAATTGACTAGGTCATCAGATAAGGCGAGGCCTTGGATACACAAAGGATCCATCGGAAACAACTTATAAAATAAGTCATACAATTTCAGCAAGGGAAGATGAGGATGTGGCCGACAGGCTCAGCAACAGTTCATCAAGATTTCCATAAACATGGATTTTCACTATTAAGTGAACAAGGTGATAGCATTGGACACACCAAAGTATATGATGATGTATGTTCGAGGAGAACACCCACAATTAAACATTGAATGGAAGTGCACTAGGAAATATGGACCAAGTAGCACGATCAATGTTAGAATGGTGATTCAATAATCAAAAGACTTGGAATGGCACTATCGACCATTCACTTCGAAGCAATAGGATTGCTAGAAGTTTTGAATTCACACATCATAGTTCAATTGTCGGTATTTCGGTTAGAAACAACACGGGGACCAAGATATGAACGAAGATGGCGAGAAGTATTACTATATCAAGAATTCTTAAGAGGTGGTGAAATTCCCACACTATTCTTGACATAAAAGATGGTAATACCCCAAGGTAGAACATAACATAAGTTGGATAGCAAGGAACTTAAAGTTCATTCAAAACAAGACCAAGTCTGTGTTTGAAAGGAAGGCATGGATGTGGTCAATGATAACACAGATCATTGAGGGGCAAGCATGGAATTTCTCGTCATGAATTCGATAGATATCTTGGAAGGGCTCAGAAGGTTGATGGTTACCACAACACATTTTGTCAAGAGATTTCCTAAAGATGTAATCGATCACCGATGGCATCAAGCAAAAAGGAACGATGAAGCGAAAGGTTACCAGAACCACAGATAAGAATGCAAGCTTAGAGTCAGAGTTGCTTTTCAAGAAAACCAATAAGATGTTGAAAGCTCAAAGCTTTAGCATGACGAGGATGATGTAGTAATTTAGCTAGAGAAGACATGGCTGAGTATAAACTCATAAGCAATGCAGATTACTATGAGTTGATGAACCGAAGTGCAGACTCGATTCAGTTATCGGTGCCCTTGAGGGTCTATCAACTTAGAACCTGGGGAAAAATTGGAATCAGTAAGGATTAATTTTTGATGAAGAACTCATAAGAGTTTATGTAGTTCCGTGATATTCTCGAGATACCAGAGAGTAATTCTCGAAAGTAAGACATAATAAACGTTGGACATGTGTATTGACCTTACAGAGGACAAGTACTTTAACTTGTCAGAGAAAAGCAATCAAAGAATATTCATATGGCCGGAACCACGATTACAAAAGACCAGATCCCAAATATAGGATGAACTTATACCAGGGGAATAATTAATTTGAGAGAAGCTTCCATGATAAGATCTACATCGTGTCCATGTGCATGAACACAAAGTTCAAGGTCGACTACCACTTCTTCAATGCATAACCTTTCATTCACCGCTCTATTAAAAATGATTTGAATATGAAAACCTACCTGGTGAATTACCACAGGAGTATGACCCATGAAAAACTTTCGGGTTCACACAGATTAAGGTAGGCAACGGTTCAACCCATCGGGGCATCTTAGGAACACATACCACAAACTTCAGGAGTAAATAACACAAGCTCGAAAGCAGAGTATGGTTGACAAAGCAGAGGATACGATTTACCAAAGGCATTATGTAGCCGAGGGAAGACTCATACAATTTTTGGATACGAAGGACACTATCGGATAATAATCCAACAACGGATTTGGTAGTCCACAATGAAGCTGATATGGATAATGGTACTCAACCAGAGGAAGAAAGAATGTAAGGAGATCAAATTATAGAAACAACTGACTAATGCAAAGCTCAAAAGAAAAATAATTATGATTTCTAAATCAAGCGATCAGAAGCAAATGCTCTGATTAAGGATGTGTAAGATGGATAGACTTAGGGGTACGGCAATTTGATTGGTCGAGAACAAGCTCCTGTTCAAAATGACGTCTGAGCCGGAAGGATGAATTCTAGGATTCAATTGAGGATTGCGAGCAACCGCAACATATTGAATCAACGAACTCAAAATGGTAATGACAAAGGATGCCAATAAGATTACCATACTTATGGGATTAATCATAATGCAAGGAAGCAATAACTTCAAGAGCAATAGGCGCTTGAGGATTTTCGAAAGATGGAATGGTATTTCGAAGACTTTTGTGAAATACTTGAATCAACTGGGGATGAGCGGATACTCGATAAGTGTGAGAAATGAGAGAGAATTTCAGGGTATCTTGTAATAACAAGATCAACTAGGAATAAACGTAAGAACGATAGGTGTATGTATTTATCCATAGAGATATTTCGGTGGTAGGGAATTGCAAAAGCAACGGGCACAAAGTCTCGAGAAAAAAATTTGGAGAGTACTTTGGAATCCTTTAATGCACCAAGCAATCATTAGGAGTGAGGGGCCCTCCGGGAGAGAGTATCTTCGAGAACCTAGAGTCAGGGTTAGTAAAACCATTTAACCTGAGAAGAAGAGATATAAGAGTCCCATAGTAAAGATGATGAATAATATATCCTAATACCACCCAATGGCGACGTGGGCCCGTAAGCCACACAGCCATATTAGTAAAAGTTTTGCAATGACTAGACTCAACTTCGGCCAAGGAGTTGGAAAGGGGGATTCCTACATGCAGTCGGCTCTGATACCAACTTGTGACGCCCCCGATTTGACCGTACACTAATCATGCACGTAAATGTGTGCGACCAAGATCAGGAACTCACAGGAAGGTATCACAACACAACTCTAGACACAAATTAAAACACTACAAGCTTTATATAACAAGCCAGGGGCCTCAAGGGCTCGAAAACACAATAGTTAGCGGAAGCAAAAAATATCTGAGTACATACATAAGTTAAACAAGATGCCATAAGATGGCTAGCACAAAAGTAGCAACGATCGAAAAGGCAAGGCCTCCTGCCTGCGACCTCCTAACTACTCCTCGAAGCCGAACTCCACGTAGAAACTTCCTCGGGATCCTCTGGCTCCTGGAATCCATCATCTGGTTGCATCATCCGAGAAGAAAGGAAAAGGGGGGAAAATGGGGAGCAAAGCAACCGTGAGTACTCACACAAAGTACTCGCAACAAAGGTTCTACACTACATATGCAATGGTATTTGTGTAAAGGGGTAATATCTGTGGGATAAACTACAGAATGCCAGAATAAGAGGGGGAAAGCTAGGCCTATCGAAGACTATGCTTCTGGCAGCATCCATCTTGCAGCAGTAGAAGAGAGTAGCTGGAACGTAACAAGTATCATCGCTTCTGGAAGCCTCCATCTTGCAGCAGTAGTTGGAAAGTTCACCAAGTAACATTGTATACAATAATCCTAACCGGCGATCCTCCCCTCATCGCCATGTGGGAAAGCGATCACCGGGTTGTATCTGGCACTTTAAAGGGTGTATTGTATTAAGTATCCGGTTCTAGTTGTCATGAGGTCGGAATACAACTCCGGGTCATCCTTATACCGAGGGACGCGACTATTCGAATAGATAAACTTCCCTACAGGGGTGCACCGCATTACCCAACACGCGCGATCCCTCTGGCCGGACACACTTTCCTGGGTCATGCCCAGCCTCGGAAGATCAAAACGTCGCAGCCCTACCTAGGCACATCAGAGAGGTCCGCACACTGGTCTAAATCCTAAGCGCAGGGGTCTGGGCCCATCCCCCATTGCACACCTGCACGTTGTGTGGGTGGCCGGTGAGCAGACCTAGCAACCTCCATTACAAAGGAAGTTGCGTTACGCGTTCCAACCCGACTCACGCACTCAGTCGCTAACGTCAAGAAGGCTTAGGCTGATACCATGACGTCGAGTGCCCATAACTGTTCCCGCGTAGTTTGTTAGTGCGTATAGGCCAGTGGCCAGACTCAGATCAAATATCCAAACTCGTTAATCGTGTTATTATGAAATAACCGCGGACAAAGACCAAGGACAAGCCACCTCTCAACTAGGTGTCTCAACCCGCCCTGTTACTCCACCATAAAGAATCACTCGGGCGGCCTTTGAGAACCAAGGCCCACCACTACCTGGATGGAACCACCTGTCCTTTCAGCCCCCACATCAGAATCACTTGCGGGAACTCTACAAGCTGACCTGACTTTAGTCACATCATGTATCATGTATAATACGTATATATAGTATATACCCGTGATCACCTCCCGAAGTAATCACGGCCCGATAGTACAGTGCTACTTCCCGAGCTTGCTTTGTATTCCCTCGAAGAGTAAAGGGTGATGCAGCACAGTAACGTAAGTATTTCCCTCAGTTTTTGAGAACCAAGGTATCAATCCAGTAGGAGACCACGCGCGAGTCCCTCACACCTACACAAACAAGTAAGAACTTTGCAGCCAATGCAATAAGGGGTTGTCAATCCCTTTACGGTCACTTACGAAAGTGAGATCTGATAGAGATGATAGTTTGATACTTTTGGTATTTTTGGATATAAGAACAGAAAGTAAAAGTGGAAAAGTAAAGTAGATTGTAGATTGATATGTTGAGAATAGACCCGGGGGCCATAGTTTTCTCTAGTGGCTTCTCTCATGATAGCATAATTCTACGGCGGGTAAACAAATTACTGTCGAGCAATTGATAGAAAAGCGAATACTTATGAGACTATCTAGGCATGATCATTATATATAGGCATCACGTCCGAGACAAGTAGACCGAAACGATTATGCATCTACTACTATTACTCCACACATCGACCGCTATCCAGCATGCATCTAGAGAATTAAGTTCATAAAAACAGAGTAATGCCTTAAGGAAGATGACATGATGTAGAGGGATAAACTCAAACATAGTGATATAAACCCCATCTTTTTATCCTCGATGGCAACAATACAATACGTGCCTTGCTGCCCCTACTGTCATTGAGAAAGGACACTGCAAGATTGAACCCAAAGCCAAGCACTTCTCCCATTGCAAGAACTATAGATCTATTAGGCCAAACCAAATCAATAATTCGAAGAGACTTGCAAGGATATTATAATCATACATAAAGATTTCATAAAAGAACCAAATATTTCTCATAGATAATCGTGATCATAAACCCACAATTCATCGGATCTCGACAAACACACCGCAAAAAGAGATTACATCTAATAGATCTCCTCGAAGACCAATGAGAACTTGGTATTGAGATCCAAAGAGAGAGAAGAAGCCATCTAGATACTAGCTATGGACCCGAAGGTCTGTGGTAAACTACTCACAACTCATGGTGAGGCTATGGTGTTGATGTAGAAGCACTCCGTGGAAGATCCCCCCTCCGGCGGAGCTCCGGAACAGGCCCCAAGATGGGATCTCACGGGAACAGAAGGTTGCGGCGGTGGAACTAGGGTTTTCTTTGTTGTTCTGATGGTTTCGGGGTACGTAGATATATATAGGAAGAAGAAGGGCCCCGGGGCCAGACGTGGGGCCCACGAGGCAGGGGGCGCGCCCTGTAGGGGGGGGGGGCGCCCCCACCCTCGTGGACGCCACGTGTGCCCTACTCCGTGGTTCTCAAGTCTCCCGTGCGTATTTTTCTTCAAAAATATCTCTCCCGAAGGTTTCATTCCGTTTGGACTCTGTTTGATATTCCTTTTCTGTAAAACCCTGAAATAGGCAAAAAAACAGCAATCTAGACTGGGCCTTTGGGTTAATAGGTTAGTCCCAAAAATAATATATAAGTGTATAACAAAGCCCATTAAACATCCAAAACATCATAAAAAATAGCATGGAACAATCAAAACTTATAGATACGTTGGAGACGCATCAAGCATCCCCAAGCTTAATTCCTGCTCGTCCCCGAGTAGGTAAATGATAAAAACAGAATTTTTGATGTGGAATGCTAACCAACATAATTTTCAATGTAGTTCTCTTAATTGTGGCATGAATGTTCAGATCTGAAATATTTAAGACAAAAGTCTATATTGACATAAGAAATAATAATACTTCAAGCATACTAACAAAGCAATCATGTCTTCTCAAAATACTATGGCTAAAGAAAGTTATCCCTACAAAATCATATAGTCTGGCTATGCTCCCTCTTCATCACACAAAATACTCATGTCATGCACAACCCCGGTTTCAGCCAAGCACTTGTTTTCATACTCTATTCTTTCCAACCTTTCAACTTTCACGCAATACATGAGCATGAGCCATGGACATAGCACTATGGGTGGAATAGAGTGGTGGTTGTGGAGAAGACAAAAAGGAGGGAGATAGTCTCACATCGACTAGGCGTATCAACGGGCTATGGAGATGTCCATCAATAGATATCAATATGAGTGAGTAGGGATTGCCATGCAACGGATGCACTAGAGCTAAAAATGTATGAAAGCTCAACAAAAGAAACTAAGTGGGTGTGCATCCAACTTGCTTGCTCACGAAGACCTAGGGCATTTGAGGAAGCCCATTGTTGGAATATACAAGCCAAGTTCTATAATGAAAATTCCCACCAGTATATGGAAGTGACTAAACATGAGACTCTCTATCATGAAGAACATGGTGCTACTTTGAAGCACAAGTGTGGAAAAAGATAGTAGTAATTGTCCCTTTTTTATTTTTTTGGGCCTTTCTTTTTTTCTTTGGCCTTTCCTTTTTTTGGAGGGGCTTTCTTTATTTAGCCTTTCCTCACATGGGACAATGCTCTAATAATGATGATCATCACACTTATATTGATTTACTACTCGATATTACAACTCGATACTGGAACAAAGTATGACTCTATATGATTGCCTCCGGCGGTGTACCGGGATATGCAATGAATCAAGAGTGACATGTATGAAAAATTATGCATGGTGGCTTTGCCACAGATACGATGTCAACTACATGATCATGCATGGCAATATGACAATATGAAGCGTGTCATATGAACGGAACGGTGGAAAGCTGCATGGCAATATATCTCGGAATGGCTATGGAAATGCCATGATAGGTAGGTATGGTGGCTGTTTTGAGGAAGATATATGGTGGCTGTTTTGAGGAAGGATATATAGTGGGTGTATGGTACCGGCAAAAGTTGCGCGGTACAAGAGAGGCTAGCAATGGTGGAAGGGTGAGAGTGTGTATAATCCATGGACTCAACATTAGTCATAAGAACTCATATACTTATTGCAAAAATTTACGAGTCATCAAAACAAAGCAATGAACGCATGCTCCTAGGGGGGAGGTTGGTAGGAGTTAACCATCGCGCACCCCCGACCTCCACACAAAGGATGACACTCTACAAATACCTCATGCTCATACTTTGTCACATAGCGGTTCACCATACATGCATGCTACGGGAATCACTAACTTTAACACAAGTATTTCTCAATTTCATAATAACTCCAGTAGCATGACTCTAATATCACTATCCTCATATCTCAAAACAATTATCAAGCATCCAACTTCTCATCATATTCAATGCACTTAGTATGAAAGTTTTTACTACATTCATCTTGGATGCCTATCATGTGAAGGCTAGTTTTATAGCAAAAGCACATTACCATGCTGTTTTAATAGACTCTCAAAAGGATATAAGTGAAGCATGAGAGATCAACTATTTCTACAAAATATAATCACCACCGTTCTCTAAAAGATATAAGTGAAGCACTAGAGCAAAAACTATTCAACTCAAAAGAAATAACTGAAGCACATAGAGTGTTCTAACAATTCCTAGGCCATATTTAACTCTCTCAAAAAGGTGTGTCCAGCAAGGATGATTGTAGCAAACTAACAAGCAAAGACTCAAATAATACATGACGCTCCAAGTAAAACACATACCATGTGGTGAATAAAAATATAGCTCCAAGTATAGTTACCGATAGATGAAGACGAAAGAGGGGATGCCTTCCCGGGGCATCCCCAAGCTTAGGCTTTTGGTTGTCCTTGAATTTCACCTTGGGGTGCCTTGGGCATCCCCAAGCTTAGGCTCTTTCCACTCTGTGTTCCGTAGTCCATCAAAGCAATACTCAAAACTTGAAAACTTCACAACACAAAACTTAGACAAAAATCTCGTGAGCTCCGTTAGTATAAGAAAACAAACCACTACTCAAAGGTACTGCAATGAAATCATTCTTTGTTTATATTGGTGTTAAACCTACTGTATTCCAACTTCTCTATGATTCATATCCTCCAATACTACTCATAGATTCATCAAGATAAGCAAACAACATACGAAAAACAGAATCTGTCAAAAACAGAACAGTCTATAGTAATCTGTAACTTTCGCATACTTTTGTAACACCAAAAAAATTGAAATAAATTGGTAAACCTAAGGAATTTGTCTATCAATCATGTGCAAAAAGAATCAACTAAATAACACGCTCCGGTAAAATCTGGTGACCATTCTAGCGAGCGCTAACGATTCTGTTTTTCACAGCATGATCATATAAACTTCACACAAGTCTTCCCAAAGGTTCTACTTGGCACAAACACTAATTAAAAAACAAAACTAGATCTAAACAGAAGCTAGATGCAATATTTATTCCTAAACATAAGCAAAAACAAAAAAAATATAAAATTGGGTTGCCTCCCAACAAGCGTTATCGTTTTACGCCCCTAGCTAGGCACAATACATGGATAGATCTAGGTATTGCCATCTTTGTTTTATACCTTTTTGGCGGTATTAAGTTCGGATCCGGGAGGTTCTTTACATTTCCCTTCATATTCAGAAATATTAAGATCTAACGAATCCAACTGCTTATTGCAAAGGGTAATCAACATATTCATGTGGTGGAGATTTTCACTAACATTCTTACGAGGTTCAAGAGACTTAGGCAAAAAATGTAATGCGAAGGATAAAGGTTTGTGATAGGTACTTGGTATATGACTTTTGCGTAAGCCTCCCCGGCAACGGCGTCAGAAATTCTTCTTGCTACTTCCCAATCTTGCGTTGTATTCCCTCGAAGAGGAAAGGGTGAGCAGCATAGTAGCGTAAGTATTTCCCTCAGTTTTTGAGAACCAAGGTATCAATCCAGTAGGAGACCACGCGCGAGTCCCTCGCACCTACACAAACAAATAAGAACTTCGCAACCAACGCGACAAGGGGTTGTCAATCCCTTTACGGTCACTTACGAAAGTGAGATCTGATAGAGATCATAGTTTGATATTTTTGGTATTTTTGGATATAAGAACATAAAGTAAAAGCGGAAAAGTAAAGTAGATTGTAGATTGATATGTTGAGAATAGACCCGGGGGCCATAGTTTTCTCTAGTGGCTTCTCTCATGATAGCATAATTCTACGGCGGGTAAACAAATTACTGTCGAGCAATTGATAGAAAAGCGAATACTTATGAGACTATCTAGGCATGATCACTATATATAGGCATCACGTCCGAGACAAGTAGACCGAAATGATTCTGCATCTACTACTATTACTCCACACATCGACCGCTATCCAGCATGCATCTAGAGTATTAAGTTCATAAGAACAGAGTAATTCCTTAAGCAAGATGACATGATGTAGAGGGATAAACTCAAACATAGTGATATTAACCCCATCATTTTATCCTCGATGAACAATACAATATGTGCCTTGCTGCCCCTACTGTCACTGGGAAAGGACACCACAAGATTGAACCCAAAGCCAAGCACTTCTCCCATTGCAAGAACTATAGATCTAGTAGGCCAAACCAAACCAATAATTTGAAGAGACTTGCAAGGATATTATAATCATACATAAAGAGTTCAGAAAAGAACCAAATATTTCTCATAGATAATCGTGATCATAAACCCACAATTCATCGGATCTCGATAAACACACCGCAAAAAGAGATTACATCGAATAGATCTTCTTGAAGACCGAGGAGAACTTGGTATTGAGATCCAAAGAGAGAGAAGAAGCCATCTAGATACTAGCTATGGACCCGAAGGTCTGTGGTAAACTACTCACAACTCATGGTGAGGCGATGATGATGATGTAGAAGCACTCCGTGGTAGATCCCCCCCCCCCCGACGGAGCTCCGGAACAGGCCCCAAGATGAGATCTCACGGGAAAAGAAGGTTGTGGCGGTGGAACTAGGGTTTTCTCTGTTGTTCTGATGGTTTTGGGGTACATAGATATATAAATATAGGAAGAAGGAGGGCACCGAGGGCCAGACGTGGGGCCCACAAGGCAGGGGGCGCGCCCTGTAGGGGGGGCGCCCCCACCCTCGTGGACGCCACGTGTGCCCTACTCCGTGGTTCTCAAGTCTCCCGTGCGTATTTTGCTCCAAAAATATAAATGTGTATAACAAAGCCCATTAAACATCCAAAACATCATAAATAATAGCATGGAACAATAATAAATTATAGATACGTTGGAGACGTATCATACAGCATGGCAGACGGACAAGAATGTAGGGCCACTGATGGAATACTAGCATCCTATACTAAGCATTTAGGATAGTAGGTAAAGGTAGAAACAGTGGTAGCAACAATGACAGGCTATGCAAAAGAATAGGAGCTATCGAATCAACAATAGTAGCAAACCTAATGTAAGAATAAGAGAGAAGAGAATGGATGATATCTGTTGATCAAGGGGGGTTGGTTTGCCTGGGAGCTCTACAGATGAAAATGGATCTTCAACGAAGTAAACGGTCATCAGATCATTAGTGGTTGTCGGTGTCAAAACCGGCAGATCTCGGGTAGGGGGTCCCGAACTATGCGTCTGAGGATCGATGGTAACAGGAGACTGGGGACACGATGTTTACCCAGGTTCAGGCCCTCTCGATCGAGGTAATACCCTACTTCCTACTTGATTGATCTTGATGAATATAGGGTTACAAGAGTTGATCTACCTCGAGATCGAAATGGCTAAACCCTAGGGGTCTAGCCTATGCAATTGTGATTGTGTCTCTACGGAATAAACCCTTCGGTTTATATATGCACCAGGGGGACCTAGGGTTGTACAAGATTATCTTGCACAGGAAGGAAAATATTACACCCGGACTCTAAACTTGCTATTTTACACATATGGGAGTCCTACCCGGATACGGGAGATAGTCTTCAGTGATAATCTTCACGGCCCACTGATGACCCACAAGTACAGGGGATCAATTGTACCTTTTTTTATAAGTAAGAGTGTCGAACCCAACGGGGAGCAGAAGGAAATGACAAGTAGTTTTCAGTAAGGTAGTGTCTGCAAGTGTTGAAATTGTAAGTAGCGAGTAGTTTGATAGCAAGGTAATTTGTAACGAGCAAGTAACGATAGTTGTAACAAGTATGCAGCAAGGTATCCCAATCCTTTTGAGGCAAAGGACATGCCAAAACGATCTCTTATAGTAAGCAAAGCGTTCTTGAGGGTACACGGGAATTTCATCTTGTCACTTTCATCATGTTGGTTTGATTTGTGTTCGCTACTTTGATAATTTGATATGTGGGTGGACCGGTGCTTAGGTGTTGTTCTTACTTGAACAAACCTCCTACTTATGATTAACCCTCCCGCAAGCATCCGTAACTACGAGAAAAGTATTAAGAATAAATTTTAACCATAGCATTAAACTCTAGGATCCAACCGGTCCCTTACGGAATAGTGCATAAACTGAGGTTTAAGTTTCTGTCATTCTCGCAACCCACCATCTATTTACTACTCCACAATGCATTCCCTTAGGCCCAAATATGGTGAAGTGTCATGTAGTCAACGTTCACATCACACCACTAAGGGAATCACAACATACATACTATGAAAATATCGAACACATATCAAATTCACATGATTACTTGCAGCATGATTTCTCCCGTGACCTCAAGAACAAAGGCAAATACTCACAAGTGATGAACATGCTCAAGATCAGAGAGGTAATATATAGCATAATGGATCTGAACATATAATCTTCCACCAAATAAACCATATAGTAATCAACTACAAGATGTAATCAACACTACTAGTCACCCACAAGCACCAATCTATAGTTCCGGTAACAAGATTGAATACAAGAGATGAACTAGGGTTTGAGATGAGATGGTGCTGTTGAAGATGTTGATGGAGATTACCCTCCCCAAGATGGGAGAGTGGTTGGTGATGATGATGATGATAATTTCCCCCTCCGGGACGGAAGTTCCCCTGGCAGAATCGCTCCGCCGGAGGGCAAAAGTGCTCCTGCCCAAGTTCCGCCTCGAGACGGCGGCGTTCCGTCCCGAAAATCTTGTCCTTATTTGTTTAGGTCAGAATCACTTATATACCAGAAGATGGGCACCATAGGTGGGCCGAGGAGGCCACAACCCACCAGGGCGCGCTAGGGGGCCTGGCGCGCCCAGGTGGGTTATGCCCACCTGGTGGCCCCACTCTGGTGTTTATTGCTCCAATATTTCTTAAATATTCCATAAAAATCTCCATGGAGTTTCATCTTGTATGGAGTTGTCCAGAATAGGTGGCCTGACGTAGCTTTTCCAGGTCCAGATTTCCAGCTGCCGGAATTCTCCCTCTTGGTGTGTACCTTGCAAATTATGAGAGAAAAGGCATTAGAATTACTCCAAAAAGTATTATTATGGATAAAAACATTGTAAATATTAGTAATAAAACATGACGCAAAATGGAAGTATCAACTCCCCCAAGCTTAGACCTCGCTTGTCCTCAAGCGAAAACCAAAATCGAAAAGCATGTCCACATGCTTTGAGAGAGAGGTGTCGATAAAAACTAAATGCGGACATAGAAGCATCATGTTGATTATTATAACAACAATAGAATTAAACATCAGACTTTTATCATAGACCTTTCATAAAATTCTCATGAATAAGTGACAGTTCATCACACAACTAAAGTATAAAGCATAAACTCTATTAGAAACCAACAAACTATGTTTTCGGTCAACTTTTGCAACTACAATTCATCATCTTTTCAGGAAGGGTCACGTATCGGAGCCTTTAGGCAAGTCCACATACTCAACCATCATATAGTCTTCTACGATTTCTAACACTCACCGCATACACATGAGCAAAACATTTCAACCGGACACATCGAAAGATAGGGGCTTATAGTTTCGCCTCCCAACATACTCACCTCAAGGGTGATGTCAACAATAATAACTCATGTCAGCCATATTCAACTGGACATATGTGCCTAGATGACAACATTTCTTATGCAGTCTGTCACTTTAGTGCAAGAGAACGTCAAGTTGTATTGCCCATTAAGATGACAACATTTCTTATGCAGTCTGTCACTTTTATTCTTTGTCATCCAAGTTCGTACAACGCTCAATTTTCTCTTACACTAAATGATCTCACATATTTAGAAGCAATTTTTATTGCCTTTTTGCACCGATGACAACTTACTTGAAGGATCTTCCTCAATCCATAGGTAGGTATGGTGGACTCTCGAAAAAGGTTTCGGTTTAAGGGTTTTTGGATGCACAAGTAGTATCTCTACTTAGTGCGGAATTTTTGGCTAGAAGAGATATTGGGCAAGCACCACATGTTAAAGGATTTATGACAATATGACTTCTATGTGAATATGAACAAACATAAATCATTAAGTTGTCTTTCTTGTCCAACGTCAACAATTTTGGCATATAATATTTTGATGGGGGCTCACAATCACAAAAGATTTCTAGGATAGTATATTTATATGTGAATCTTCTCTTCCCTTATTAATTCTTTCATGAGTTGCATCATTGACCAATGTTATGTGTCGGTGTACTAAGATAGGGGTACCTTAGTACCCCAACTTGTGCACGGGCAGTAGCAGCTTCCCGTGGCAGGGCTTACCACGTGCTTGCCGGAAACCTTTCTGGTCCCGATAAAGCCATTCAAAAACAAAGTATACAAGATAGAAGATCAAGGCCCCGGCAAGAGGAGCTTGCCGGGAGGGCCGCACCAGGCTCAAGGGTATCACTTTAGCACAAGACCCTGGCAAGAGGAGCTTGCCAGGAAGGCCAAGGAACACATACCTCAAGAGATGCCTCGGCGCATCTTGCGCCCCGGCAGGGTCCGGAGAGCGACAAGCTTCCGGGCCCGGCAAGATCGCTACCCCGGCAAGGTGCTTGCCGGGGAGACCTACGCTGTGTGCCCGCGCTCCAGCTCCATCGGCCCACGCGTCGCCCTGGGGCCCTTCCAGGGGCACGTGGCAGATGGTTGTGTAGCTTGGGGCACACGGTGGCAAGCCATGGTGACGAGGCTACCACCGTGGCAAACGGAGAAGCATGGGCGGACACTTTTGGGGTCGACGGCGACGGGCATTTAAGGCCCTTGTCCCCCACTGTCAAGGTTAGGTGAAGACCACTGTTCGTCCACTGTTCATGCACTATTCACACACTGTTACAACTACCACCAAAATTACACTTTTACCCTCCTCTACGTTGACACCTGTCGGTGACCCCTTTGAGCTATAAAAGGAGGCCCATGCGCAACGTAGAAAGGGTTCGAAACCTAGACAACTCTCTCGCTAGGTGTAGCTAGTACTGTAGCTCTTCAAGCTCCCGAGCTCAAGAACTTAATACAACCTAAGGCAGGAGTAGGGTTTTACGCGTCCGCGCGGCCCGAACCTGGGTAAACTGCCCGCGTGCGCTCCTCGATCTGCTCTCCGTGCTCCCTCCGCTCCCTTACCGCAACGTAGAAGGGGCTCCGGTCCCATAAGTGCTCGTGGGAGGACAGTTTCCCCCGACATCTATGGCGCGCCAGGTAGGGGGCGTCGAAGTTGTGCGAACCTGATCCGGCGCTCACGTGGGCGCATTCTTCATCAACCTCTCCATCTTCGTCAACTTCATCAGCTACAACAACATGCCTCTGAAGAAGAAGGCTTCGGAGGTCGGAGGCCCGTCTGCGTCGATTCCACCGCCACCAGAGCCAACGGTTGGTGGAGGAGACGCCGGCAGAAGGGCGGTCGCCGGTGAGGAAACTCACGGCACCACCAAGTCCAAGGACAAGACGGACGACCGGGCGAATTCCAAGGCCTCGGTGTCCGTGGACGCGCCACGTCTCTCTCGGGAGGTGCAAGACCCGCAGCGGCGTGGTACTGGAGGTACCATACGCTTGCTGGGGCGTAGCCAAGCCAGAGGATCGCGGGATGCTCAAGGCCAGCGTGCTGGCACGAGCAAGGCGCGGTCGCCGGGGCGGGAACGTGCTCCTTCTAACGCGGTTAGAAGTCCGAGCATGTCCCGCTCCTCGCACCGCTCGCCGCCGTTCCCCTCTTCTCCAGCAGAAGCTCTAGCAAGAGCACAACTGCTCCTAGATTTCCCTCCAGCGGCAGACAAGGCCGAAGACTGGAGGGCGACGATTCAGAGCCTCATCGCCTTCGCCAACAATGACGCGCCACAGCAGCCGGCAACCTCACGGCCGCGGCAAGTCGATCAAGCGAAGGCCGATGGCGACAAGACCGCCGGGGGTGCAACTACCGTGCACTCCCCGCCGCGGAAGCAGAAATCGCCGCCTCGCCGGATCAACGTCGACGACGACTCCACGGCGTCGTAGGATCTGCGGGCTCGCCGCGATCAGCGCCAAGTCCTAGACGACAGGCGGCAAGAAGACGCTCGGACTCGCATCGAGCGTCGACGAGAAGCCCGACGACAGTCAGATCAGCGCGCTGGGACCACTGTCGACGCGCACGCGCCCGGTGGACCAGGGGACTTGCCGTACGCGGCAGGTTGCCCTGCGTTCACCCGTGAGCTGCGGCAAGTCCAGTGGCCCAGCATGAAAAATTTCAAGCCCGACGTACCCGAGAAGTACGACGGCAAGACACACCCCTCGGAGTTCCTCAACATCTACACCATCGCGGTGCAGGCTGCCGGGGGGCGCGACGAGAAGATACTAGCTAACTACTTCCCGCTAGTGCTTAAGCCAAACGTCCGGTCTTGGCTTATGCACTTGCCGGAGAACTCCATTTCTTCGTGGGCGGATATGTGCCACCAGTTTGTTGGCGCCTTCACGGGCGGCCACAAACCCCACGACCAGGAGAGCGATCTCCACATCCTAGCCCAGAAGGAGGGAGAATCCCTGCGCAAGTACATCCAGAGGTTCAGCCGCGTGCAACACAACATTCCCGACGTCCACCCTGCCGCGGTTATCAGCGCGTTCCACCAGAACGTGCGTAACCGCCGCATGAGGGAAGAGATGGCCATGACCAAGATCCGGGATGTCAGCAAGCTCTACGCTCTGGCTGACAAGTGCGCGCGCGCCGAAGAGGGAAGGAAACTCCCCGGAGAGGATACTGGCGCAGGAGGAAGCGACAGCGAGGATGCCGCCCCGGCAAAGAAGAGCCGGCGGCGGAACAACAGAAAGAAGAAGAACAAGGAGGTGATGGTTGTCAAGCAGTCCGGCAAGGAGGCTCCCGCCAAGAAGGCACAGGCTGGCGGTTCCGGCAAGGAGCCTGCCCCTGTAGCGGCAGCCGACAAGCAGGACGGCTCCGACAAGCAGTACTGCAAGATCCACCGCACCAAGGGCCACGATCTTCAGAACTGCAAGCGAGTCGAGTACCTCGTAGAGCAGCAGAAGGCTGAATACGAGCATCGCGACAAGGAGAAGGCCAAAGGAGGCGGAGGAGAGCACAGCAAGAAGCGGCCGTTCAATGGCCGTGGAGGACGCCGCGGCAAGGCCAAGCAGCGGCAAGGTGATAGACCTCCCCGGGGCCGCGACAACGATGAGGAAGAAGACGACGATGATGACATGGAAGAAGGAGATAACAGCGAGCAGGAGTTCCAGAAGGCCACAGAGGTTCTATGTGTAGACGGAGGCACCTCTCTGCACACTTCCCACCGCCAGCTCAAGCAGTGGGTGCGAGAAGTGAATGCAGCAGAGCCGCCCGTCGAGTCACGCAGGCTGCTGAAGTGGTCCGGCACGCCCATCATCTTTGACCTTGAGGACCACCCTGACCGCACCACAGCGGTCGGGTGCTTGCCGATGTTGGTCTCACCAACTATCCGCAACCTCAAGGTCACCAAGATGTTGGTTGACGGCGGGCCTGGCCTGAACTTGATCTCCTCAGCTGTGATCAAGAAGCTACAGATCCCAGACAGGGAGCTCGAAGAAACTGGGTCGTTCCAAGGGATCGACCCGGGAAGGAGCAAGCCGAAGGGGAAGATTACGCTGCCAGTGACCTTTGGCGGGGAGCTCAACTTCAGGACGGAGAGGATCACGTTTGATGTTGCCGATATCCCATTACCATACAATGGGATACTTGGACGTCCTGCCCTCGCCAAGTTCATGGCAGCTTCCCACTATGCCTACAACATACTCAAGATGCCGGGGCCAATAAGCGTCATTTCTGTCCCTGGCGACAAGAAGGACGCGCTTATCTGCGCCGACAAGATCTACCGGGATGCAGCAGCCACAGCAGAAAGCAGCACACTTGCCGCTGAAGCTCCCGAGGGGAAGACCAAGACCAAGTCCGGCAAGAGCTCTAGGGCCCACTCCGGCAAACGCACCTCTTCGGAGTGCTGCGCTGCCGTCGAGGACGCACCATCGAGCTCCACCGGCAAGTGCAAGAAAGGAATGGCAGCTCCACCGGCAACCAAGAAGGTGTCCGCCAAGGAGGACGGCACTGGTGGTACCTTCACCATCAGTGCTACGCTCGACAACAAATAGGAAAGCGCGCTCGTTGCCTTCCTGCGGGCGAATGTCGATGTGTTTGCATGGCAACCATCTGACATCCCCGGCGTTCCCAGGAAGGTAATTGAGCACAAGCTTGCTGTTTGTCCTCATGCGCGGCCCGTCAAGCAGAAGGTCAGGAAGCAAGCCGTGGAGCGCCAAGAATTAATCGCCGAAGAGATAAAGAAGTTGGAAGCAGCAGGCCTGGTTAGAGGCGTGATCCATCCCACGTGGTTAGCCAATCCAGTTGTCGTGCGCAAGGCCAATGGGAAGTGGAGACTTTGTATAGACTTCACTGATGTGAATAAAGCGTGTCCCAAGGATCCATTTCCCTTGCCGCGTATTGACTAGATTGTTGACTCCACCGCCGGATGTGAGCTACTTTCCTTCCTTGATGCATACTCAGGTTACCACCAGATTTTCATGGCCAAGGAAGATGAAGAGAAGACTGCATTCATTACTCCATGTGGCACATATTGCTTCATACGCATGCCCTTTGGATTGAAGAATGCAGGCTCGACATTTGCAAGGGTGGTGCACACTGCTTTTGAGCCACAGATACACAGAAATGTAGAAGCCTACATGGATGATATAGTGGTCAAGAGTAAGAGCAAGGATACCCTGATCCAAGACTTGGAAGAAACATTTGCGAACCTGCGCAAGATCCAGCTCAAGTTGAACCCCGAGAAGTGCGTCTTCGGAGTCCCCTCCGGCAAGCTTCTCGGGTTCTTTGTGTCCTAGAGAGGGATTGAAGCCAATCCCGACAAGATAAAAGCCGTCGAGCAGATTGAAGCCCCGAAGCGCGTCAAGGACGTGAGGAGACTTGCTGGTTGTGTGGCTGCCCTCAGCAGGTTCATTTCAAAGTCTGCAGAACGCGCCCTGCCTTTCTTCAAAATTTTGAAAAAGGCAGGTCCTATGAAATGGACTCCGGAAGCGGAGGCAGCGCTGCAAGACTTGAAAGGATACATGTCCTCTACTCCAATACTTGTCGCACCTAGACCACAAGAGAAGTTGCTGCTGTACCTAGCGGCAACCAATCAAGTGGTTAGTGCTGCGTTAGTAGCGGAGAGGGAGGCAGATGAGGAACCCACATCCCCGGCAAGCGAATCCAGCGACAAGCAGGGGGCTTCACCGACAAGCTCTGGTCCCGACAAGGACAAGTCTGTGCAGGAACAAGGTGAAGTGCGAAAGAAGATGGTACAGCGCCCAGTGTATTTTGTAAGTTCCCTCTTGCAGGGGGCTAGATCAAGATACTCTGGGGTGCAGAAGTTGCTGTTCGGCCTCCTCATGGCCTTAAGGAAGCTGCGCCATTACTTCCAAGCGCACGAAATAACAGTGGTCACTCTTTTTCCGTTGAAGAGGATATTGCAAAATCCAGAAGCAACAGGCAGGATCGTCGAGTGGGCACTGGAGCTGTCAAGTTTTGGTCTCAAGTTTGAGAGTACTTCAACCATACAGAGCAGAGCTTTGGCAGAATTCATAGCGGAATGGACCCCAACGCCAGATGAAGAAGTCCAAGAGACAAGCGTCCCCGTCCAAGAAGCGAGCAACGAATGGATGATGTACTTTGATGGTGCTTTCTCGCTGCAAGGCGCCGGTGCCGGCGTGGTACTCATAGCACCCACCGGAGAGCACCTCAAGTATGTTATCCAGATGCACTTTCCCAAGGAACAAGCGACAAACAATACTGCTGAATATGAAGGCTTGCTTGCCGGCCTCAGAATTGCAGCCGAGCTTGGGATCAAGAAGTTGATTGTGCGGGGAGATTCACAGTTGGTGGTCCGACAAGTGAATAAAAGTTACCAGAGCCCTTTGATGGAAGCTTATGTTGATGAAGTGAGGAAGCTTGAAGAGCACTTTGAAGGTCTGCAAATGGAGCACGTCCCAAGGGCTCAGAATGATATTGCAGATGGCCTCTCAAAGTGTGCTGCAATGAAGTTACCTGTGGAACCAGGGACCTTCCTGCTCAAGTTAACTCAGCCATCCGTTACACCATCAGTTGGGCAAAACAAGAAGAGAAAGTTGGTCTCCGACGACTACTTGCCGGCGGATCTTCCAGAAGCCGCCGCCAAGATCCCCAAGATCAGCAGCAAAAATGCTGAGGAACAGTTTGCTCCTGCAGATCCAAGGGTCTGTATAGTTGAAGCAAACGTTCCCGACAAGCCTTGCCCCGGCAGGCTTGCCGGGGGACCATCAGCTCCGGCAGAGCCACAGGTTCTCGCCGTAGAAGCTGGGGTCCCCGCAGCAGCCCTCACGCCTTTAGTCCTTGCCGTCGAGCCTCGGGCTCCAGCATGGGCACAGCAGATCGTCCGTTTTCTGCAAACTGGAGAACTTCCCGACGAGCCAGAAGAGATAGAGAAAATAACCAGCCAGTCAAGTATGTACCAGTTCGTTGACAATGAACTGTACAGAAGAAGATTCAATGGTGTCAGGTTGAAGTGCATTTCCAGAGAAGATGGACAGAAGCTGTTGGCAGAAATACATGGAGGCATATGTGGCCACCACATTGGCGCAAGGGCACTTGCCGGGAAGGCGTTCCGGCAAGGGTTCTTTTGGCAAGAAGCCCTCCAAGATGCAACTGCACAAGTAACCAAGTGTGAAGCGTGCCAGTTCCATGCCAAGCAAATTCACCAGCCAGCTCAAGCTCTCCAAACGATCCCTTTGTCCTGGCCCTTCTCGGTCTGGGGGCTCGATATCCTCGGCCCCTTTCCCCGCGCAGTTGGGGGCTTTGAGTACTTGTACGTAGCAATCGACAAGTTCACAAAGTGGCCAGAAGTGGAACCAGTGAGAAAGGGACAGCACAGTCAGCAGTCAGGTTCTTCAGAGCGATTGTTTGCCGTTTCGGAATCCCTAACAGGATCATCACCGACAACGGCACACAGTTTACAAGTCGCACCTTCATGCAGTACGTCCAAGACCTTGGCGCCAAGGTCTGCTTCGCTTCTGTTGCTCACCCGAGGAGCAATGGTCAAGCGGAGAGGGCCAATGCTGAAGTGCTGCGCGGGCTCAAGACAAGAACCTTCGACAGGCTGCACAAGTGCGGAAGAAACTGGATAGAGGAGTTGCCGGCAGCTCTTTGGTCAATCAGGACGACACCAAACCGAGCAACCGGACAGACACCCTTTGCTCTTGTCTATGGAGCAGAGGCAGTTCTCCCCACGGAACTCGTATACGGATCTCCTCGGGTGCTCGCTTATGATGAGCTCGAGCAAGAGCAACTGCGACAAGATAATGCATTGCTCCTTGAGGAGGAACGTCTCTAGGCTGCTGTACGAGCTGCTCGATACCAGCAAGCCCTGCGTCGCTATCATAGCCGCAGGGTCAAGGCCAGGAGTCTCGAGGAAGGCGACCTTGTTCTTCGGCGTGTTCAGTCCGCCAAGAATTCCAACAAGTTGACGCCGAAGTGGGAAGGCCCTTATCGGGTAAGACAAGTCACAAGGCTCGGAGCTGTCCGCCTTGAGACCGAAGAAGGCTTACCGGTGAGCAACTCCTGGAACATAGAGCATCTTCGCAAGTTTCACCCGTAAGGCGCGGTTGCCGTGATCCGCTCCGGCAACCACCTTTTGTACGAGTCTTGCCGCTGTTGCATGTAAACCTTTGTACAAAGTCGGGCGCAGACCCCGTGCATCAGTAAAGCTTTTGTGCTTCACACTATTTGCCATTTCGATGCTTTTCTTTGTTATTTGCACGCATTGTTTGGCACCCTGTGCAACGCACGTCTCCGGTAAGCATTAGCAAGCCATGAGGCCCTATGCTTGTTTTTCCTCCTCTTTTTCTTTCCCTCTTAAGCAGAAGGAATATTCCTCGCGCACGAGTTTGTCGGGGGGGAAGGAGGTGGAGGATGAACCAAGTGTTGTTCAAGAAAGAGAAGCCTTGCCGGGGAACAAGCAATTTATGAAAGCTAAGTTACCAAAGTTTGAGTAATTCAAATTTTTAAATTTTAGTTGTCTTCCTTGAACAACCACACTTTGTATGGAAAACCTGTGCGCGGAGGAACCTACCCGCGGCTAGCCGCGCCCTTACTCTGTTTCGAGCACGCTCAACGGTTTAAGTGAGCTGCGACAAGTGTCGCGCCCTTACTTCGTTTTCGAGTTCGCTCAGCAGTCTAAGTGTGCTGCGACTAGCTGCGGCAAGGTTACTTGCCGACAAGGTCTTTGCCAGCAGGCTGCTAAGAGTCCAGCACTCAGCGCTCGCGGCAAGGGCCCCTTGCCGGCAAGTCCCCTAAAAGCGTAGGGAAGAAAGCATACAAAGTGGAGGACCAAAAGCAAGGGAGATAACACTGCATTGATTGCTCAAAATAAAGATTGTATATTACAAAGATAGCTTGCCGCTATTCTAATCAACTACTGCCTATGACTTAATTGGCAGCGGCTAAGGAAGAAGAAGAAAAGGAATCTAGTCCACGCGGTTGCCTTCACGCCTCGTAATCTTGCCCACCTTGGCAACGATGTGGGCAACCTGTGCCTTCAACGCCTCATGATCAACTTCGGGCGGCAAGGTGCGGAGGACGTTGACGAGGTTGATGTCGGGGTTGCGGTAGACAATCTTCGACAAGACGCGCTCCAGAGTGCCCATGCAGAGCCGACGCGACTCGTCGGCCAGCTGCACGGGGATCTTCTCCCGCAGCCGTGCAAGCGCCGGCGCGATTCCCCTGAAGAAGAGACTCAACTTGGCGCTGTGGGGGAGGTTCTCGTCCGGAGAGTAAACGAGATGCTCCGCCCTCAGCGCCATCATCTCCTTGTCAATGTTGGCAGCGGAGGTGACCAGCTCCTCGGTCCACTGCTCCACTGCCCGGCTGAACTGGTTCGCCGAGACGGCGGCGCTCTCCACCAGGCCCCGTTCCTTGCGGAGTTCGTCCTTCAGCTTCGTCTCGCGGTCCCGGGCGGTGTCGAGCGAATCAGTAAGAGTGGAGACCTTCAACTCTAAGTCAGCAATGGAATCCTTGGCGGCAGTGAGCTCGTCGCCTTTCTTGGAGAGACGTACCTGCAACTCAGAGTTGGTGTGGGCATCTTTCTCCCGCTCCACATTGAGCGCAGTGACTCTGTCCTCGCTCGCCTTCAGGTACAACTCCAGCTGCTCCACTTTGGCTTCCAGATCCTTCTTGGCGGTCTCTGCGGTGGCTGCAGCGCTCCTCGCCTCCTTCGGAGCCCCGCCAATGGCTTGCTCCCGGGCGGTGAGGTCGTCCTCGTGGGCGTCGAGGTCGACCTTCCGCTGGTTGAGTGCTCCTTCTCGCCGGCACAGCTCCTCGCCGACCAACCGCTGCTGCTCCTCGGCCTCAGCTTTCTCAAGGAGGAAGGCTTGCTGCGCCCCGGCAAGCTCTTCGCGCTCCTCCGCCAAGTTGCGGAGGGCCGCCTGGTTGTCGGCGCGGAGCTCCACGACGCGCTTCTCCAGATCAGCTCCAGCCTTGGCGGCAAGAGCCTTCCGAGACTCCAACTTCGCCTGCCTGGCCCGGTACAAGGCCAGGAGCCGACGAAGGAGCTTCTCCTCTTCGGGCTCGTCGCTGCCACCAAGCGCTTCAACAACCTTCAACCCAGCGGAGGCGAGGACCTCTCCGTCAAAGGTCTCTCCCTCCACGGGTGCTCGAGACGAGGACGCCCACGGGACTTGAATAAAGACCCCGTTGGCGGCCTCCAAGTAGACGCCAGACCTCTCCGCGGAGGCGGAGGGGTCGGCGGCCGGTGCAGCGTCTGACGCTCCTGCGGCCTCCGGGCCAGCAGTGTGGCCGCCGGCCTCTTCCCCGGCCGCGGCGTCGGCGGTCAGGGCGGTCTCTTCGACGGCTGGCTCGTCAGCGGCAGTGGCGTTGCCGCCGTCGCCGTGCACGCCCTCCTCGCCGGTGGTCTCCGTCTCCATCCGCTCCGGTGCAGGAGGATCTAGCAAAAGAAAAAGAAAAGAAAGAGTCAAGCGAATATCCAAAAAGACAAGTTCAAGAAGAAGAAATTACAAGACTCACCTTCGCGGACTTCTTCAACGACAGGCTCCCTCGCCGGGGAGTTCTCCCTTGGCGGCGGAGTGGTGGCCCCTGCAGGCGGAGGGCCGCCCGCGCCCTCCCTTGGCGGGGTGCTCACCCTTGTCGGACTGCTCACCCTTGGCGGGGTACTCGCCCTTGGCGGAGTACCCGTCCTTGGCGGAGCGTTCTCCCTCGCCGGGGAGCTCCTCCTTGGCGGGGAGGGTGGAGCAAGTAGCTCTTCGGGGGCGACCTCCGGGCGCTCCTGCGGCTGCGGCTCCACTTCTGCACAAGACAAACAAGACATCAAAACGTCAACCAAGATGATAACCTCGAGCGCGCCCATCAAGCAGAAAGATAAAAACCAGACTTACGCTGGGGGCTGCGCTGGGGGCTGCTCCTCGGAGCAGCAGGTTGATCCGGCAAGTTTGCCGCTGGCACGTCTCCGGTCGCCGCGGCGGGCGAATCGTCTTCAACCTCGACCACATGGATCTTGGCCCTCTTCGACATCCGCTGGGTCAGGGTCCTGAAAGCAAAACAAAAACAGGATCAGAATCAACAAGGAAAATCAAGACATAATCGAAGAAACTAAAGAAGTACAAGTACTTACTCCTCTTCCTCTTCGTCGGAGCTGAGGGCGGAGAAGTCAAACTCCGCCTGGTTTGCTCCCGCGCGAGGAGCTGGAGGAGAAGGTTCCCTCGGGCGCTTGGCGGGCTCCGGGGCCGTGGGCTGCGAAGACCCGGCCCCCGTCGTCGCCGAGGCTCGAGGGGCAGATGGAGCACCCGTTCCGCTCCGGGAAGGTCCTCCCCCGCTTGGCGCACGGGCACGGGGTGCCTCCTTGACGACTTCGCTCGTCTTGTTGGCGCGCGTCGCCCGGCGCGCCGGCTGCTGTCGAGGCGCCTGTGGCCTCGCCGCCTCAGCCGCCTTGCGGAGGCGCTTCCTCGGTTGTTGCGTAGGACTTGCCGGAGGCGGGGAGTTCTCTAAGGACGAGGAGGCATCGTCATCGAGACCCAGAGATCCACCAGAGTCTTCGTCAGCCCCGGCGTCCTCCTCCTCCCCGGCAGGCCCGCTGGACTCAGCACCATGCCCAGCGGCCTCGCTCCCTCCGGCGACCTCG
>LR738712.1:163955427-163995584 GCA_902687465.1 Secale cereale
CCCCCGGCGACCTCGCTCGTCCCGGCAAACTGCACAGAAGGCTCCCCGGCAAACTCCTCGGGCGCAAGTTTCAGCAGCTTGAGGATATCCGCCTCCTCTGCTTGGCTCACTGCGTCCGCGGCCTGTGCCTCTTCCACAGTATACCCAAAGTTACCCACCGCCGCAGCTGCGGCGGCCTCCTCCATCCTGGTGGCGATGTAAGCTATATCCCGTGCCGTAGTGGCCCGGGTGAGGCCCCTGTTCTCCTCGGCGTTGCGGGGCGTCTCGACCAAGTTGTCAAAGAAGGACAGCACAGTATCCGGCGGAGGCTCTATCCAAGTAGGGGCGACGCCATGGGAGTCGCACGCAGGCATCATCGCGCACAAGGAATCACGGGCAGTGCTGTTGCACAGCGGCACCACTCCCCGGGAAGGTTTGAACCACTCCGGGTGGGCCGGGTCATGCTTGAAGAGCTCTCGGACCATCCTCTTCAACTCCAAGGCAGTGAAGTTATAGTTTAATCCAGGGCGCAACCTCATGATATCTGCCGCATTGCCGAATTCCCAGGCGACCCTTTTCCTTTCTTGTAAAGGGGCGATGCGGCGGCGGAGGAAATCTGCCCCAACCTCTCCAATAGTCAGATTGGCGACCCGGAGACGAATAATCCTAATGAGGGCGATGCTAAGCTTGTTGTCCTTCGGGGCCAATTCGCTCCAATCCCTGCCGCGCACTACGGCAGTTGTGCGCGGCGCGGTGAAGGGCTCCGGTTTATCCTCCACCACCCAGCACCAATCGGCTCTCCATTCTTCCCACTAGCCGCGGAGCTCTCCCTTCAGGTACGAGTCCTTCTTGTTCAGCCTGAAGATCCAGGAGATGCCGCCGGAGAGGGGAGCGCCAGCCTCTACTCTAGGCATGAAGAAGTGGCGGAAAAGGGCTACGTTTGGATGAATCCCAACATAGTTTTCGCACAGATGTACGAAAACGGCCATCATAAGGATGGCGTTGGGGGTGAAATCTAGAAGGTGGAGGCCATATGTGTTCATGATATCACAAAAGAACTCCGAGAACGGAGGGCACAGACCATAGTGGAAAAAAGCAGCGAAGAAGAAGTACCCGCCGGGGAACATATCTTTGGCAACGGCGGGGAAAGCTCTGGTGCGGGGATGAGCTTTGGTCTCCCTCGCCCAGAACAAATAATATTTGTTCCGCAGCTCCCTCGCGCTAAGCCTCGGCGCGAAGACCACGCACCTCATCCGTAGGGCGGCCAGCTTCGCCGCCTGCTCGGACTTCTCCTTCTTGGCCTTGTCGTTCTTAGCCTTGTCACTTTTCGCCTTGTCGCTCTTCGGAGCCATGGCGGAGGCGGCGAGGGAAGAGGCGAGGAGCTCGACGGCGCCGCGGATGCGGAAGACGGCGGAGGAGGGGCGGAGGCAAGAAGCAGCGGAGGTTTCTGGAGAATCAAGGCGCAATGAAGACAATGGAGGGGAACTGCCCCTGCTTCCTCTGCTTTTAAGGGGGGAGTGGGGGACGTTCCGCATTTCCCATTAAAGAAACAGGCCACGATCTCTCCCACGACGCCGCAATCGACGCGTGCCGTTAAGGAGGGATGCGGCGGATACGGAAGGGGATACGGCTTGCCGTGGGCCGCGTGTGCCCGTGCACTGTTTTGGGCCTGGCCCAACAGCGCTCGGCACCGTGTGTGGCCCAGGCCCGGGGGCTCCTGTCGGTGTACTAAGATAGGGGTACCTTAGTACCCCAACTTGTGCACGGGCAGTAGCAGCTTCCCGTGGCAGGGCTTACCACGTGCTTGCCGGAAACCTTTCTGGTCCCGATAAAGCCATTCAAAAACAAAGTATACAAGATAGAAGATCAAGGCCCCGGCAAGAGGAGCTTGCCGGGAGGGCCGCACCAGGCTCAAGGGTATCACTTTAGCACAAGACCCTGGCAAGAGGAGCTTGCCAGGAAGGCCAAGGAACACATACCTCAAGAGATGCCTCGGCGCATCTTGCGCCCCGGCAGGGTCCGGAGAGCGACAAGCTTCCGGGCCCGGCAAGTTCGCTACCCCGGCAAGGTGCTTGCCGGGGAGACCTACGCTGTGTGCCCGCGCTCCAGCTCCATCGGCCCACGCGTCGCCCTAGGGCCCTTCCAGGGGCACGTGGCAGATGGCTGTGCAGCTTGGGGCACACGGTGGCAAGCCATGGTGACGAGGCTACCACCGTGGCAAACGGAGAAGCATGGGCGGACACTTTTGGGGTCGACGGCGACGGGCATTTAAGGCCCTTGTCCCCCACTGTCAAGGTTAGGTGAAGACCACTGTTCGTCCACTGTTCATGCACTATTCACACACTGTTACAACTACCACCAAAATTACACTTTTACCCTCCTCTGCGTTGAAACCTGTCGGTGACCCCTTTGAGCTATAAAAGGAGGCCCATGCGCAACGTAGAAAGGGTTCGAAACCTAGACAACTCTCTCGCTCGGTGTAGCTAGTACTGTAGCTCTTCAAGCTCCCGAGCTCAAGAACTCAATACAACCTAAGGCAGGAGTAGGGTTTTACGCGTCCGCGCGGCCCGAACCTGGGTAAACTGCCCGCGTGTGCTCCTCGATCTGCTCTTCGTGCTCCCTCCGCTCCCTTACCGCAACGTAGAAGGGGCTCCGGTCCCATAGGTGCTCGTGGGAGGACAGTTTCCCCCGACATTATGTTTGTCAATCTCTAGCAAAATTTTCTACTTATACTTTTCCTTATGTGGTGCCATCACCTACAATAAGATTAGCATATGATCATCTTAATTTATTTCCTTTCTTTTGATTCAAACAATTATAACCTTTCTTTCTCTTTTTCTTTTCTTTATTTGCAACATGAAAGTAAAAAAAGTAAAAACTTGAACTAACTTTATTATATAACTTGCGCATGGTAACAATGATAGATCACTAAGCAAACTCTCAAAGAAGAAAAACTCGGACTAAACTTTATTCAGCTAAGCAAAATATTGAACTAAGATAAGTAAAAACAAAAAGATAGTGGGATGATACGATACCGGGGCACCTCCCCCAAGCTTGGCGGAAGCCAAGGGGAGTGCCCATACCAGATGCTCAGTTCTCTTTTGGTGGTGAAGAAGATGGTGGTGGAGATAAAATCGTGAGCTCTTCCAACTTGCCCAACGCTTCCATGGTCTCCCATTGGAAGCGGGAAGGAAGAGGCTCATCTGCTTCCTCATCCGCGGACCAAGCATGTGCAGGCTTAAAAACATAGATATCAAAAGACTCGTGGGGAGGAGGGCTCTCATCTCCTGAGCCTTGAGACGACATGATTTCAGATCTGACAGAAAAATAACAAGAAAAGAAAACATAATATTTCTCCGTGATATGGTGGTCAATAGGTTCAGGAAGTATATGTAGATTTTTTTATCTTGGAGGACAAGTACATGGAAGAAAAACAAAGTACGAGAGGTGTCCCAGGTGGGCACAACCCACCTGGGCACGCCAGGCATGCCTGGAGCGCCCTGGTGTATTGTGCTCACTAGGGGACGCTTCCTGGAAGTTTCTTTATTTCCAAAATTTTAAAATATTCCAAAACTGACAGAAAATATTTTTGTGGATTTTTTGGAGTCCGTTTACTTACCGTGTCACGTACCTCCTTATTTTCACGATTCTGGAGTGTTCCGGAAGGACTCTTTTATGTGCTCTTCCGGTGTCAAAGTTTGGATAATATTACTTTCAACATTAATGGGCGTACCTGACTTATAATGCTTCATTCGTTGCACGTTAACAACCTTCAGGTTAGTACCTGCAGAATTATTTATTTTGATGGCACCAGACCAGTAAACCTCCTCAATGACATATGGGCCTTCCCATTTCGAGAGGAGTTTCCCTGCAAAAAATCTAAAATGATAGTTGTACAAAAGAACATATTCTCCGACTTTAAACTCTCGCTTTTGGATTCTTTTGTCAAGCCATCATTTAACTTTTTCCTTGAATAACTTTGCATTTTCATAAGCTTGGGTTCTCCATTCATCTAATGAGCTAATATCAAATAACCTCTTTTCACCAGAAAGTTTGAAATCATAGTTGAGTTCTTTAACTGCCCAATATGCTTTATGTTCTAACTCAAGAGGCAAATGACAAGCTTTTCCATAAACCATTTTATAAGGAGACATACCCATAGGATTTTTATATGCTCTTCTATAAGTCCAAAGTGCATCATCTAATTTCTTAGACCAATTCTTCCTGGACCTATTGACAGTCTTTTGCAAAATTAATTTTATTTCTCTATTACTAAGTTCAACTTGACCACTAGACTTAGGATGATAGGGTGATGCAATTTTATGGTTAACATCATGCTTAACAAGCATTTTACGGAAAGCACCATGAATAAAGTGTGAACCAGCATCAGTCATTAAATATCTAGGGACTCCAAACCTTGGGAAAATAACTTCCTTAAGCATTTGAATAGAGGTGTTGTGATCAACACTACTAGTTGGAATAGCTTCTACCCATTTAGTAACATAATCAACAGCAACCAAAATATGTACCATGTAATAAAATCCCCAAACATCAAATGGTTCAACAACAAGTGATTAATTCATAGGCATTTCTTGATGCTTACCGATATTACATATCCTTTGGAATTCATCACAACATGAGACAAACTTACGAGCATCCTTGAAGAGATTAGGCCAATAAAATCCAGATTGCAATACCTTGTGAGCAGTTCTATCTCCAGCATGATGCCCTCCATAATCCTCGGAGTGACATTTCCGTAGGATTTGGCCCTGTTCATTCTCAGGTACACAATGTCTAATAATACCATCTACTCCTTCTTTATGAAGATGTGGGTCATCCCAAAAGTAATGTCTTAAATCATAGAAGAATTTTTTATTTTATTGGTAAGTAAAGTTAGGTGGCAAATATTTAGCAACAATGTAATTAGCATAGTCAACATACCAAGGAGTACTATGAGAAACATTTATTCCAGCTAACTGCTCATTAGGAAAACTATCATCAATAGGTAGTGGGTCATCAAGCACATTTTCAAGCCTAGACAAGTTATCGGCTATGGGGTTCTCAGCTCCTTTTCTATTAATGATATGTAGATCAAAATCTTGCAACAAGAGAACCCAACGAATAAGTCTAGGCTTAGCATCTTTCTTTTCCATAAGATATTTAATAGCAGCATGGTCTGTGTGAATAGTTACCTTAGAGTCAACAATATAAGGTCTAAACTTATCACAAGCAAACACCACTGCTAAGAATTCCTTTTTAGTAGTAGCATAATTTCTTTGAGCACTGTCTGGAGTTTTACTAGCATAATGAATAACATTCAATTTCTTATCAACTCTTTGTCCTAGAACAACACCAACAACATAATCACTAGCATCACAGAAAATTTCAAAAGGCAATTTCCAATCAGGTGGTTGAACAATAGGTGCAGATATTAAGGCTTTCATAAGTGTTTCAAAGGCTTCGAGGCAATCATCATCAAAAACAAAAGGAATATCCTTTTGCAAGAGACTAGTGAGAGGCCTAATTTTTTTAGAGAAGTCTTTAATAAACCCCATATAGAAACCAGCATGGCCAAGGAAACTTGATACGTCTCCAACGTATCTATAATTTTTGATTATTCCATGCTATTATATTATCTGTTTTGGATGTTTAATGGGCTTTAATATGCACTTTTATATTATTTTTGGGACTAACCTACTAACCAAAGGCCCAGTGCAAATTGATGTTTTTCCCTATTTCAGTGTTTTGCAGAAAAGGAATATCAAATGGAGTCCAAACAGAATGAAACCTTCGCGATGATCGTTTTTGGAACAAACGCAATCTAGAAGACTTGGAGTACACGCCTGGGAAGCCACGAGGTGGCCACGAGGCAGGAGGGTGTGGCCAGGGGGTAGGCGCACCCCCACCCTCGTGGGCCCCTCGTAGGTCCACTAACATACTTATTCCTCCTATATATACACATATACCCAGAAAACATCCAAGAGCACCACGAAACCCTAATTCCACCACCGCAACCTTCTGTACCCGTGAGATCCCATCTTGGGGCCTTTTCCGGAGCTCCGCCCGAGGGGGAATCGAACACGGAGGGCTTTTACATGAACACCATAGCCTCTCCGATGATGTATGAGTAGTTTACCATAGACATTCGGGTCCATAGTTATTAGCTAGATGGCTTCTTCTCTCTCTTTGGATCTCAATACAAAGTTCTCCTCGATCTTCTTGGAGATCTATTTGATGTAATACTTTTTGCGGTGTGTTTGTCGAGATCCGATGAATTGTAGGTTTATGATCAAGATTATCTATGAACAATATTTGGTTCTTCTCTGAATTCTTATATGTATGATTTAATATCTTTGCAAGTCTCTTCGAATTATCAGTTTGGTTTGGCCTACTAGATTGATCTTTGTTGCAATGGGAGAAGTGTTTAGCTTTGGGTTCAATCTTGCGGTGTCCTTTCCTAGTGACAACAGGGGCAGCAAGGCACGTATTGTATTGTTGCCATCGTGGATAAAAAGATGGGGTTTATGTCATATTGCATGAGTTTATCCCTCTACATCATGTCATCTTGCTTAATGTGTTACTCTGTTCTTATGAACTTAATACTCTAGATGCATGCTGGATAGCGGTCGATGTGTGGAGTAATAGTAGTAGATGCAGAATCGTTTCGGTCTACTTGTCACGGACGTGATGCCTATATACATGTAACATGATCATGCCTAGATATTCTCATAATTATGCGCTTTTCTATCAATTTCTTGACAGTAATTTGTTCACCCACCGTAAGATTTGCTATCTTGAGAGAAGCCACTAGTGAAACCTATGGCCCCCTGGTATATTTTCCATCATATTAATCTTCCGTCAACTAGCTATTTTTATTGTTCTTTTATTTTGCAATCTTTACTTTTCAATCTATACAACAAAAATACCAAAAATATTTATCTTATTATCTCTATCAGATCTCACTTTTGCAAGTGGCCGTGAAGGGATTGACAACCCCTTTATCGCATTGGTTGCAAGGTTCTTAATTGTTTGTGCAGGTACTAGGGATTTGCGTGTAGTCTCCTATCGGAAAGATACCTTGGGTCTCAAAACCCGAGGGAAATACTTACGCTACTTTGCTGCATCACCCTTTCCTCTTCAAGGGAAAAACAATGGATGCTCAAGAGGTAGCAATAAGAATTTCCGGCGACGTTGCCGGGGAGATCTACGCACAAGTCAAGACATACCAAGTACCCATCACAAACTCTTCTCCCTCGCATTACATTATTTGCCATTCGCCTCTCGTTTTCCTCTCCCCCACTTCTAAAACGATTTTCGAAAACCTTTGCCTTTTTCCGTTCGCCTTTATGTTTGCTTGTGCTGCCATGTGCCCTCTATTAGCTTGCATCTTCGCTTGCTAAATTATGGATCCTCATCCACTTGCTAATATTTTTAAGAGATCCAATTATGATGAACCAATTTCTAGTGAGCTGTCTGCACTAGATTATCTTTATGAGGTTTTGCTTGAAATTAGTGAGTCCGGAAATTGTGATGAAGTGTTGAAAGTAGAAGATTATAAAGTGATTCACGATAGCTCCTTGAATGAAAATCATGATTGCAATGATGTTATTATAAATTTTATTAATGTAAATTTTGTTAATGATATGCAAAACCCTAAGCTTGGGGATGCTTATTTTGCTATACACACTACTTGTTGCAATGATCATGATTGGGGTGATGCTTCTTACGATCTTGAACTTATTTAAGCCCCATGATATATATGAGATTGATAATAATGTTTGCAATAATATTGAAAGTGGGTTTGGAAGAGTGTCAACTTTAGATCCCGCATATTTGGAGAATGTTCAATCTTATTAATTTTTTGATAAAAGTGGGTTTGGAGAGGTGAGTTTAGTTAATGTTAATCCCACTATTTTGGAAGAGTGTCAACTTCGCATGCATGTGGATCATGTAGAGATAATTTTATGTGATAGCTATATTGTTGAATTTGAATATGATCCTACATGCAATTATTATGAGAGAGGAAAATATGGTTGTAGAAATTTTCATGTTGCTAATTTACCTCTCGTTATGTTGAGATTGCTATTGTTTCTTTCTTCTTCCTTGCATATGCTAGATCTTGCCTGTATTGCTAATTTGTTTCCTATAAAATGCCTATGCATAGGAAGTATGTTAGACTTAGATGTGATTTTCACATGCTATATGATGCTCTCTTTGTGCTTCAATTCTTATCTTTCATGTGAGCACCACTGAATTCTCAAGCCTATCTCAATGGCTATAAAGAAAGAGCTTGTTGGGAGGCAACCCAAATTTATTTTTGTTCTTTGCTTTTTGCTTCTGTTTAGTAATAAATAATTTATCTAGACTCTGGTTAGATGTGGTTTTGTGTTTTAATTAGTGTTTGTGTCAAGTAGAACCTTTGGGAAGACTTGGGTGAAGTCTTTGCGATCTTGCTGTAAAAACAGAAACTCTTGCTCCTCACGAGATTAGCTGCCATTTTTTACTGGCGAATGCTTTTAAGTTAATTCTTTTTCCAGATGATTAATAGAAAATTTTCTCACGTCCACAAATTTATATCATAATTATTAGAGTTACATAAGTATTCGAAAGTTACAGATTTCTACAGACTGTTCTGTTTTTGATAGATTCTATTTTTTTGTGTTGTTTGCTAATTTTGATGAATCTATGAGTAGTATCGGGGGGTATGAACCATAGAGAAGTTGGAATACAGTAGGTTTAACACCAATATAAATAAATAATGAGTTTAATACAGTACCTTAAAGTGTTGGTTTGTTTTCTTATACTAACGGAGCTCACGAGATTTTCTGTTAAGTTTTGTGTTGTGAAGTTTTCAAGTTTTTGGGTAAGGATTTGAGGACTACGGAATAAAGAGTGGTAAGAGCCTAAGCTTGGGGATGCCCAAGGCACCCCAAGGTAAAATTCAAGGACAACCAAAATCCTAAGCTTGGGGATGCCCCGGGAAGGCATCCCCTCTTTCGTCTTTGTCTATCGGTAACTTTACTTGAGACTATATTTCACCACATGATATGTGTTTTGCTTGGAGCATCTTGTATGATTTGAGTCTTTGCTTTTTAATTTACCACAATCATCCTTGTTGCGCACACCTTTTGGGAGAGACACACATGAATCGGAATTTATTTGAATACTCTATGTGCTTCACTTATATCTTTTGAGCTAGATAATTTGGCTCTAGTGCTTCACTTATACTTTTTAGAGCACGGTGGTGGTTTTATTTTATAGAAATTATTGATCTCTCATGCTTCACTTATATTATTTTTAGAGTCCTTTAGAACTGCATGGTAATTTGCTTTGGCTATAAAATTAGTCCTAATATGACACGCATCCAAGATGGGTATAATAAAAACTTCATATAAAGTGCATTGAATACTATGAGAAGTTTGATACTTGATGATTGTTTTGAGATATGAGGATGGTAATGGTAGAGTCATGCTAGTGGAGTAATTGTGAGCTTGAGGAATACTTGTGTTAAAGTTTGTGATTCCCGTAGCATGCACGTATGGTGTACCGTTATGTGATGAAGTTGGAGCATGATTTATTTATTGATTGTCTTCCTTTGTGTGGAGGTCGGGATCGCGCGATGGTTAACTCCTACCAACCCTTACCCTAGGAGCATGCGTGTAGTACTTTGTTTTTATAATTTGTAGATTTTGCCAATAAGTATATGAGTTCTTTATGACTACTGTTGAGCCCATGGATTATACGCACTCTCACCCTTCCACCATTGCTAGCCTCTCTAGTATCACACAACTTTCGTCGGTACCATAAACCCACCATATACTGATACGTCCAAAACGTATCTATAATTTATGCTTGCTCCATGCTTCTTTTGTGTGATATTGCTATGATATTGATGCACTTCCATGCACTTTTGATCATATTTGGACTAACCTATTAACTCAGTGCACCACAGTGCCAGTTCCTGTTTTCTGCTGTTTTTCTATTTCAGGTTTCCCCCATATTAAAAGTGCTCCAAAAATTCCAGGAAAAATATAGGAAAAATCAGCGTACAGGAAGCTTCGCAAAGAACCAAAGATGGGCCAGAGGGGAGCCAGGGGAGGCCCAGGCGGCCACCTGGCGCGGCCCCACCCCTGGCCGCGCCAGGGGGGCGCCTGGGGCCCCTGCTCTGCCTCTGGCTGCCCCCCTTCGCATATATATCCATCTCGTCCCGAAACCCTGGAGGACAGAACCCTTTTTCGCGATCTCGCCTCTGTTCTGCCGCCGCAGCGCTTCCAAGATCGGGAGCGCCAGGAGAACTCTTCCCGGCACCCTGCCGGAGGGGAGAACCACCACCGGGAGCTTCTCCACCACCATGGACGCTTCCCGGATGAGTCGTGAGTAGTCCACCTTGGACCATGGGTCCATGATCAGTAGCTATGTGATGTTCTCCTCCCCTCTTTGCTCTTCATGGTTTAGACCTCGTGAGCTGCCCTACATGATCGAGGCACATATGTAATCTTTCTGCTGTTGCTTTGCTGAGTTTGCTGGGATCTGATGGATTATGAGACTATGTTCAGATTGTGTTTGAGTAATATATTTGAGTCACCTCTTTTACATCTTTGTTCTTGAGTAATTCTTGCATGTTCTCCGTTGCTGTTTATTGCTTTGGCCAAGTAGTAGGTAGTAACTCCAAGAGGGAGCGTTATGCTTGATTGTGGGTTCATGCCCCCTGATGACTAGCTTGAGTGACAGAAACATGAGTCTAGGGGATGTGATGTTGCCACAAGGGAGAAAACAACGGTGCTTGTACTTGCGGGTGCAAGGATTGTTTACTTTATGCAAAGTTCTTTTAATGCAGTTGTCTGTTGCTTTGAGTTTACACTTTGGGTGGGATTCGCAACTTAATACCAGCGAGATGTTCTGGATAGATATCTCAAGGTGGATGATTAGTAGTAGATGCAGATGGATTTCGGTCTACTTGCCTTGGCGTACCGCCCATGCTTTTGAGCCTCTACCTTTCTTTGCAGCATAGTTAGCATTGGTTTGCGCACATAATCCTGTCAATTGCCGATCTTTAATTTGTTTACCTCGCTTTGCTGTTTTATCGTCTTTTGGGAGAGAGACATCACTAGTGAACATCATGGGACCCCGGTCCATATTACCACCGCTGATCACACCTTCTATTTAATTCCTGTTTTTATTTCCTAGTTGTAGTCATAGCTATCATTATTATCTCTTGTGTTTGATCCTTTGTAAACAACAAGGCCGGAGGGATTGACAACCTCTCTGTACTCGTTGGGAGCAAAGTTATCTGTATCTGTGTGCAGGTCTCGTCAACCGCTAAGTTTCTGGCGTCGTTGACACCTACTTGTCGACCCTCGGAGTCTCACGGGATTCGATCCTTGGTATCTTTGCCAAGGGAAATTTGCCGCTACGCTACATCTCAACCTTCCACTTGGGGTAACCAATGTGGGGCGAGAAGCCATCAAGCAAGTTTCTGGCGCTGTTGCCGGGGACTCCACTCTTCAAGATAGGGGAGTTGCACGCTATCTTTTATCTTTGCTTTTTAGTCTTGTTAGTTTACCTTTCAGTTTTTGCTTTAGTGTCCTTTACCAAAAATCACAAAAATAGGTATCTTGCTTGCTGCTGCTATGGGTTCCACCGAGAACACCAAGTTGTGTGACTTCACTAGTCATAACAACAATTACTTTATCTGCACGCCTATTGCTACACCTGCCACTTCAGCACCTTCTTATGAGATTAAACCTGCTTTGCTGAACCTAGTTATGAAAGATCAATTCTCCGGTGCTGGAGATGATGCTGCTTTGCACTTAAATAATTTTGTTGAGCTCTGTGATATGCAAAAGTACAAAGAAGTAGATGGTGATATTGTTAAGCTTAAGCTTTTTCCTTTCTCCTTGAGAGGAGGAGCTAAAATCTGGTTTCAATCCTTGCCTAGGAATAGCATAGATTGTTGGGACAAGTGCAAGGATGCCTTTATTGGGAAGTACTATCCCCCTGCTAAAATTATCCAATTAAGGAGTAACATAATGAATTTTAAACAATTGGATAATGAACACGTTGCCCAAGCTTGGGAACGCATGAAATCTCTTGTCAAGAACTGCCCTACTCATGGTTTGACTACTTGGATGGTTATCCAAAAAATTTATGCAGGCTTGAACTTTACCTCGCGGAACTTGTAAGATTCGGCCGCGGGAGGAACCTTTATGTCAACTACACTTGGTGCTGCCACGAAGCTTCTCGACGAGATGATGACCAATTATTCCCAATGGCACACCGAACGCGCTCCAACAGGTAGGAAGGTAAACCCTGTCGAGGAGATTTCCTCCCTAAATGAAAAAGTTGACTTGATCATGTCTCTACTTTCCAAGCAATCTTCTATTGATCCTCATGATGTTCCTTTAAATTCTTTGATTGCTCAAGATCAAGTAGATGTGAACTTTATCTCTAGAAACAATTTCAATAACAATGCTTATAGGAGTAATTTTGGTAGCAACCCTAGACCGTTCCCCTCTAATTCCTATGGGAACAACAATACTTATCCTAGCACCAAGAACTCCACCCCTAGAGATAGAGACATGCCTAGTTATGAGAAACTTCTAGAAATAGAAAAGGCCACTAAGAACTACATGTGCACCCAATATGAACAAAACAAGACCTTCTCGAGGCATTTAGATGAGCATACTGCTATCTTGCAAGACATTGGTAGACAACTGGAGAGCCTAAATATTGAGATTTCTAACCTCCAGACTAGGCTCACCATCACTGAGGCCCAAGTTTCCAATATGTCCCACACACAAGCCACTTTGATAAACCAAATGGCAGCTAAACCTGAAGTGGTTGCACCCCTGAAGGAGGAAGAAGATAGAATTAAGAGCCTTCCTACCCACCACACTGTTGCTACTATCCAAGTTGTTGAGGATATCCAAACTCTTAGCACCCAATGCACTCCTAGTCCCATTGGACCTATTAATGGTGATGCTATGACCTCAACCGTAGAAGAAGAAACTCCTATGACCATAGAAGCTACCAAACAAGTGAGCCTAAAGGACACCACTACCACTTTACTCTATAGTAGTGACCTTGATTTTGATAATTGCACCCTTTCTGAAGTTATTGGTTTTCTTCACAAGATGTCTAGAGATCCCCACACTAGCACACTTAATCTTGCCTTCACGGAGCATATCACTAATGCTCTTATCAAAGCTAGGGAAGAAAAGCTCAAGCTTGAGACTTCCATCCCTAGGAAGCTAGAAGATGGTTGGGATCCCATAGTCAAAATTAAATTGAACAACTTCTCTTGCTATGCTTTATGTGATGTTGGAGCTAGTACCTCCGTTATGCCCAAAAGAATGTATGATATGTTTGAATTGAAACCTTTTGATCCTTGTTCTTTTGGTGTTCGTCTTGTTGATTCTTCCGTAAAGAAACCTTTGGGGAAGATTGGCGATGTTCTTATCATTGTCAATGACAATTATGTTCCCGTTGATTTTACTATTATGGATATTGAATGTGAACCTTCATGTCCAATTATTTTGGGACGTCCTTTTCTTCGCACCGTTGGTGCTATCATTGACATGAAAGAGGGGAATATAAAATTCCAATTCCCTCTCAAGAAAGGGATGGAACACTTCCCTAGAAAGAAGATTAAGTTGCCTTTTGAGTCCGTTATACGGGCTAGCTATTCTCTTACTCTTGATAAAACTTGATCTTCTCTTTTTGCATCATGCCTAGCTTAAAGACATAAAAGAAAGCGCTTTTGGGAGGCAGCCCACAACGAATTAGGTTTTATTTTGCTTTTGTTGTGTCTTGATGTTTGATACTACAGTGGCATCATCATTGTATCTTTTCTTTTCAGCTTTGTGCCAAGTTTAGCCTCCGATTGCAAGAAAGTTCAAAAGTTGTGACGTGCTGTCCAGAAAACAGATTCTGTCCTTGGACAGAAAAATTCGAATAAAATCACCAGATCATCTTTTTGATCTGAATTTTTTTGACAGCGTGCTCTATACAATTGGCTTTCGAGCGTCTGTTCTGAGTTTTTTGATTTGAGTTGCAGAAGTGCTCCGAAAAAATTATTAACTACCTGCTGGTCTGTTTTTCACAAATTCTGTCCTGTTTTGCCTTTTCTTCGTTATGCAAACCTTGAGCTTGCTTTTTCTTTGCAAAAACCTTTTGGCAATCTTGAGAAACAGTAGCTCTTCAAGATTATTTTTATTTCCAGTAGGGAAAAATTATTGTCTTCCCCCTTCATCATTTTTCTCTCTTTGCCATCCTAAGTGTCAACTTTCTTGCTTACGCTCATCCATTGCATGAGTGCTCAAAATATCGAAAGGGAGTGGATCATTTTGACTTGTACCTGGCTAGTGGTCTGGGGATGAGTCAAGATAAGATTGCAAAGAAGACCAAGTGTGAAACTTTAGTAGATTAAGTTCTCAACAATACAAAAACTATGTTTTACTCTCTCGTATATCCCTATCCCCTTTCTTGCACGCAAACACCATTTGGAGACATTCGAGTCACGGACAGCGAGAGCTCTTGCACCTTTATGTTCTTATGTTGCTTGTTACAATGCTAATATAGACTCTTGCTTGTTATGACTTGAATTGAATTACATGCCTTGATTGCTTTACTTAAAAGTTCTTATATGGTTGATAGCATGTCACCACAGAAATTATGCTTGTTATCATTTACCTACTCGAGGACGAGCAGGAATTAAGCTAGGGGATGTTGATACGTCCAAAACGTATCTATAATTTCTGCTTGCTCCATGCTTCTTTTGTGTGATATTGCTATGATATTGATGCACTTCCATGCACTTTTGATCATACTTGGACTAACCTATTAACTCAATGCACCACAGTGCCAGTTCCTGTTTTCTGCTGTTTTTCTCTTTCAGGTTTCCCCCATATTAAAAGTGCTCCAAAAATTCCAGGAAAAATATAGGAAAAATCAGCGTACAGGAAGCTTCGCGAAGAACCAAAGATGGGCAAGAGGGGAGCCAGGGGAGGCCCAGGCGGCCACCTGGCGCGGCCCCACCCCTGGCCGTGCCAGGTTGGCGCCTGGGGCCCCTGCTCCGCCTCTGGCTGCCCCCCTTCGCATATATATCCCTCTTGTCCCGAAACCCTGGAGGACAGAACCCTTTTTCGCGATCTAGCCTCTGTTCCGCCGCCGCAGCGCTTCCAAGATCGGGAGCGTCAGGAGAACTCTTCCCGGCACCCTGCCGGAGGGGAGAACAACCACCGGGAGCTTCTCCACCACCATGGACGCTTCCCGGATGAGTCGTGAGTAGTCCACCTTGGACCATGGGTCCATGATCAGTAGCTATGTGATGTTCTCCTCCCCTCTTTGCTCTTCATGGTTTAGACCTCGTGAGCTGCCCTACATGATCGAGGCACATATGTAATCTTTTTGCTGTTGCTTTGCTGAGTTTGCTGGGATCTGATGGATTATGAGACTATGTTCAGATTGTGTTTGAGTAATATATTTGATTCACCTCTTTTATATCTTTGTTCTTGAGTAATTCTTGCATGTTCTCCGTTGCTGTTTATTGCTTTGGCCAAGTAGTAGGTAGTAACTCCAAGAGGGACCGTTATGCTTGATTGTGGGTTCATGCCCCCTGATGACTAGCTTGAGTGACAGAAACATGAGTCTAGGGGATGTGCTGTTGCCACAAGGGAGAAAACAACGGTGCTTGTACTTGCGGGTGCAAGGATTGTTTACTTTACGCAAAGTTCTTTTAATGCAGTTGTCTGTTGCTTTGAGTTTACACTTTGGGTGGGATTCGCAACTTAATACCAGCGAGATGTTCTGGATAGATATCTCAAGGTGGATGATTAGTAGTAGATGCAGATGGATTTCGGTCTACTTGCCTTGGCGTACCGCCCATGCTTTTGAGCCTCTACCTTTCTTTGCAGCATAGTTAGCATTGGTTTGCGAACATAATCCTGTCAATTGCCCAGCTGTAATTTGTTTACCTCGCTTTGCTGTTTTATCGTATTTTGGGAGAGAGACATCACTAGTGAACATCATGGGACCCCGGTCCATATTACCACCGCTGATCACACCTTCTATTTACTTCCTGTTTTTATTTCCTAGTTGCAGTCATAGCTATCATTATTATCTCTTGTGTTTGATCCTTTGTAAACAATAAGGCCGGAGGGATTGACAACCTCTCTGTACTCGTTGGGAGCAAAGTTATCTGTATCTTTGTGCAGGTCCCGACAACCGCTAAGTTTCTGGCGCCGTTGACACCTACTTGTCGACCCTCGGAGTCTCACGGGATTCGATCCTTGGTTTCTTTGCCAAGGGAAATTTGCCGCTACGCTACATCTCAACCTTCCACTTGGGGTAACCAACGAGGGGCGAGAAGCCATCATATACCTTTCTCAAAATAGTCACCACACCTACCTATTATGGCAATTCCATAGCCATTCTGAGATATATTGCCATGCAACTTTCCACCGTTCCGTTTATTATGACACGCTTCATCATTGTCATATTGCCTTGCATGATCATATAGTTGACATCGTATTTGTGGCAAGGCCACCATGCATAATTTTTCATACATGTTACTCTTGATTCATTGCACATCCTGGTACACCACCGGAGGCATTCACATAGAGTCATATTTTGTTCTAGCATCGAGTTGTAATTCTTGAGTTGTAAGTAAATAAAAGTGTGATGATCTTCATTATTAGAGCATTGTCCCAGTGAGAGAAAGGGTGATGGAGACTATGATTCCCCCACAAGTCAGGATGAGACTCCGGACGAAAAAAAGAAGAGAAAAAACAGGCCATAAAAAAGGAAAAAAGAAAAGGCCCAAAATAAATAAATAAATATAAAAAATGAGAGAAAAAGGGAGAAGGGGCAATGCTACTATCCCTTTTCCACACTTGTGCTTCAAAGTAGCACCATGATCTTCAGGATAGAGAGTCTCTTGCTTTGTCATCTTCATATAGTAGTGGGAATTTTCATTATAGAACTTGGATTGTATATTCCAATGATGGGCTTCCTCAAAATGCCCTAGGTTTTCGTGAGCAAGCGAGTTGGATGCATACCCACTTAGTTCCTTTAGTTGAGCTTTCATACACTTATAGCTCTAGTGCATCCGTTGCATGGCAATCCCTACTCACCCACATTGATATCTATTGATGGGCATCTCCATAGCCCATTGATACGCCTAGTTGATGTGAGACTATCTTCCTCATTTTTGTCTTCTCCACAACCACCATTCTTTTCCACCTATAGTGCTATATCCATGGCTCACGCTCATGTATAGCATGAAAATTGAAAAAGGTTGAGAATACTAAAGTATGAAACAATTGCTTTGCTGAAATCGGGGTTGTGCATGACTTAAATATTTTGTGTGATGAAAATAGAGCATATCCAGACTATATGATTTTGTAGGGATGAACTTTATTTGGCCATGTTATTTTGAGAAGATATGTTCATTTTGTTAGTATGCTTGAAGTATTATTATTCTTATGTCAATATTAAACTTTTGTCTTGAATCTTTCGGATATGAACATTCATGCCACAATAAAGAAAATTACATTGAAAATTATGTTAGGTAGCATTCCACATCAAAAATTCTGTTTTATCATTTACCTACTCAAGGACGAGCAGGAATTAAGCTTGGGGATGCTTGATTCATCTCCAACGTATTTATAATTTTTTATTGTTCCATGCTATTATATTATCTGTTTTGGATGTTTAATGGGCTTTAATATGCACTTTTATATTATTTTTGGGACTAACCTATTAACCAAAGGCCCAGTGCGAATTGCTATTTTTTTGCCAATTTTAGTGTTTCGCAGAAAAGAATATCAAACGGAGTCCAAACGGAATGAAACCTTCGCGAGGATCGTTTTTTGAACAAACGCAATCCAGAAGACTTGGAGTACACGCCTGGGAAGCCACAAGGTGGCCACCAGGTAGGAGGGCACGCCCAGAGGGGGTAGGTGCGCCCCCACCCTCGTGGGCCCCTCATAGCTCCACCGACGTACCTCTTCCTCATATATATACTCATATACCCTGAAAGCATCCGAGAGCACCACGAAACCCGAATTCCACCGCCACAACCTTCTGTACCCGTGAGATCCCATCTTGGGGCCTTTTCCGGAGCTCCGCCAGAGGGGCAATCGATCACGGAGGGCTTTTACATCAACACCATAGCCTCTCCGATGATGTGTGAGTAGTTTACCATAGACCTTCGGGGCCCATAGTTATTAGCTAGATGGCTTCTTCTCTCTCTTTGGATCTCAATACAAAGTTCTCCTTGATCTTCTTGGAGATCTATTTGATGTAATACTTTTTGCGGTGTGTTTGTCGAGATCCGATGAATTGTGGGTTTATGGTCAAGATTATCTATGAGCAATATTTGGTTCTTCTCTGAATTCTTATATGTATGATTTAATATCTTTGCAAGTCTCTTCGAATTATCAGTTTGGTTTGGCCTACTAGATTGATCTTTCTTGCTCAGGGAGTCCTGTATTCAGGGATCCTCGGGCGTCCGGGTAGATGAAGCTGGGCCGTATTGCTGGGCAACAAAAGAAGAAGCAGAAGACTCTCCCCCATATTCGGTCAGGACTACTATGTAGATAGAAAGGCAAGCGAAGAATCTGGATGTATCAATTACTTCCTTGAATAACTTTGCATTTTCATAAGCTTGGGTTCTCCATTCATCTAATGAGCTAATATCAAATAACCTCTTTTCACCAGCAATTTTGAAATCATAGTTGAGTTCTTTAACTGCCCAATATGCTTTATGTTCTAACTCAAGAGGCAAATGACAAGCTTTTCCATAAACCATTTTATAAGGAGACATACCCATAGGATTTTTATATGTTGTTCTATAAGCCCAAAGTGCATCTTCTAATTTCTTAGACCAAATTTTCCTGGACCTATTGACAGTCTTTTGCAAAATTAAGCTTATTTCTCTATTACTAAGTTCAACTTGACCACTAGACTTAGGATGATAGGGTGATGCAATTCTATGGTTAACATCATACTTAGCAAGCATTTTACGGAAAGCACCATGAATAAAGTGTGAACCAGCATCAGTCATTAAATATCTAGGGACTCCAAACCTTGGGAAAATAACTTCCTTAAGCATTTTAATAGAGGTGTTGTGATCAACGCTACTAGTTGGAATAGCTTCTACCCATTTAGTAACATAATCAACAACAACCAAAATATGTGTATACCCATTAGAGGAAGGAAAAGGTACCATGTAATCAAATCCCCAAACATCAAATGGTTCAACAATAAGTGATTAATTCATAGGCATTTCTTGACGCTTACTGATATTACCTATCCTTTCGCATTCATCACAAGATGAGACAAACTTACGACCATCCTTGAAGAGAGTAGGCCAATAAAATCCAGATTGCAGTACCTTGTGAGCAGTTCTATCTCCAGCATGATGCCCTCCATAATCCTCAGAGTGCCATTTTCGTAGGATTTGTCCCTGTTCATGCTCAGGTACACAATGTCTAATAATACCATCTACTCCTTCTTTATAAAGATGTGAGTCATCCCAAAAGTAATGTCTTAAATCATGGAAGAATTTTATATTTTGTTGGTAAGTAAAGTTAGGTGGCAAATATTTAGAAACAATGTAATTAGCATAGTCAGCATACCAAGGAGTACTATGAGAAACATGTATTGCAGCTAACTGCTCATTAGGAAAACTATCATCAATAGCTAGGGGGTCATCAAGCACATTTTCAAACCTAGACAAGTTATCGGCTACGGGGTTCTCAGCTCCTTTTCTATCAATGATATGTAGATCAAATTCTTGCAACAAGAGAACCCAACGAATAAGTCTAGGCTCAGCATCTTTCTTTTCCATAAGATATTTAATAGAAGCATGGTCTGTGTGAATAGTTACCTTAGAGTCAACAATATAAGGTCTAAATTTATCACATGCAAACACCACTGCTAAGAATTCCTTTTCAGTAGTAACATAATTTCTTTGAGCATTGTCTAGAGTTTTACTAGCATAATGAATAACATTCAATTTCTTATCAACTCTTTGTCCTAGAACAACACCAACAACATAATCACTAGCATCACAAATAATTTCAAAAGGCAATTTCCAATCAGGTGGTTGAACAATAGGTGCAGATATTAAGGCTTTCTTAAGTGTTTCAAAGTCTTTGAGACAATCATCATAAAAAACAAAAGGAATATCCTTTTGCAAGAGACTAGTGAGTGGCCTAGAAATTTTAGGGAAGTCTTTAATAAACCTCCTGTAGAAACCAGCATGGCCTAGGAAACTTGATAAGTCTCCAACGTATCTATAATTTTTTATTGTTCCATGCTATTATATTATCTGTTTTGGATGTTTAATGGGCTTTAATATGCACTTTTATATTATTTTTGGGACTAACCTACTAACCAAAGGCCTAGTGCAAATTGTTGTTTTTGCCTATTTCAGTGTTTCGGAGAAAAGGAGTATCAAACGGAGTCCAAACGGAATGAAACCTTCGCGAGGATCATTTTTGGAACAAACGCAATCCAGAAGACTTGGAGTACATGCCTGGGAAGCCACGAGGTGGCCACGACGCAGGAGGGCGCGGCCAGGGGGTAGGCGTGCCCCCCACCCTCGTGGGCCCCTCGTAGCTCCACCGACGTACCTCTTCCTCCTATATATACTCATATACCCTGAAAACATCCGAGAGCACCATGAAACCCTAATTCCACCGCCGTGACCTTCTGTACTCGTGAGATCCCATCTTGGGGCCTTTTCCGGAGCTTTGGCGGAGGGGAAATCGATCATGGAGGGCTTCTAGATCAACACCATAGCCTCTCCGATGATGTGTGAGTAGTTTACCACAGACCTTCGGGTCCATAGTTATTAGCTAGATGGCTTCTTCTCTCTCTTTGGATCGCAATACAAAGTTCTCCTCGATCTTCTTGGAGATCTATTTGATGTAATACTTTTTCCGGTGTGTTTGTCGAGATCCGATGAATTGTGGGTTTATGATCAAGATTATCTATGAACAATATTTGGTTCTTCTCTGAATTCTTATATGTATGATTTAATATCTTTGCAAGTCTCTTTGAATTATCAGTTTGGTTTGGCCTACTAGATTGATCTTTCTTGCTGAGGGAGTCATGTATTCAGGGGTCCTCAGGCGTCTGGGTCGATGAAGCTTGGTCGTATTGATGGGCCACAAAAGAAGAAGAAGAAGACTCTCCCCCATATTCGGTGAGGACTACTATGTAGATAGAAAGGCAAGCGAAGAGTCCGGATGTATCAATTACTTCCTCCCCAAGTCACCCTTGTAACCCTAGGTTCTCTCTGGCGTGTATATAAGTCGGGGGGTTTAGTCTGTAGAGGGGATCATCAACATCACAATACCCTCGTAGGCTAGGCTTTAGGGTTTAGCCATTACGATCTCAAGGTAGATCAACTCTTCTATTCATATTCATCCATATTAATATAGCAGGAAGTAGGGTATTACCTCGATCGAGAGGGCCTGAACCTGGGTAAACATCGTGTCCCCAGCCTCCTGTTACCATCAATCCTCTAAACACACAGCTTGGGCCCCCCTACCCAAGATCTACCGGTTTTGACACCGACACTTGCAATGGGAGAAGTGCTTAGCTTTGGGTTCAATCTTGCGGTGTCCTTTCCCAGTGACAGTAGGGGCAGCAAGGTACATATTGTATTGTTGCCATCGAGGATAAAAAGATGGGGTTTATGTCATATTGCATGAGTTTATCCCTCTACATCATGTCATCTTGCTTAATGTGTTACTCTGTTCTTATGAACTTAATACTCTAGATGCATGCTGGATAGCGGTCGATGTGTGGAGTAATAGTAGTAGATGCGGAATCGTTTCAGTCTACTTGTCACAGATGTGATGCCTATATACATGATCATGCCTAGATATTCTCATAACTATGCACTTTTCTATCAATTGCACAACAGTAATTTGTTCACCCAACGTAAGATTTGCTATCTTGAGAGAAGCCACTAGTGAAACCTATGGCCCCCGGGTCTATTTTCCATCTTATTAATCTTCCGTCAACTAGCTATCTTTATTGTTCTTTTATTTTGCAATCTCTACTTTTCAATCTATACAACAAAAATACCAAAAATATTTATCTTATTATCTCTATCAGATCTCACTTTTGCAAGTGGCCGTGAAGGGATTGACAAGCCTTTTATCGCGTTGGTTGCAAGGTTCTTAATTGTTTGTGCAGGTATTAGGGATTTGTGTGTAGTCTCCTACTGGATTGCTACCTTTGTTATCAAAAACTGAGGGAAATACTTACGGTACTTTGCTGCATCACCCTTTCCTCTTCATGGGAAAAACAACGCATGCTCAAGAGGTAGAAAAACTACGAATACCTTTTATGTCCTTAGGACATGGCATTTTCTCAATAGCATCAACCTTAGCTTGGTCCACTTCAATACCTCTTTCAGAAATTTTATGACCCAAGACAATGCCTTCATTAACCATAAAGTGGCACTTCTCCCAATTCAAGACGAGATTTGTTTGTTCACATCTCTGCAAAACTCGCTCAAGATTGCTTAAACAATCATCAAAAGACTTTCCATAAATAGAAAAGTCATCCATGAAAACCTCTACAATCGTTTCACAAAATTCAGAGAATATAGCAGTCATACATCTTTGAAAGCTAAGAGGTGAATTGCATAAACCAAAAGGCATGCGTCTATAAGCATAAGTTCCAAAGGGACAAGTAAAGGTAGTCTTTTCTTGATCAGGTTGAGAAACGGGTATTCATGAAAAGCGAGATTATCCATCAAGGAAGCAAAAACGTGCGTGCTTAGATAGTCTTTCAAGTATTTGATCAATAAAAGGCAAAGGGTAATGATCTTTTCTAGTGGCTTTATTTAATTTTCTAAAATCAATTACCATTCTATAGCCTGTAACAATTCTTTGCGGAATAAGTTCATTCTTATCATTAGGAACGACAGTTATGCCTTCTTTCTTAGGGACACAATGAACATGACTTACCCATCTACTATCAGGTATGGGATAAATTATACCTCCTTCTAGAAGTTTTAATATTTCCGTTCTTACCACTTCTTTCATCTTCGGGTTTAACCGACGTTGGTGAACAACAACTGGTTTAGCATCAGGTTCCATATTAATTTTGTGCTAACATAGAGTGGGACTAATGCCCTTTAAATCATCAAGAGTATATCCAATAGCAGCTCGGTGCTTCCTTAGAACTTTTAATAATCTTTCTTCTTCATGTTCTGAAAGGTTAGCACTGGTAATAACAAGATATATTTTATTTTCACAAGATAAGCATATTTCAAAGTGTCTGGGAATTGTTTTAATTCAAGCACAGGATCACCTTTAGGCGGAGGAGGACCTCCAAGAGTTTCAATAGGCAAATTGTGTTTAAGTAGGGGACGTTGTTCAAAGAAAATTTTATCTATTTCATTTCTTTTATGCATATGTAAATCATTTTCATGGTCTAGTAAATATTGCTCTAAAGGATCAGTGGCTGGCAAAGCAATAGAAGCAAGACCAATTAATTCATCCTTACTAGGCAATTCTTTTTCATCAATTTTCCTACTAAACTTGGAATAATTAAACTCATGAGACTCATCACCAAAACTAACACTAACAATTTGCTTCTTACAACCTATTTGAGCATTAACGGTGTTCAAGAAAGGTCTACCAAAGATAATGGGACAGAAGTCATCTTGTGGGAAACCAAGAACAAGGAAATCAGTCGGGTATTTTATTTTCCCGCACAAGACTTCAACATCTCTAACAATCCCAATTGGTGATATAGTATCTCTATTAGCAAGTTTAATAGTTACATCAATGTCTTCTATTTCTGCAGGTGCTATGTTATTCATAATTTCTTGGTATAAAGAGTAGGGAATAGCACTCACACTAGCAGCTAGCCGCGGGCATAAAAACCGAAGACCGAAGACCGAACCCGAAAAGATCGAGACCGAACCCGAAAAGACCGAACTAGAAAAGACCGAATAAATTATGGTCTGCACAAATAGAAGTCCGAACTAATTATGGTATGTTCGGTCTTGCTGTCTTCGGGACCGAATAGCCCGTATAGACCGAACTAATAAAAGCCCATAGGCAAAAGGCAATGCCATGTTTAACTAAGGCCCATCCGGCCAGCCCAATGGTCACGCACAACTACACTAGCACGCCCTCACCTCACACGATTCACACAGGAACCAGCCCAGCCAGCAGCCTATTGCCCTATTCACTTCCATTCCTCTTCTTCTCTCCTGCTACGAACCCTAGCCGCCGCTCACTGCCTGCCACCCACTGCTATGGTCCACCTGATGCCCCTTGAGATCTGAGTCCCCACGCACAGCGAGGTGCACCACACGCCCCTGGCCGATGAAGGCCAGCGCTCCAAGCCGCGGCCATGGCCGGTGAAGACCAGCGGCCCGCACCGCCATCCCTGACCCCTCGTTGGTCTCTCCACTGCCCGTGAGGTGGCCGTCCGCCGCATGTGCTCCACCTCCCGATGACCGATTCAGCAACTCAGTCCTCTTCCACGTTGTTCGTCTGCTCGCCGCCTACTGAACTCTTTCTGTTCTTCACATCGCATCTGAAGGTAAGAAGCTAGTTCACCCCTATATGAACATCCTTGATTCCCATGAAAATAAGCACCGCTGCAGGGATTTTGTAGGCAATACATACCCTTTCTTTGTGTCAAATGTTAGCACCTCGAGACAACAAGTTGATCTGTGTACTGCTATTAACTAGAGGAAGCACATGAGTTGCACATTGCCCTTGCTTTGTGCCCCAGGAAAAACAATTTTAATTTCCCTGGACATTACTTACATGGAAGCAAATGTGTTCAAACATTTAGATCTCAGCAAATTATAGCATTTTAAACTGTCGATGCCGGTTGATCGGATCTCAAATATCCTTCCTGTAGTGAAATTAATAATGTGCGCATGACCTCTTGATAAAAATAACGCGGGGCATAATAGCCATCTAAATATGCATGTCTCATTATGTATATGTGGGTAGTTCTTTTTGATTTTTATTAATGTCAAATTGTATTGCTGCTATCTACTCTATGTGCATCTAATAACATGTAACTTTCTTTTTTATAGATTGTATCTGTAGCTGAATCCGAATCTGAACATCATGATGAGGGAGTTGAATGAGAGAGATGATTCAGGAGCAGCTTATGTAGTCATTTGGGTTGTTCTGCAGACATGGACCCTCTTATTTCTATTTGACCTATCTATCAACATTGAACCGGCCTTGCAAATGGAAGATTTGTTTTCTATTTATTTCTGCACTTTGGCTTTTGTCCACGCATGTTAAATCCTGAGTACATAATCCCGAAACTAGATATATACATGGTGTATATCATTTGTACAAAACATGTATTTGTAAATATCTTTGTTATTTCTAGGCATTATTAGAGCAGATCTCAACAAAAGCGCAAGATTACTAGGTCATGATTGCATTTGGCATCTACCAAACATACTTCTTGCTTTGTGTTAAATATGAATCTTGTTACTTCTGGTCAAATGTAAAAATGTATGGGTACAACAATATGAGCTATAGCAATTAATTTGGTCTGTTTGGTCGGGACCGAAGACCGAATAGTGAATAACCGAAAAGACTAAAATTATTTTGGTCTTCAATTATGGAAGACCGAATTCTTGGAAGACCGAAAAGATCGAACCGAACAAACTGAAAAGACCAAATGCCCAGGCTGACTAGCACCTATGTCACATAAACCATGATAGCAATGATCTCCTATTTTAACTGAAATAACAAGCATGCCCACAACGGGTCTATGTTTGTCCCTTTTATCAGGTTTGGCAATTCTAGCGGCCTCTTCTTTAATGCAAATAACATGCCTATTACATTTTCTTCCAAGAGATCCTTTACCATAACAATATTAGGCTCTACTTTAATTTGCCCATCTGGTTTAGATGTTCTAATATAACTTTTGTTAACCATAGTTGAAACTTTAGCGTGTTCCTTTATCCTAACAGCGAAAGGTGGTTTTCCAATATAAACAGAAGGAACAACTGGATCAACATGATAAAGTATAGTTTCTTATTTAACGGGTACCGGTTACTTAATTTTTTCTTTAATAGGTAGGTGATATTTAAACCACATATCTTTAGGGAGATCAACATGAGTAGCAATAGATTCACAAAAGGAGGCTACTATCTCAGAGTCAAGTCCATATTTATTGCTAAACTTTTGAAAAGCATCGGTATCCATAAAAGATTTAACAAAATCATACTTAAGTTTTATACCTGACTCTTTACCTTCGTCGAGTTCCCAATCTTCAGAGTTGTGTTTAATTCTTTCCAAAAGATCCCACCAGAATTCAATAGTCTTCTTCATAAAAGAACCAACACAAGAAGTATCAAGCATGGATCGATCATTATGAGAAAGCCGAGCATAAAAATTCTGGATAATGATTTCCCTTGAGAGCTCATGATTGAGAGCCTCCCCCAAGCTAGAGCGATACTTTCTCCTTCACAAGGCCAAAAACTATATATATAATTCCGATCACGATGTACTAGATGCATAGGATAAATTTTTCGGTGGAACTCCATTTTCAATCGGTTCTAGTTCCAATATCCAATATCATCGCATAACCTATACCATGCTAATGCTTTTTCCTTCAAAGATAAAGGAAAAACCTTCTTCATAACTTTATCCCTGGGTAGACCTGCAAGCTTAAACAATCCACAAATTTCTTCCACATATATCAAATGCATATCAGGATGTTCGGTTCCATCTCATGCATAACGATTAGCTAGCAGTTGTTCTATCATACCCGAAGGGATTTCATATTCAATATTTTCAGTAGGTGCAGCGGGTTGAGGGGTAGCTAATTGTGGTTCCGGACGAGGTGAAGATGCCCCGGACAAACCCCTCAAAGGATTGTTTTCCATAGTAGCGAGTGACAATAAATTTCAGCACACTATATAAATGTTTCCTTACTGAGTTCCACTTACCAAAGGCGCTTCGCACCCGGCAACGGCGACAGAAAATAGCCTTGATGACCCACAAGTATAGGGGATCAATTGTAGCTCTTTTCGATAAGTAAGAGTGTTGAACCCAACGAGGAGCAGAAGGAAATGACAAGTATTTTTCAGTAAGTAGTGTGTGCAAGTGCTGAAATTGTAAGTAGCGAGTGTTTTGATAGCAAGGTAATTTGTAACGAGCAAGTATCGATAATTGTAACAAGTATGCAGCAAGGTAGCCCAATCCTTTTGAGGAAAAGGACAGACCAAAACGGTCTCTTATAGTAAGAAAAGCGTTCTTGAGGGTACACGGGAATTTCATCTTGTCACTTCCATAATGTTGGTTTGATTTGTGTTCGCTACTTTGATAATTTGATATGTGGGTGGACCGGTGCTTAGGTGTTGTTCTTACTTGAACAAACCTCCTACTTATGATTAACCCTCCCGCAAGCATCCGCAACTACGAGAAAAGTATTAAGAATAAATTCTAACCATAGCATTAAACTCTAGGATCCAATCGATCCCTTACGGAATAGTGCATAAACTGGGGTTTAAGTTTCTGTCACTCTCGCAACCCACCATCTATTTACTACTCCAACGCATTCCCTTAGGCCCAAATATGGTGAAGTGTCATGTAGTCGACGTTCACATGACACCACTAAGGGAATCACAACATACATACTATCAAAATATCGAACAAATATCAAATTCACATGATTACTTGCAACATGATTTCTCCTGTGACCTCAAATACAAAGGTAACTACTCACAAGTGATGAACATGCTCAAGATAAGAGAGGCAATATATAGCATAATGGATCTGAACATATAATCTTCCACCAAATAAACCATATAGTAATCAAATACAAGATGTAATCAACACTACTAGTCACCCACAAGCACCAATCTATAGTTCTGGTAACAAGATTGAATACAAGAGATGAACTAGGGTTTGAGATGAGATGGTGTTGTTGAAGATGTTGATGGAGATTGCCCTCCCCAAGATGGGAGAGTGGTTGGTGATGATGATGACGATGATTTCCCCCTCCGGGAGGGAAGTTCCTCCGGTAGAATCGCTCCGTCAGAGGGCAAAAGTGCTCCTGCCCAAGTTCCGCCTCGAGACGGTGGCGTTCCATCCCGAAAATCTTCTCCTTATTTTTTCTAGGTAAGAATCACTTATATACCAGAAGATGGGCACCGAAGGTGCGCCGAGGAGGCCACAACCCACCAGGGCGCTCCAGGGGGGCCTAGCGCGCCCAGGTGGGTTGTGCCCACCTGGTGCCCCCCCCTCTGGTGTTTATTGGCTCCAATATTTCTTAAATACTAGATGATACCCCGTGCATTGCTGCGGGGATTTGTTGATGTATAGAACAGAAATTTATGGAGTGAGAAAATAAATAAATCATACAAGAAGTATAAGAAAAGTTTGCTTGAACCTTGGATTGAATGACATGAAAGATTGAAACAATTTGGGTAATAGACACATGCACTGACAATGTGTAGGCTAGTTGATATATTGCAAAAGATAATGTTCTCGGTATCAGTTGATCATATTAAGCTTAACTAACTACAAATTTTCATATCCTTAGGCCGTAATTGGCATTTGTTGAGTAACATCTAAACAAAAATATCTAAAAAAACAAAAGGTGTTGGCTGCCAATCTAATAAAGCGGTGTGATAATGAAATGACAACCAATGAGCTCTCTTTATCTGATAATGTTTCTCGAAAAGAAGTGGGAAAGATATATCAAGTCGTGAATGGAATATCAATTCAAGAGAGCAATCCATAGTAACATTTTTGCGAAACAAATGTATATGTATTATTTTTAGTATTTGACAGAACATGTAGAGCAACATGCTACGATACTTGACGATTAGGAAAAATGTGACAAACATTTTTTTACCCTAGAATAAAACAACCTCCCAAGGACCAACGCTAACAAAAATTAACGAAAAATATTTCTCTTGCATTTTACATGAGTTTTTCATAAACCGACTGGACCGTATCCTTCCTAGCATGGTTCATGATAATTATGAAATTAGTATGTGCGCAATTGATTTTGAGCCAAATGTAAGATAACAAACATGACATGTTTCATCACAATAATTAATACGAAAAATAGCTTTTTAGAACTAATACAAAAAATACTGAAAAAGAAATGTTTCCACCATGTGCCATATCTGAACTCAAATATGCCAGGATCGTGCAGTACTGCAACACAAAGAGAACACGCCATGTCCCTGAATATAAAGATCCAAATAATATTCCGGCAAGTGAAAAAGTAACAATTAGATAGCATAAAGGTTAGAAAGATTGTACTAATTGATAAACAAAATGTGTTATACGCATTAATGCGCATTGTAGCTCATCCAAATGAATCCTACAAAAGAAGCGAGCAAAGACATACCGATATTTTGGTTGCACAACATGGAAGATTTTCCTTTCCGAAGACTCCTATACTGTTTTGACAGGATAATCTAATAAAAACAGTACAAATAAGAATTAAAAAATAGTACACATCCAGTAATAAAAACAGTACAAATAAGAGTTGAAAAGGTAGTATTTTCAACTTCTCGCTGGACATAAACCAAAGTCTATAATTAATCTTGAACAAGCAAAAATAGAATAAAGAATCCATAACTAATTCAGGACACATCCAGCCATCACCCATCGGCCACCCTCCTTTGTGGAGAACGGAGTTGCGACATGCACCTCTGCCCATGTTTTCTCCATGGTGTTCAACTTCAAGTGCGAGAGAGCACAGAGCAGGCATTTACCATGCCCATGGGGAAAGACCTACTAGTAGGCACGAGTCGAAATATCACTTGATTGGGAGCAGGCAAGACCGCAAGTCCTTGATCTAGTTCAAGAAGAGAAGGAGAAGAGCGTGGGGAGGAGGGAGAAGCCCGCTGGACCCTCCTAGGAGATCGTCCTCTATGCGTCCTACCCAGCAAGGACGTGAGATGCATCATCTTCTTCTCTATTTTGGATCCCATTTTCATTTGAGTGGTGAGGATGACAAACTACACGTGAGATTCATCTTCCTTCTTCATTTTTTTTGGGTTCAGAGTGCAGGTGAATTTCGCCATTTTTATAAGGAGTGGATCGACAACTGAAGGGGCTCACGGGGGGATTAAATTTGTGAAAACTGACGGAGAAGCTGGAAAGGAAGAGCCGAGGCCATCTTGAATGCAGACTCCTGTTTGGGGGCTTGCACCATAATTTATAATAAACGTAAATTAATAAAGAAGCACCGGTGTAGTGCCTTTCCAACGCAGGAGCGCCTCCATTCCGTTCGCTGGCCAGGTAGTAACGGAAGATGATGTGGAAATTATGGTGTGGTAGTGGGGCCCATTCGTAAGCCAGTAAAGATATGTTGATGTGGCAGACCTGCTGATGTGGATAGGCTGCATGTCAAGAGAAATAAGATAGTGGGGATGAACTATTTAGGTATTATAGATTCCATAAAAAATCTCCGTGGAGTTTCAGCTTGGTTGGAGTTGTGCAGAATAGGTGGCCTGGCGTAGCTTTTTCAGGTCCAGATTTCCAGCTGCCGGAATTCTCCCTCTTGGTGTGTACCTTGCAAATTATGGGAGAAAAGGCATTAGAATTAATCCAAAAAGTATTTATTATGGATAAAACATTTTGAATATCAGTAAGAAAACATGATGCAAAATGGACGTATCACCCACCAGTCCGGCCCATAAAGAGTAATCCGGCCACCTGAGGACCCCTTAATCCAGGAGTCCCTCAGTAGCCCCTGAACCAGTCTTCGATGACGATGAGTTCGGCTCACGTACTATCTTCGGCATTGCAAGGCGGGTTCCTCCTCCCAAACATATTGAAGCAATACTCCCTACACAAATGTAGTATGTCCGGCTATGCATGCTTAGTACAACCCTTAGCCTTGAAGGCAAGGTATCGAAAAAGGGACACTGTGTCTTTACTGACAACTTTTTAGCAAAACGTCACGTTTGACCCTTTAATACATTGAACCGTTTTCTTGGCTCTAGTTTCGCATTTCGAGGCATAGCCCCATTGGCACGTCTTGTTGAGGCAGAGATTATGCTCGCTTATCGCGGGATTCTCATTAACATGACGTGGGTAACTCAACCGTTCCTTACGCATGATCGCGTTGGGGACCGGCGAGGTTTACAGCTGGAGTGGGGGGACTTTTAGCATTCACCATCTAGAAAAGCATACATATCCTTCCCCTTTCACCCCATGCTCTCCTCAAGCCCTAGCTTCCCAGCCCCCTCAGCCCCACCGCCCACAGCTCCAGTACTCACAACTTTCAACTCCTCCACCACAGCCTCCCTTCCCAGCAATTGCTAGATACGGTTCCAAGGGCAAGTGGGAGGCTTCCACGGTCATGGAGAAGACCGTGAATAATCTCCGAAGTGTGGGCTATCTCGCCGATGACATAGCGCACCGGGTTCCCGATAAGAACTAGGTGATCCCTGTCCCTAAGCCATGTGAGAGGGTGGTTTTCATCTCTCACTTTATTTGGGGCTAGGATTTCCTCTCCACCCCTTTGTTCGGGGCCTCCTATTCTTCTACGGGCTGGATTTCCATGATCTAGCCCCGAACTCTATCCTCCACACATCAGCTTTCATAGTTGTATGTGAGGTGTGATACGTCTCCATTGTATATATAATTTTTTATTGTTCCATGCTATTATATATTCTGTTTTGGATGCTTAATGGGCTTTATTATACACTTTTATATTATTTTTGGGACTAACCTACTAACCCAAGGCCCAGTGCAAATTGTTGTTTTTTGCCTATTTCAGTGTTTCGCTGAAAAGGAATATCAAACGGAATCCAAACGGAATGAAACCTTCGGGAGAGTTATTTTTGGAACCGTATCTTCCCAGAAGACTTGGAGTACACGCGAGGGAACGAGAGAGGTGGCCATGAGGGTCCAGGGCACGCCCAGGGGGGCAGACGCACCCCCACCCTCGTGGGCCCCCTCTGGCTCCCTCGATGCCCTCCTTCCTCCTATTTATATCCATGTACCCTGAAAACATTGAGGCAACAGAGAAAACCCTAATTCCACCGCCGTAACCTTCTGTTCCCGTGAGATCCCATCTTGGGGCCTGTTCCGGAGCTCCGCCGGAGGGGGGTCTACCAGGGAGTGCTTCTACATCAACACCATAGCCTCACCAATGAGTTGTGAGTAGTTTACCACAGACCTTCGGGTCCATAGTTATTAGCTAGATGGCTTCTTCTCTCTTTTTGGATCTCAATACAAAGTTCTCCTCGGTCTTCGAGGAGATCTATTCGATGTAATATTTTTGCGATGTGTTTGTCGAGATCCGATGAATTGTGGGTTTATGATCAAGATTATCTACGAACAATATTTGATTCTTTTCTGAAATCTTTTATGTATGATTATAATATCCTTGCAAGTCTCTTCGAATTATTGGTTTGGTTTGGCCTACTAGATCTATAGTTCTTACAATGGGAGAAGTGCTTGGCTTTGGGTTCAATCTTGCGGTGTCCTTTCCCAGTGACAGCAGGGGCAGCAAGGCACGTATTGTATTGTTGCCATCGAGGATAAAAGATGGGGTTTATACCATATTGCTTGAGTTTATCCCTCTACATCATGTCATCTTGCTTAAAGCATTACTCTGTTCTTATGAACTTAATACTCTAGATGCATGTTGGATAGCGGTCGATGTGTGGAGTAATAGTAGTAGATGCAGAATCGTTTCGGTCTACTTGTCACGAACGTAATGCCTATATATAATGATCATGCCTAGATATTCTCATAACTATGCGCTTTTCTATCAATTGCTTGACAGTAATTTGTTCACCCATCGTAGAATTCTGCTATCATGAGAGAAGCCACTAGTGAAACCTATGGCCCCCGGGTCTATTCTCAACATATTAATCTTCCATCTACTTTACTTTGCTTTATTTACTTTCTGTTCTTATACCAAAAATACCAAAAATATCATACTCTCCTATCTATCAGATCTCACTTTCGTAAGTGACCGTAAAGGGATTGACAACCCCTTATCGCATTGGCTACGAAGTTCTTATTTGTTTGTGCAGGTGTGAGGGACTCGCGTGTGGTCTCCTACTGGATTGATACCTTGGTTCTCAAAACTGAGGGAAATACATACGCTATTGTGCTGCATGACCCTTTCCTCTTCGAGGGAATACAATGCAAGCTCGAGAACTAGCAAGAAGAATTTCTGGCGCCGTTGCCGGGGAGATCTACGCAAAATTCATATACCAAGTACCTATCACAAACCCTTATCCTTCGCACTACATTATTTGCCTCTCGTTTTCCTCTCTCCCACTTCACCTTTGCCGTTTTATTCGCCCTTTTTCCGTTCGTCTTTTTTCTTGCTTGTGCTGCCATGTGCCTTCTATTTGCTTGCATCTTCGCTTGCTAAATTATGGACCCTCATCCACTTGCTAATTTTTTTGAGAGATCCACTTATGATGAACCAATTGCTAGTGAGCTGCGTGCACTAGATTATCTTTATGAGGTTTTGCTTGAAATTTGTGAATCTAAAAATTGTGATGAAGTGTTGAAAGAATAAAATTATGAAGTGATTCATGATAGATCTTTTAATGAAAAACATGATTGCAATGATACTATTGTAAATTCTATTAATGTCAATTGTGTTAATGATATGCAGAACCCTAAGCTTGGGGATGCTAGTATTGCTATGTCCACTACTTGTTGCAATGATCATGATTGGGGTGATGCTTCTTACGATCTTGAAAATTTATTTAAACCCCATGATGATTATGAGATTGATAATAATATTTGATAAAATATAGAAAGTGGGTTTGAAAGAATGCCAACTTTTGATCCTACTACTTTGGATATGGATCAATCTTATGATTTTTTTGAAGGTAGGTTTGGAGAGGTCATGACTTTAGTTAATGTTGATCCCACTATTTTGGAAGAGTGTCAACTTCGCATGCATGTGGATCGTGTTGAGAATATGTTTTGTGATAGCTATATTGTTGAATTTTCTTATGATCCTACATGCAATTATTATGAGACACAAAAATATGGTTGTAGAAATCTTCATGTTACTAAATTACCTCTCTTCATATTGAGATTGATCTTGTTTCTTTCTTCTTCCTTGCATATGCTAGATCTTGCTTGTCTTGCTAATTTGTTTCCCTATAAAATGCCTATGCATAGGAAGTATGTTAGACTTAGATGTGATTTTCACATGTTATTTGATGCTCTTTTTGTGCTTCAAGTCTTGTCTTTCATGTGAGCATCATCAAAATTATCAATGCCTAGCTAGGGGCGTTAAATGATAGCGCTTGTTGGGAGGCAACCCAATTTTATTTTATTTACTTTTGCTTCTGTTTAGTAATAACTAATTCATCTAGCTTCTGGTTAGATGTGGTTTTGTGTTTTAATTAGTGTTTGTGCCAAGTAGAATATTTGGGAAGACTTGTGTGAAGTTTATATGATCATGCTGTAAAAAAAGGAACTTTAGCGCTCACGAGATTGGCTATAATTTTTTACTGGAGAGTGCTATTTAGATGATTATTTTTGCAGGTGATTAATAGACAAATTCCTCACATTTACCTATTTATTTCATTTTTTTGGAGTTACTGAAGTATTGGAAAGTTACAGATTACTACAGACTGTTCTGTTTTTGACAGATTCTGTTTTTCGTGTGTTGTTTGCTTATTTTGATGAATCTATGAGTAGTATCGGGGAGTATGAATCATGGAGAAGTTGGAATACGGTAGGTTTAACACCAATATAAACAAAGAATGAGTTCATTAGTGTACCTTTGAGTGGTGGTTTGTTTTCTTATACTAATGGAGCTCACGAGATTTTTGGCTAAGTTTTGTGTTCTGAAGTTTTCATTTAAAAAAAATTTTGAGTATGGCTTTGATGGACTATGGAATAAAGAGTGGCAAGAGCCTAAGCTTGGGGATGCCTAAGGCACCCCAAGGTAAAATTCAAGGACAACCAAAAGCCTAAGCTTGGGGATGCCCCGGGAAGGCATCCCCTCTTTCGTCTTCATCTATCGGTAACTATACTCGAGACTATATTTTTATTCACCACATGATATGTGTTTTGCTTGGAGCGTCATATATGATTTGAGTCTTTGCTTTTTAGTTTGACACAATCATCCTTGCTGGACACACCTTGTAAGAGAGATAAATATGATTTTGAATTTATTAGAATACTCTATGTGCTTCACTTATATCTTTTGAGCTATATAGTTTTGCTCTAGTGCTTCACTTATATCTTTTAGAGCACGGTGGTGGTTTTATTTTGTAGAAATTGTTGATATCTCATGCTTCACTTATATCCGTTTGAGAGTCTTTTAGAACAGCATGGTAATGTGCTTTGGTTATAAAACTAGTCCTAATATGATAGGCATCCAAGATGGGCATAGTAAAAACTTTCATATAAAGTGCATTGAATATGATGAGAAGTTTGATACTTGATGATTGTTTTGAGATATGAGGATGGTGATATTAGAGTCATGATTGTGGAGTAATTGTGAATTTGAGAAACACTTGTGTTAATGTTTGTGATTCCCGTAGCATGCACGTATGGTGAACCGTTATGTGATGAAGTTGGAGCATGATTTATTTATTGAGAGTCATCCTTTGCGTGGAGGTAGGGATTGCGTGATGGTTAACTCCTACCAACCCTTCCTCTAGGAGCATGCATTGAATACTTTGTTTTGATGACTCGTAGATTTTTGCAATAAGTATATGAGTTCTTTATGACTAATGTCGAGTCCATGGATTATACACACTCTCACCCTTCCACCATTGCTAGCCTCTCTTGTACCGCGCAACTTTCATCGGTACCATACACCCACCATATACCTTCCTCAAAACATCCACCATACCTACCTATCATGGCATTTCCATATCCATTCCGAGCTATATTGCCATGCAACTTTCCACCGTTCCGTTTATATGGCATGCTTCATTATCATTCACATAGAGTCATACTTTGTTCTAGCTTCGAGTTGTAAGTAAATAAAAGTGTGATGATCATCATTATTAGAGCATTGTCCCAGTGAGGAAAGGATGATGGAGACTATGATTCCCCCAGAAGTCAGGATGACACTCTGGATGAAAAAAAAAAGAGGCCATAAAAAAGAGAAAAAAAGAGAAGGCCCAAAGAAAAAAAAAAGAAAAAAAAGAGAGAAAAAGAGAAAAGGGACAATGTTACTATCCTTTTCCACACTTGTGCTTCAAAGTAGAACCATGATCTTCATGATAGAGAGTCTCTTGTTTTGTCACTTTCATATACTAGTGGGAATTTTCATTATAGAACTTGGCTTGTATATTCCAACGATGGGCTTCCTCAAATGCCCTAGGTCTTCATGAGCAAGCAAGTTGGATGCACACCCACTTAGTTTCTTTTGATGAGCTTTCATACACTTATAGCTCTAGTGCATCCGTTGCATGGCAATCCCTACTCACTCACATTGATATCTATTGATGGGCATCTCCATAGCCCATTGATACGCCTAGTTGATGTGAGACTATTTGCCTCCGTTTTTTTCTTCTCCACAGCCACCACTCTATTCCACCTATAGTGCTATATCCATGGCTCACGCTCATGTATTGCGTGAAAGTTGAGAGGTTTGAATTTTTTTGAGTATGAAACAATTGCTTGGCTGAATCCGGGGTTGTGCATGATTTAAATATTTTGTGTGATGAAGAGGGAGCATAGCCAGACTATATGATTTTGTAGGGATAACTTTCTTTGGCCATGTTATTTTGAGAAGACACGATTGCTTTGTTAGTATGATTGAAGTATTATTATTCTTATGTCAATATGAACTTTTATCTTGAATCTTTCGGATCTGAACATTCATGCCACGGCAAAGAGAAATCACATTGAGAATTATGTTAGTTAGCATTCCACATCAAAAATTCTGTTCTTATCATTTACCTACTCGAGGACAAGCAGGAATTAATCTTGGGGATGCTTGATTGTTCCATGCTATTATATATTATGTTTTGGATGCTTAATGGGCTTTATTATACACTTTTATATTATTTTTGGGACTAACCTACTAACCCCAGGCCCAGTGCAAATTGTTGTTTTTTTGCTATTTCAGTGTTTCGCAGAAAAGGACTATTAAACGGAGTCCAAACGGAATGAAACCTTCGGGAGAGTTATTTTTGGAACCGTATCTACCCAGAAGACTTGGAGTACACACGAGGGAACGAGAGAGGTGGCCACGAGGGTCCAGGGCGCGCCCGGGGGGTATGCGTGCCCCCACTCTCGTGGGCCCCCTTTGGCTCCCTCGATGCCCTCCTTCCTCTGATACATGTCCATGTACCCTGAAAACATTGAAGCAACAGAGAAAACCCTAATTCCACCACCGTAACCTTCTGTTCCCGTGAGATCCCATCTTGGGGCCTGTTCCGGAGCTCCGCCGGAGGGGGCATCTACCACGGAGTGCTTCTACATCAATGCCATAGCCTCACCAATGAATTGTGAGTAGTTTACCACAGACCTTCGGGTCCATAGTTATTAGCTAGATGGCTTCTTCTCTCTTTTTGGATCTCAATACAAAGTTCTCCTTGATCTTCGAGGAGATCTATTCGATGGAATATTTTTGCGGTGTGTTTGTCAAGATCCGATGAATTGTGGGTTTATGATCAAGATTATCTACGAACAATATTTGATTCTTTTCTAAAATCTTTTATGTATGATTATAATATCCTTGCAAGTCTCTTCAAATTATTGGTTAGGTTTGGCCTACTAGATCTATAGTTCTTGCAATGGGAGAAGTGCTTGGCTTTGGGTTCAATCTTGCGGTGTCCTTTCCCAGTGATAGCAGGGGCAGCAAGGCACGTATTGTATTGTTGCCATCGAGGATAAAAAGATGGGGTTTATATCATATTGCTTGAGTTTATCCCTCTACATCATGTCATCTTGCTTAAAGCATTACTCTATTCTTATGAACTTAATACTCTAGATGCATGCTGGATAGCGATCGATGTGTGGAGTAATAGTAGTAGATGCAGAATCGTTTCGGTCTACTTGTCACGGACGTAATGCCTATATATAATGATCATGCCTAGATATTCTCATAACTATGTGCTTTTCTATCAATTGCTTGACAGTAATTTGTTCACCCACCATAGAATTCTGCTATCATGAGAGAAGCCACTAGTGAAACATATGGCCCCCGGGTCTATTCTCAACATATTAATCTTCCATCTACTTTACTTTGCTTTATTTACTTTCTGTTCTTATACCAAAAATACCAAAAATATCATACTATCCTATCTATCAGATATCACTTTCGTAAGTGACCGTAAAGGGATTGACAACCCCTTATCACGTTGGCTGCGAAGTTCTTATTTGTTTGTGCAGGTGCGAGGGACTCACGCGTGGTCTCCTACTGGATTGATACCTTGGTTCTCAAAAACCGAGGGAAATACTTACGCTACTGTGCTGCATCACCCTTTCCTCTTCGAGGGAATACAACGCAAGCTCGAGAAGTAGCAAGGTGTTCCTCCGTGTCCCCCCACACTTCGGCATTTGGCTCAAGATATTCAATCTGAAGCCAAAGGTAGTCGACGGGCAACATGCGGATTGCGGGGGAGCCATGGTGAGTAAGCTCCCAAATGCCACTTGGCCCGAATGGGCTTTTGTGGAGACAAACAAGATCTGGGACAGGAGTGGTTCTATATCACCAAACCCTGCGATGCTAAGTGGGCGGCGGCGCCTGCATTCAAACCTGGACCCCTAGAGAGGCTAACCTCATGGACCTCCAAGAGCCCGGATTGGGAGTCTCAGACGGAGGTGCAAGCCCTCCAAAACCGCATCTCCAGTATGATGACAAAGGGCACCCTCCTCACTAACGTGATTCATGTGATGCTCCTCCGTTGCATTCTCCCCTGCAAACACCGAGACTCCCACCTATGGGAGTTTAACCCGGAAGAGCCCCGGAACCTGAAGCACCTCTTCGGCACTACGCACGAAGACATGTGGAAACAACTCTTTAAGGCTCAAAAGGGCTGGCCAGTGGAGACCGAGGACAAGGGCTTCAACAACGTGTTCTCGGCTTCAGAGGTAATCAAAATTCTATCGAATACATATCATGTCGATATTTCAATTATAACAGGAGTTGGAACTGTTACGTTCTATTCAGGCCTGGACGAAGAAGGTGGAGCAGATCAAGTGTGCGGCTTCGCAGCCCGAAGACCCAGCTACGCCTCAACTAACGGCGATGCTGGTTCCGACGCCGTACAAGGCGCCGGAGAAGAAGGACAATAAGAAGGGTAAGGAGGTCAAGAGCAGCCTCCACCCTAAGGGTCCCACGGATACAGTGTCCAGGGAGACCGGCGTCCCCTCCTCCAACGATGAAGAAGAGGAGGAAGAAGAAGAAGAAGAAGAAAACAACTCCCCTATCAAGGCCCAGGGGAGGAACAGGGCGCCCCCCCACCCCCCAGATGCGGGCAAGGCGGCGCCTAGGAAGAAGCTGAACATTCCGGACAGTTCGGACTGAACGTCCGAACACCGATTCCGAGTACAGCTCAGGATCAAGCCCCTGGCCGAATCATAAGTACTCAGACAGTCGATGCTTATGTTTGGTTCAAAATAGCTTTCAGTATTTTAGTAATTTCATTCTGTCTCTATACAGTCCTCGACACGTACTCCCCGAGGCTTCACTATCATCAGGGAATTCTCTAGCGGCAGATATGGTGGAGAGTGACACGCCTCCACGGGGCTCGTCGCCCGTCTTAGGGGACACTGAGGTGTCCTCTCTACGGTCTTCCCCTGCACGAGCAGGTGGGAGTGGGGCGGATGAGAAGGTGCCCAAGGCCAATCCCTCGGCCGCAGCCAGCCAAGGGGGAGCAATCCCCATGGCGACTGACGACGGGGGGCAAAAGCAATCTGGTCCCCCTCCGAACACCGTTCCGGAGCCCAGTGCGGCTCCAGAATCAGGAAGTCAGCCCCCTGTGATGGGGGAGGGAGCAACTCCTCCAACGACGCATGTCGTCAATCCGGAGGCGCCGAACACTTTGGAGGAAGCACTACGAGGTTCTTCCATCGTAGTGGAACACCGCACCCTGATGGGTGCAGTCATGGAGAAGATTCAGTCCGCCAAAAGCAGACTGGATGAAGCCTTCAACAACCTACTGACAGGCTTTGAGGTATGCGATGTAATGTTCTAAAAAGATCTATTTCATTATATATATATAT
>LR738712.1:163995728-164116801 GCA_902687465.1 Secale cereale
GTGTGTGTGTGTGTGTGTGTGGTTTTATAAAACCTGGTATACAGACAGTAGCCCCTGATGCTTTGTTTGATTCTAAACAGAATCGGACAAAGGATCCATGTTATAGCATCTAACAAAGTAGAACTGTGTGTTGTGTTTGAACATGCTTCGTTAGTAGCGGCATCTGTCTAGGCCGCAGAGGTTTTCGAGCTTAATCGGAAGCTTAAACTAGCTGACAAGCATCTTGACCTCGTCAACAAGCGTTTTGATGAAACGCAAGGTATGCGTATTTTCGAAAAATTGAAATGTCGAAACACTATATGGTTGATCTATGTGAGTATGAGCTCATTGTGTGATATGATTTGTGTAACATTTGACACAACTGAGGTCGAGGCCCTTAAGGGCGAGCTTGCGAAGGCCAAGGAAGAGGCCAAGGTGAGCAAAGCGGCTGTCGACCTGAAGGCCGAACAAGCCGTGCGTCAACAGCACGAGTCGCGGGTGGCCGAATTCAAAGAAGAGCTGCGAGATGCCATTCGCAAGTGCGAGGTGTTGGAGCAGAAGACTTCAGAGCAAGCATCCGCACTCAATACGGCAATTAATGATGCCAAGGAGGCGCGGAGCGCATCACGCAACGCTCGTGAGGAGATCAAACAAGCGCCGCAAATAGCGGCTGGTAAGGCCTTTCTTTTGCAGAGTATCTTCGGAGGTCAGAGGTATCTTGCGCTGACGTGATTGTGGAGTTCTCCAGGCACGTTTGCAGATCCCCCAAAGAGCATCGCCGCCGCCGCCCAATTCTTCTGAGCCGAGGAGGGGAACGATACGGAGAAGTTGTTCTTGTCGCAATTCCTTGTGCCAGAACATCCAGTACCTCTGAACGACCATATGAAGCAGCTGGTCGTGCTGCACAACATGGTGGGTACGGCCATGAAGGACTTGATAGTCTGGCTAAGGCCCGCTGATCCAATCCCAAGTAGCTACTTTGGGTTGGTGAAGCGGCTTGTCTATGCGAGGCCGCGGGTCGACGCTGTGAAGTGTTCGACCTGCATAGAAGGTGCACGAATGGCCTTCGCCCGCGTCAAGGTGCACTGGGCGAAGATGAAGGCCGCTAAAATAGCGACTGCTGGGCCTCCAGAGGGCAAGGATCACTGGAAGCCAAAAAGGTATTTTGGTGATGTCCTAGAAGGAGCCCGCCTTGTAGAGGGCCAGTGCTCAAAGGATGTAATCTTTGAGTGATTGTGTTCAGATTTGTAAAGACTAAGATTATGAACCGATGTATATATGATTTTGCGCTTTTGTATTGTAAGCGTTTTTTCCTCCTGCGCGGCCGTTTATTTATATCTGAAAGTTTCCAGTCGTCGGCTTCAACCCCCATGTAGATACTACAGGGGTGTTCGGTAATGCGCGTGAACACTCTTTATCCAACGTCTTGGTCAATAAAGGAGGTGTCCGCGGAACGAACCAGGCAATTAGACTATGTGGCTTTAATGCTTTCACTTAGCCATAGGAGCTTGACTTGTGGGGCTAAGTACTAGCCCCTAGTGCGTGTGCGGCTTTTCGAACCATGGAGCCCACTTTACGCAGCTGAGCGAAGACCAACCCCTCGTATAACACAGAGTAGATCACTATCGATCGTAGTATAACACTAAGTCACCGAATCGCTGACCAGCTCTCGCTCCATCATGACAGTCAGTTTTCGGCTTTCTCTACTAAGGTACTTGACCGGACGAACCAGAAGTACAATCGCAATAGTTCTCCCTTTACTACCTTAGCCGAATAATGCAGAACATAAGGTTGTAAGCACAGGAGCCAGGCAACCCAACTATAGACCCAAGACATGATTCGGAGCCGATGCATATAATGCAATATCCGGGATGCCGAACAGTTCCCTATAGGTGTTCGGACTTGGAGGTGCGCCAGGCCCGAATACAGCCCCTGGTATTAAGTCCAGGTATTAAGGCACATGTGGCAATCTGACGTTGGGAGAAAACATAGGTGGTAATAAAATGAACTCCAAGCGAATTGGAACCAAACTGCTTCTTTTATATCCCGTTTAATATGGCGAGCCATGTGGTTACAGATAATGCTGATAACATCTTTGGGCACCAACAGAAGAAAAGGAAAAATAAGAAAAAAGAGAGAAAAGGTTTACACAGAGCCTGAATCTAACGAAAAAGAAATTCCGACGGGGGCCCCTGCTGCACGTCTGCGCCGTTTTCTCCTTTGTGATGTGTCCTTGAAAAGGGGAGTTATGATGGCTGCCTGTAAAGAAAGGAAAGAGAACTCTGGAGAAGGATGTTCTGCACGGTCGTAGATAAGGTGGGTTCTTTTAATGAACCATTGAAAGAAACTATAATTTAGAGTCCGAATAGGCTCAAGCCGAACTATGGACTATTTGTATGCAGTGTGCCCCCAGCGCCGCCCAAGGTATTTTAAGGGCATAATTGTGTACGCGAGGTACATATGCTACTACCTTATGGGGCAGTCGACAGGGGCGTAACTGCTAATCAAGCTCAGGTTCCTCTAAGCTGCCGCATTGTAGTGCGGGCCGAACATGTTTAGCAGTATCTATGGTCTTGGCGACCGATGAACTATTCGGCTTGAATAAGCCCCTTTGGACCTCGGCTGCTAGGGATGCAGTGTCCTCCTCTATACGGAGGGAGCGCTCCATGTTTCTGTTGACCGTGATGATGCCGCGTGGTCCGGGCATTTTGAGCGTCAAGTAAGCATAATGTGGGACCGCATTAGAGCGGGCGAAGGCCGTTCTTCCGAGTAGTACGTGATAGACACTTCGGAAAGGAGCGATGTCGAAGATTAACTCTTCGCTTCGAAAGTTATCAGGAGAGCCGAATACGACCTCCAGTGTTAATGAGCCCGTGCAGCGGGCTTCTACGCCTGGTATCACTCCTTTAAAGGTAGTGCTGCTGGGCTTAATTCTTGATGGGCCTATCCCCATCTTGCGGACAGTGTCTTGGTATATCAAATTGAGACTGCTGCCACCGTCCATAAGGACTCAAGTAAGATGATATCCATCAATTACAGGATTGAGCACTAGGGTCGCCGAACTTCCATGACGGATACTGGTTGGGTGATCCCTGTGATCAAAGGTGATCGGGCAAGCCGACCATGGGTTGAACTTGGGGGGCGACAGGCTCTACGACATAAACGTCCCTGACTGCGCGCTTGCGCTCCCTCTTGGGGATATGGGTAGCGTAGATCATATTCACGGTTTTTACCTTCGGTGGAAATTTCTTCTGTCCCCCAGTGTTCGGCTGGCGAGGTTCATCCTCATCTTCGCTTTGAGGCCCTTTCCCCTTGTGTTCGGCATTTAACTTGCTGGCCTGTTTGAAGACCCAACAGTTTTTGTTGGTGTGGTTTGCAGGTTTGTCAGGAGTGCCATGGATCTGGCAATACCTTTCTAGTATCTTGTCCAGGCTAGATGGACGGTCTCTGTTGCTCTTGAATGGCTTCTTCCGTTGATCGGGCCTGGAGCCACTGAATCCGGTGTTTACTATCGTGTCATTTGTGTCTCCGGTGTTGTTTCCATGCTTGTTCTTACTGAGTCATGGCTTGCCGTTGCCGTCCCTGACTTCGGATGTGCCAGGGTTGCTATTGCTATTGCTGCTACGAGCTAGCCAGCTGTCTTCTCCCGTGCAAAAGCGGGTCATGAGTGTAGTAAGGGCTGCCATTGTCCTTGGCTTCTCTTGGCCGAGGTGTCTAGCCATCCACTCATCCCAGACACTGTGTTTGAATGCCGCTAAGGCCTCGACGTCCAGACAGTCAACAATTTGGTTCTTTTTAGTTAAGAACCGATTCCAAAGCTTGCGGGCTGACTCCCTGGTTTGCTGGATTATGTGACTTAGATCGTCAGCATCCAGGGGCCGGACATAAGTCCCTTGAAAGTCAGCGTGAAAAGCATCCTCAAGCTCTTCCCAGCTTCCAATGGAGTTATCTGGGAGGATGTTTAACCAGTGCCGAGTTGACCCTTTCAGCTTGAGAGGTAAGTATTTGATGGCATGGAGGTCATCCCCACGAGCCGTGTGGATGTGAAGAATAAAGTCATCTATCCATACAGCAAGATCCGTCGTTCCATCATATGCATCGATGTTTACGGGTTTAAACCCTTCTGGAAATTGATGATCCATCACTTCATCGGTGAATCCAGGGGGTGTGCAACGCCCGTGTATCGTGTGACATCATGGCATAGTTCGGATGGTATCTTTGTTTGGTGTTGGTTCCGAACTTGATTGTGCCCAGCGTGTGTGGGCCAGCGTCTCGCATGGGAGCACTTTCTCTTGATTCGTAGATTGATCTGGCCTGACTGACTTTTTTATTCAGGTCCCGACATAAATCGTACTTATGGCCCTGAGCCATTGTATCCTTTCCTTTACGGTGGGGAGGTGCAGGCTGGTGTACCGCATTGCTGGCCGCTTTGTCTCATCCACGAGGTGGTCGGTCTGGTAGATCGTCCTTATCGTACTTCCGCGAGATTGGCGCGATGGCCTCGCCGTCGAATTGGGGCAGCAGTTTGCGTTTGTGATAGCTTTTTGTTTGGCGCTCACGGCAGTACTTTCTTCAGCGTCTAGCACTTCATTCCATCTGTCATTGAGCGTATCCTGGTCGGCTTTAAGCCGTTGCTGCTGTTTTTTCAAGCTCCTTGATGTAGCAATGAGCTGTTGCTGAAAGCATTTTTGTTCGAGGGGTTCCTCTAGGACTATGAATTCTTCGTCTCCCAGGCTGACGTCCTCTTCGGAGACAGGTGAATAGTTGTTGTCTTTGGAATCATCGTGATCGGCGATTTATTCAGGGTTGTGTTCACCATCTTCCCGCTCGTCCTGCTCCACCGCTGGCTCTACGGGGTCATCGGCTTCCTCCGAATTTTCATTGTCTCTGGTGCCGGTGTTACTTTCCTTTCGTTTACGCGATCGTGAGTGGCGTTTCTGACGCCGACGTTTAGGAGGTTCATCGACGGCCTTATCCTGCTCTAGATCGTTATCGCCATCGTCTTCTTTCTCATTGGGTGTATCCACCATGTACACATCGTAGGTAGAAGTGGCCGTCCATCGCTCAGCCACGGGCGGGTTTGTACTTAGATCGGCTTCAATGTCGTGGTCCATCCCATCGACGTCTTCGAAAGCATAGTCTAGTAGATCGGTTAAGTCTTCGACCATGGCTACCAAGTGGGTGGTGGGTGGGAAGAAAAATCCTCTGTCTTCAGCCCCCAGTTCAAACTCGGCATATGATGACCCACAAGTGTAGGGGATCTATCATAGTCCTTTCGATAAGTAAGAGTGTCGAACCCAACGAGGAGCAGAAGGAAATGATAGGCAGTTTTCAGTAAGGTATTTCCTGCAAGCACTGAAATTATAGGTAACAGATAGTTTTGTGATAAGATAGTTGGTAGCAAGTGACAAACGGTAAAAGTAAATAAGGTGCAGCAAGGTGTCCCAATCCCTTTTGTAGCAAAGGACAAGTCTAGACAAACTCTTATATAAAGGAAAGCGCTCCCGAGGACACATGGGAATTATCGTCAAGCTAGTTTTCATCACGATCGTCTGATTCGCGTTCGGTACTTTGATAATTTGGTATGTGGGTGGACCGGTGCTTGGGTGCTGCCCTTACTTGGACAAGCCTCCCACTTATGATTAACCTCTAATGCAAGCATCCGCAACTACAAAAGAAGTATTAAGGTAAACCTAACCATAGCCTGAAACATATGGATCCAAATCAGCCCCTTACGAAGCAACGCATAAACTAGGGTTTAAGCTTCTGTCACTCTAGCAACCCATCTACTTATTACTTCCCAATGCCTTCCTCTAGGCCCAAATAATGGTAAAGTGTCATGTAGTCGACGTTCACATGACACCACTAGAGGAGAGACAACATACATCTCATCAAAATATCGAACGAAGACCAAATTCACATGATTACTAATGGCAAAACTTCTCCCATGTCCTCAGGAACAAAAGTAACTACTCACAAGACATAATATTGTTCATGATTAGAGGGGTATTAATATGCATAATGGATCTGAACATATGATCTTCCACCAAATAAACCAACTAGCATCAACTACAAGGAGTAATCAACACTACTAGCAACCCACAGGTACCAATCTGAGGTTTGGGTACAAAGATTGGATACAAGAGATGAACTAGGGTTTGAGAGGAGATGGTGCTGGTGAAGATGTTGATGAAGATAGCCCTCCCCAAGATGGGAGAGTTGTTGGTGATGATGGCAGTGACGATTTCCCCCTCTCGGAGGGAAGTATCCCCAGCAGAACAGCTCTGCCGGAGCCCTAGATTGGTTTCCGCCTCGGTTCCGCCTCGAGACGGCGGCGTCTGGTCCCGAAAGCCTCCTCCTGATTTTTTCCAGATCAAAACGCTTCATATAGGAGAAGATGGGCACCGTGGGCCTGCCGGCTGGCCCTCGAGGCACGGGGGCGCGCCCCCACCCTCGAGGCCAGCTGCTGGCCCCTCTCATGGGTTTCTTTCGCCATATATTTTTTGTATTTTCCAAAACGATGTTCTGTGGAGTTTCAGGGCTTTTGGAGTTGTGCAGAATAGGTTTCTAGGGTTTGCTCCTTTTCCAGCCCAGAATTCCAGCTGCCGGCATTCTCCCTCTTCAAGTAAACCTTGCAAAATAAGAGAGAAAAAGGCATAAGTATTGTGACAAAACATGTATAAGCAGCCCATAATGCAATAAATATCAACTTATAAGCATGATGCAAAATGGACGTATCAACTCCCCCAAGCTTAGACCTCGCTTGTCCTCAAGCGAAAGCCGATATCGAAAAATATGTCCACATGTTTAAAGATAGAGGTGTCGATAAAAACAAAATACGGACATGAGGGCATCATGATCATTCTCATAACAGCAACTTATATAAATATAGTCATATGATTCTTATGCTAAAGTAACAATTCATCCACAATATCAATGTCGGTGTACTAAAGTAGGGGTACCTTAGTATCCCGACTTGTGCACGGGTAGTAGCAGCGTCCCGTGGCAAGGCTTGCCACGCGCCCGCCAAGGCCCGCTCTGGATCCTTTGGAGCCATTCAAGAACAAAGTATTCAAGTTAAAGAAACAAGACCCTGGCAAGAGGAGCTTGCCAGGAAGGCCAAGCATGGCATTTCAGGAGACTTGCCGTGGCGCATCGCGCACCCCGGCAAGGCCCGGAGAGCGACAAACTCCCGGGCGCGACAAGATAATGACCGCGGCAAGGTGCAATCCGCGGCAAGCTCCCACTACGTGCCCGCGCTCTAGCTCATCCGGCCACGCGTCGCCCTGGGGCCCTTCCAGGTGCACGTGGCGGAAGGCTATGCAGCCTGGGGTACACCGTGGCGAGCCGCGATGACGAGGCCACCATCGTGGCGAACGGAGACGCCCTGACGGACGCTTTTTGCACTGTTTGGGGCGACGGCGAAGGGCATTCAATGCCCTTGTCCCCTGCCGTCAGGGTTAGGTACAGAACACTGTACATACACTGTACATACACTATTCCAACTAATACCGTTTTTACGTTTTTACCCTCATCTACGTTGCCACCTGTCGGTGACCCCTTTGACCTATAAAAGGAGGCCCATGCGCAACGTAGAGGGGGTTCTGATCCTCGATCACTCTCACGCTCGGTGTTGCCAGCGACAAGCACTGTAGCTCTCCTCGCTCCCGAGCTAAGAACACAATACAAACCAAGGCAGGAGTAGGGTTTCACGCATCCGTGCGGCCCGAACCTGGGTAAACTGCTCGCGTGCTCGCCTCGATCCGCTCTTCGTGCACCCTCCACTCCCTTGCCGTACCGAAAAGGGGCTCCGGCCCATAGGTGTTCGTGGGCGATCAGTTTCCCCGACATCTTTGGCACGCCAGGTAGGGGGCGTCGAGGTTGTGCGAACCTGATCCGGCGTTCACGCGGGCGAAAACTTCATCAACTTCATCGACATGCCGCCGAAGAAGAAGGCTTCAGAGGTAGCAGGCCTGTCCGCGTCGATCCCACCATCGCCGGAGCCAACGGTCGGTGGGGTAGACGCTGGCGGAAGGATGGACGCCGGTGAGGAAACTCACGGCGCCGCCAAGTCCAAGGACAAGACGGACGACCGGGCGCATTCCAAGACCACGGCGTCCGTGCACGCACCGCGCCCCTCTCAGGAGGTGCCGGACCGGCAGCGACATGGTACACAAGGTACCATACGCTTGCTGGGACAAGGTCAAGTTGGTGGGTCGCGGGATGCTCAAGGCCAACGTGCTGGCACGAGCAAGGCGTGGTCGCCGGGACGAGACCCTGCTCCTTCTAACGCAGTTAGAAGTCCGAGCATATCTCGCTCCTCGCACCGCTCGCCATCGCTCCCCTCCACTCCAGCAGAAGCTCTAGCTCGAGCTCAGCTGCTCCTCGATTTCCCTCCAGCGGCAGACAAGGCCGAAGACTGGAGGGCCACCATCCAAAGCCTCATCGCCTTCGCCAACAACGACACGCCACAGCAGCCGACGACGTCGCGGCCGCGGCAAGTCAGCCAGGCGCGGGCTGATGGAGACAAGACCGCCGGGGGGTGCAACTACCGTGCACTCCCCACCCCGAAGGCCGAAATCGCCGACTCGCCGAATCAACATCGACGACGACTCCACGGCGTCGTCGGATCCGCGAGCTCGCCGCGATCAACGCCAAGTCCTCGACGACAGACGACAAGAAGACGCTCGAACTCGCATCGAGCGTCGAAGAGAAGCGCGACGACAATCCGACCAGCGCGCTGGGCCCGCTGTCGACATGCACGCGCCCGGAGAACCAGGCGGCTTGCCGTACGCGGCGGGTTGCCCTGCGTTCACCCGTGAGCTACGGCAAGTCCAGTGGCCCAGCATGAAGAATTTCAAGCCCGACGTACCCGAGAAGTACGACGGCAAGACTCATCCGTCAGAGTTCCTCAGCATCTACACCATCGCGGTGCATGCTGCCGGGGGACGCGACGAGAAGATATTAGTGAACTACTTCCCGCTCGTGCTCAAGCCGAACGTCAGATCTTGGCTCATGCACTTGCCGGAGAACTCCATCTCTTCTTGGGCCGACCTGTGCCATCAGTTTGTCGGCGCCTTCACGGGCGGCCACAAGCCCCATGGCCAGGAGAGCGACCTGCATATACTTGCCCAGAAGGAAGGAGAGTCCCTGCAAAAGTACATTCAAAGATTTAGCCGCGTCCAGCACAACATCCCGGACGTCCACCCTGCCGTGGTTATTAGCGCGTTCCACCAGAACGTGCGTAACCGCCGGATGAGGGAGGAAATGGCGATGTGCAAGATACGAGACGTCAGTGAGCTCTATGCCCTGGCCGACAAGTGCGCATGCGCTGAAGAGGGGAGGAGACTCCCCGGGGAGGATACTGGAGCAGGGGGAACAGACAGTGAGGATGCCGACCCGGCAAGGAAAAACCGGCGGCGGAACAACAAGAAGAAGAAGAACAAGGAAGTACTGGTCGCAGAGCAGTCCGGCAAGGAGGCTGGCGCCAAGAAAGCTCAGGCTGGTGGCTCCGGCAAGGAAGCTAACACTGTAGCAGCCGCCGACAAGCAGGACGGCTCCGACAAGCAGTACTGGAAGATCCACCGCACCAAGGGCCACGATCTCCAGAACTGCAAAAGGGTCGAGTACCTCGTCGAACAGCAGAAGGCTGAGTACGAGCGACGCGACAAAGAGAAGGCCCGGGGAGGTGGAGGAGAGTCCGGCAAGAAGCGGCCATTCAATGGTCGGGGAGGACGCCGCGGCAAGGCCAAGCAGCGGCAAGGAGATAGACCTCCCCGCGGCCGCGACAAGGACGAAGACGAAGACGACGACGAAGACATGGATGACGGAGACAACAGCGAGCAGGAGTTCCAGAAGGCCACAGAAGTTCTTTGCGTCGATGGAGGTGCCTCTCTGCATACTTCCCACCGCCAACTCAAACAATGGGTGCGGGAAGTTAATGCAGCAGAGCCACCCGTCGAGTCGCGCAAACTCCTGAAGTGGTCCAGCACGCCCATCATCTTCGACATTGAGGATCACCCTGACCGCACAACTGCGGTCGGGTGTTTGCCGATATTGGTTTCACCAACCATCCGCAACCTCAAGGTCACCAAGATGCTGGTTGACGGCGGGGCCGGCCTGAACCTGATCTCCTCTGCTGTGGTCCGGAAACTACAGATCCCCGACAGCGAACTCGAGGAAACCGACACATTCCAAGGAATCAACCCGGGAAGGAGCAAGCCGAAGGGGAAGATCACACTGCCAGTGATTTTTGGCGGAGAGCTGAACTTCAGGACTGAGAGGATCACCTTTGACGTTGCCGATATCCCATTGCCTTACAATGGGATACTTGGCCGTCTGGTGCTCGCAAAGTTCATGGCAGCCTCTCACTACGCCTACAACATGCTCAAGATGCCAGGCCCGATAAGCGTCATCTTTGTCCCCAGCGACAGGAAGGACGCGCTTATCTGTGCCGACAAGATTTACAAAGACGCAGCAGCCGCAACGGACAATGAGACACTTGCCGCTGAAGCTCCCGAGGGGAAGAACAAGACTAAGTCCAGCAAGAGCTCTGGGGCTCATTGTGGCAAACGCACCTCCTCGGAGTGCTGCGCTGCCGTCGAGGACGCACCATCGAGCTCCACCGGCAAGTGCAAGAAGAGAATGGCAGCTCCGCCTGCAACCAAGAAGGTGTCCGCCAAGGAGGACGGCACTGGTGGTACTTTCACCATCAGTGCTACGCTCGATCCTAAATAGGAAAGCGCGCTCGTTACTTTTCTGCGGGCGAGTGTCGACGTGTTTGCATGGCAACCGTCTGACATCCCCGGTGTTCCCAGGAAAGTGATTGAGCACAAGCTTGCCGTTTGTCCTCACGTGCTGCCCGTCAAGCAGAAGGTCAGAAAGCAAGCGGTGGAACGCCAAGAGTTTATCGCTGAGGAAATCAAGAAGCTGGAAGCAGCAGGCCTTGTCAGAGGTGTACTTCATCCCACGTGGTTGGCCAACCCTATTGTAGTGCGCAAGGCAAATGGGAAGTGGAGGCTTTGTATAGACTTCACTGATGTGAATAAAGCTTGTCCTAAAGATCCATTTCCCTTGCCGCACATTGACCAGATCGTTGACTCCACGGCTGGATGTGAGTTGCTTTCGTTTCTTGATGCATACTCAGGATATCACCAGATATTTATGGCTGAAGAAGATGAAGAGAAGACCGCGTTCATTACTCCATGTGGCACTTACTGCTTCATACGCATGCCCTTTGGATTGAAGAATGCAGGTTCAACATTTGCAAGGGTAGTCCACACTGCTTTTGAGCCACAGATACACAGGAATGTAGAAGCTTACATGGATGATATAGTGGTCAAGAGCAAGGACAAAGATACCCTAATTCAAGATTTAGATGAAACTTTTGCGAATCTGCGCAAGATACAACTCAAGCTTAACCCCGAGAAGTGCGTGTTCGGAGTCCCCTCCGGCAAGCTTCTCGGTTTCTTTGTGTCTCAAAGAGGGATTGAAGCCAATCCCGACAAGATCAAAGCCATCGAGCAGAACGAAGCTCCGAAGCGCGTCAAGGATGTACGAAGGCTTGCCGGCTGTGTGGCTGCACTCAGCAGGTTCATTTCTAAGTCTGCAGAACGCGCCCTGCCGTTTTTCAAAATCTTGAAAAAGGCGGGTCCAATGAAATGGACTCCGGAAGCGGAGGCGGCGTTGCAAGACTTGAAAGGGTACCTATCCTCCACTCCAATACTTGTCGCACCTAGACCACAAGAGAAGTTCCTGCTGTACTTAGCAGCAACCAATCAAGTGGTTAGTGCTGCGTTAGTAGCGGAAAGGGAGGCAGATGAGGAGCCCATAGCCCCGGCAAGCACATCCAGCGACAAGCAGGGGGCTTCCCCGACAAGCTCTGGCCCCGAGAAGGATGAATCTGCGCAGATGCAAGAAGAGGTACGGAAGAAGATGGTGCAGCGCCCAGTTTATTTTGTTAGCTCCCTCTTGCAGGGGGCTAGGTCAAGATACTCTAGGGTGCAGAAGCTGCTTTTCGGTCTCCTCATGGCCTCGAGAAAGTTGCGCCATTACTTCCAAGCACATGAGATAACGGTGGTCACTCGTTTCCCGCTGAAGAAGATATTACAAAATCCAGAAGTGACAGGCAGGATTGTCGAGTGGGCACTGGAGCTGTCAAGCTTTAGCCTCAAGTTTGAAAGTACTTCAACCATTCAGAGCAGAGCATTGGCAGAGTTCATAGCAGAATGCACACCAACGCCGGACGAAGAGATTCCAGAGACAAGCATCCCCGTCAAAGAAGCGAGCAAAGAATGGATAATGTACTTCGATGGTGCCTTCTCGCTGCAAGGCGCCGGTGCTGGCGCGCTGCTTGTCGCGCCCACCGGAGAGCACCTCAAGTACGTTGTCCAGATGCATTTTCCCAAGGAGCAAGCAACGAACAATACTGCAGAGTATGAAGGTTTGCTTGCCGGCCTCAGAATCGCAGTAGAGCTTGGGATCAAAAAGCTGATTGTGAGGGGTGATTCGCAGTTGGTTGTCCGACAAGTAAACAAGAGCTACCAGAGTCCGTTGATGGAAGCATACGTCGACGAAGTGAGGAAACTTGAAGAACACTTTGAAGGCTTGCAGATGGAGCACGTTCCAAGAGCTCAGAATGACGTCGCAGACGGCCTGTCAAAGTGTGCTGCACTAAAGCTACCTGTGGAACCAGGGATCTTTGTGCTCAAGTTAACTCAACCATCCGTTACACCATCAATTGGACAAAGTAAGAAGAGAAAGTTGGTCTCCGGTGACTACTTGCCAGCAGAACTTCCTGAAGCCGCCGCCAAGGTCCCCAAGATCAATGACAAAATTGCTGAGGAACAGTCTACTCCTGCAGACCCAAGGGTTTGTACAGTTGAAGCAGGCGTTCTCGACAAGCTTTGCCCCGGCAAGCTTGCCGGGGAACGTCAAGCTCCGGCCGAGCCACAGGTTCTTGTCGTAGAAGCTAACGTTCCCGCAGAAGCACTGATGCCTTTAGTCCTTGTTGTTGAGCCTCAGGCTCCAGCATGGGCATAGCAGATTGTCCGTTTCCTTCAAACAGGAGAACTTCCCGAAGAGCCAGAAGAAGCAGAAAGAATAATCCGGCAGTCAAGTATGTATCAGTTCGTCGGCAATGAACTATACAGAAGAAGACTCAACGGTGTTAGACTGAAGTGTGTTCCCCGGGAAGATGGGCAAAAGCTGTTGGCAGAGATACATGGAGGCATATGTGGCCACCACATTGGCGCAAGAGCACTTGCCGGCAAGGCGTTCCGGCAAGGTTTCTTTTCGCCAGAAGCCCTCCAAGATGCAACTGCACAAGTAACCAAGTGTGAAGCGTGCCAGTTCCATGCCAAGCAAATACATCATCCAGCTCAAGCTCTCCAGACGATCCCTTTGTCCTGGCCATTTTCGGTCTGGGGGCTCGATATCCTCGGCCCCTTTCCCCGCGCAGCCGGGGGCTTTGAGTACTTGTACGTCGCCATCGACAAGTTCACAAAGTGGCCGGAAGTGGAACCAGTGAGGAAGGTGACCGCACAGTCAGCAGTCAAGTTCTTCAGGTCAATTGTTTGCCATTTCGGAATCCCTAACAGGATCATCACCGACAACGGCACACAATTCACAAGTCGCACCTTCATGCAATACGTCCAAGACCTTGGCGCCAAGGTCTGCTTCGCTTCTGTTGCTCACCCGAGGAGCAACGGTCAAGCAGAGAGGGCAAACGCTGAAGTGTTGCGCGGGCTCAAGACAAGAACTTTCGACAGACTACACAAATGCGGAAGAAACTGGATTGAAGAGTTGCCGGCGGCTCTTTGGTCAATCAGAACGACACCAAATCGAGCCACTGGACAGACACCCTTTGCTCTTGTCTATGGAGCAGAGGCAGTTCTCCCCACGGAACTCGTATACGGGTCGCCTCGAGTGCTCGCTTACGATGAGCTCGAGCAAGGGCAGCTGCGACAAGATGACGCATTGCTCCTTGAGGAGGACCGTCTTCAGGCTGCTGTACGAGCTGCTCGATACCAGCAAGCTTTGCGCCGCTACCATAGCCGCAAAGTTAAAGCCAGAAGTCTCGAGGAAGGCGACCTTGTTCTTCGGCGCGTTCAGTCCGCCAAGAATTTCAACAAGTTGACGCCGAAGTGGGAAGGCCCTTATCGGGTGAGACAAGTTACAAGGCCCGGCGCTGTCCGCCTTGAGACCGAAGAGGGCTTACCGGTGAGCAAGTCCTGGAACATCGAGCACCTTCGCAAGTTTCACCAATAAGGCGCGGTTGCCGTGATCCGTGATACGTCCAAAATGCATCACTATTTTGTATCGTAATTCATCTTTATTCATTGATATATTTCACGTTATGATGATGTTCTTATGTTGTTTTGGTCTATTTTACACAGTTTGCAACTCTCCGGTGCCGGAACAGCAGACGCAGAATTCAGCAGGAAAAAGTGGATACTAAGTTGCTGAAGAAGAACACCTCCAAATTACCTGAAAATCGACGGGAGGTATTTTTCAGACGAATAACGAAGACACGCAAAAGGGGAGTCAGAGGGGGGCCACAGGGTGCCCAGGCGGCCTGGGGGCGCCCCCCTGGCCGCGCCGGGGGGGGCGCCTGGAGCCCCTGGCCCACCTCTGGTCGCCCCCTTTTGCATATATGTTCTTCGTCCCCCGAAAACCCTAGGCACGGGACTTTTTACGGAGTTCCGCCGCCGCTTCGAGGCGGAAACCTGCAGAGAAGAAAAGGGCATCTCCGGCGGGCAGATTCCGCCGGGGAGATCACCTCCCGGAAGGGGAGATCGTTGCCATCGTCATCACCATCATCACGGGCATCATCGAGATCATCATCAACATCATCCCCAACACCAGCACCATCTCCATCTTCATCCAAATCTCATCTTTCCATCGCAACTCGTGTTGTAACTTGTACTACCTATCCTCTCTACTCCATCGGTGTTGATTACTACTTTGTAGTGAATGCTATTGAGTTTTGTTGGAGAAATATTATTATGTCCAGATTGTTTATCACATATTTATCCCCACTGATCATGATCTCTTTTATGTCTTGTGAGTAGTTACCTTAGTTCTTGAGGACATGGGGAAAGTCTTGTTGTTAGTAGTCATATGCTGTTGAAGTAATATGTGTTGTTTGATACTTAAGTTGAGTTGTCATTCTACTAGTGGTGTTGTGTGAGTCGAACACCCAACACTTCGCCTTATTAAGGACCTAGGAGAATACATTGTGCATAAAGAATGCTTATGGTGGGTTGCCGGAGTGACAGAAACCTGAACCCCAGTTCGCACGCTTTTGCATAAGGGAATAATGGATCCTCGATCGTATTGCTATGGTTAGGCTTTTGCCTTAAATTCTATCTTGTATTTGCGGATGCTTGCAAGGTGTTTAATCATAAGAGTGCATTCATCTTAGTCTAGAGAGTGCACTAGCATAGATCCACCCACTCAACACTTATCAACACATATCATAGTATCGATACGGAATATGGCGAAAGCACGTGACTACCTCTTCTGTGTGTCCTCAAGAACGCTTTAGTCTTTATAAGTTCAGTTGCTAGGCCTCTCCTTTGCTAAGAAAGGATTGGGCCACTTGTTACTCTCAGTATCTTTTACATTACTTGCCTTTACATTCCTGTTGCTTATATCGAGAAAACCCCTAAAAGTTATCTTTCAGTGCTTGCAGTAATTTCTTGCTCAGAATCGCTTATCAATACCTTCTGCTCCTCGTTGGGTTCGACACTCTTACTTATCGAAAACGCTGCAACAGATCCCTTACGGTTGAGGGTCATCAAGTACCGTTTTCTGGCGCCGTTGCCGGGGAGCGTAGCGCTATTGGTAAAGTGAAACTGGTAAGAAAGTCTTTTTATAATTCTGTTTTTATTTTTGCTATTGCTGCTCTTTGTCCTTATGGATAACCCTATTATTGGAGCGTTGCTTGCGGGAAGACACCCCACACCTGTGGTGGTTGATCCTCCCCCTACTGAAATTGTGCCTTATAAAATACCAGCTGGCATTATCAATTATGTTTTGGCTAATCGTTATGCAGGAGACAGACATCCTGGTGAACACTTGCTATATTTGTCACGACTATGTTCATTATTTAAGCTTGCAGGTGTATCGAGGGAGTTTGTCATGAGGAAATTGTTTGCTGTATCCCTTATAGATAAAGCTTCAGATTGGTATGGGCTTCTCGATAACTCACACTTGCTGGACTGGCAGGAGCTTATGTCTCTTATCTATACTAAGTTTTATCCTCTTCATGAAATTCATCGAGACAGGAATTATATATATAACTTTAGGTCTCGTGACGGAGAAAGCATTGCTCAAGCTTGGGGGAGACTGAAGTCTCTAATGCTCAAATGCCCAATTCATAAGCTTCCCAAGGAAATTATACTTACAAATTTTTATGCCAGGCTTTCTCGTCAGGATAAGGAGATGCTGGATGCCTCCTCTAGTGGGGTATTTCTGAAAAAGAGTGTTGAAGAAAGGTGGGATCTCCTTGAAAGAATCCAGAGGAATACTGAAGATTGGGAAATTGATAAAGGTATTGAACCCGCTATAAATTATGAACATGATTATATTGAGAGCTATGTGGAAACTGATTACTTCAATACTTTTTGCTCTAAGATTGGTTTTGATTCCCATCTAGTGATTGATTTGTGTAAGAATTTTGCCTCTCACGTTGATTCTTTTAAAAAGAAGAAAGACCAGCACCATGCACCTTTTAAAGAACCACCTGTTGATATTTATGTTGTTGAGCCTATTTTGCCTGCAGTTATATATGAACAGCCTCCTTTTCCCACGAGGATAAAGGAGCACTCTCTTATGACAGGCATAATAAATAAAAGTGAGAGAAGAGTTGATGAACCTGAGGACCAGATCAGGGTCGATCCTCGAGTTGCATTGATTAAAGACCTTGTTACTGATGATGTTTTGGATTCCAATATAACTTTTTGTGCTGTTTCCACTAACCTTGTCACAGCCAAGAACAAAGGCCCAATTTCAGGTACTCCGGTGGTATCTGTTAAAATAGGATACCACAATTATTATGGGCTATGCGATTTGGGATCGAGTGCAAGTGCTATTCCTTATTCACTCTATGAAGAAATCATCGGTGAGATTTCCCCTTGTGAACTTGAAGAAGTTGATGTTACTATTCATCTTGCAAATAGATCAACTATCTCTCCTATCGGAATTGTGAGGGACGTTGAAGTCCTATGTGGAAAGGTAAAATACCCTACCGACTTTTTGGTACTTGGTTCAGCTAGGGACAATTTTTGTCCCATCATTTTTGGTAGACCTTTTCTTAGAACTTGTGGAGCTATAATAGATTGCAAGAAAGGTAAAGTTTCTGTTGAATTCGATGGTGAGCCATATGAATTTAATTTTTCTAAGTTCTCTAAGCAGCCTCGTGGTACTGATTTTCCTAGTGATGATAAAATTATTGAAAGTATTGCCTCTATTGCTATTCCCCCTGATGATCCTTTGCAGCAATACATGGAGGACCACGAGAATGATTTACATATGCAGGAAAGAAATGAACTAGATGAAATATTCTTGAGGCAGCCTGCTATCCTGAAGCACAACCTTCCGGTTGAACCTTTGGGAATTTTATCAAAACCGAAAGAAGACCCGGTGTTCGATCTTAAACCTCTTCCCGATACGCTCAAGTATGCTTATTTAGATGAAAAGAAAGTATATCATGTTATTATCAATTCTAACCTTTCAGGATATGAAGAAGAGCGATTATTGGAAGTACTTCGTAAACATCGAGGCGCAATTGGCTACACCCTTGATGACCTTAAGGGGATTAGTCCATCTATCTGTCAACATACTATCAACCTTGAGCCTGATGCTAAACCAGTTGTTGATCATCAACGACGGTTGAACCCGAAGATGATGGATGTCGTGAGAACTGAGATTCTCAAGCTTCTAGCCGCAGGTATTATCTACCCTATAGCTGACAGTAAGTGGGTAAGTCCGGTACATTGTGTTCCTAAGAAAGGAGGTACAACTGTGGTTCCTAATGATAAAAATGAACTAATACCTCAGAGAATTATTATTGGATATAGAATGTGTATTGATTACAGGAAGTTGAACAAGGCAACCAGGAAGGATCACTACCCGTTGCCGTTCATCGACCAACTGCTTGAAAGGTTATCCAAAAATACCCACTTTTGTTATCTCGATGGTTATTCTGGCTTCTCTCAAATTCATGTTAACACTGTCGATCAAGAGAAGACCACTTTTACTTGTCCTTTTGGTACTTATGCTTACAGACGTATGCCTTTTGGTTTATGTAATGCCCCTGCTACTTTTCAAAGGTGTATGTCTGCTATCTTTCATGGTTTCTGCGGGGATATTATGGAAGTCTTCATGGACGATTTCTCCGTCTATGGAACTTCATTTGACCATTGTCTTCACAACCTTAATAAAGTTTTGCAGAGATGCGAGGAGACAAATTTGGTACTCAACTGGGAGAAGTGCCACTTTATGGTTAATGAAGGAATTGTTCTTGGTCACAAAATTTCCGAAAGGGGAATTGAAGTGGACAAAGCCAAGATCGAAGCTATTGAGAGGATGCCCTATCCAAGGGACATCAAAGGTATTCGCAGTTTTCTCGGTCATGCAGGTTTTTATAGAAGATTTATTAAAGACTTTTCTAAAACCTCGAGACCCCTCACTAATCTTCTCCAGAAGGATGTTCCTTTTGCGTTTGATGAAAATTGTAAGGAAGCTTTTGAAGTCCTTAAGGAAGCTTTAATAACTGCTCCTATAGTACAACCACCTGACTGGAATTTACCTTTTGAAATTATGTGTGATGCAAGTGATTTTGCTGTTGGAGCTGTTTTAGGACAAAGAGTTGATAAGAAATTGAATGTTATACATTATGCTAGTAAAACCCTTGATAGTGCTCAAAGAAATTATGCTACTACTGAGAAGGAATTCTTAGCTGTAGTTTTTGCTTGTGATAAGTTTAGGCAGTATATTGTTGATTCCAAAGTTATTATTCATACTGATCATGCTGCCATGAAATATCTTATGACAAAGAAGGATGCCAAGCCAAGGCTTATCAGATGGGTACTCCTTCTTCAAGAATTTGATTTGCAGATTGTTGATAGGAAAGGGGAAGACAATCCGGTAGCGGACAATCTTTCAAGAATGGAAGATATACCGCATGACCCCATCCCAGTTAACGATAGTTTTCCAGACGAGCAACTTGCCGTTGTAAAAATACAACCTCTTTCCTACCCTTGGTATGCAGATTATGCTAATTTTATTGTTGCGAAGTATTTGCCTCCAGGTCTAACATTTCAGCAGAGGAAGAAGTTCTTTCATGATTTGAGGCACTACTTTTGGGATGACCCACATCTTTTCAAAGAAGGTCCCGACGGGATCGTGAGAAGATGCATTCCGGAACATGAGCAAAAGGACATTCTCAGACGGTGCCATGATAGTCCCTATGGAGGACATCATGCCGGTGAAAGGACTGCACATAAGGTTCTTCAATCAGGTTTTTATTGGCCTACTCTCTTTAAAGATGCTAGAAATTATGTTTTAGCCTGTGATAAATGTCAGAGAGTTGGTAACATTAGTAGAAGGAATGAGATGCCTATGAATTACTCACTAGTGATTGAACCTTTCGATTGTTGGGGTTTTGATTTTATGGGTCCTTTTCCTTCTTCGCACAAGTACACTCACATTTTAGTAGCTGTTGATTATGTGACCAAGTGGGTTGAAGCAATCCCCACTGAAAGTGCTGATCACAAAACATCTTTGAAAATGCTTAAGGATGTAATATTTCCTAGGTTTGGTGTACCAAGGTATCTCATGACCGATGGAGGATCACACTTCAGGAAGCGGATCCTCTAACATGCTGAAGGGATGTCACCAAGCTACAGTAAAGTACGTGTGTAAAGTGAAGAAGGGATGTTAGGGTACTGTAGCAACTGCTATACGGATTTACTGTAGCATGTACAAAAATAAATCAAAAAATAATTTTATTGCACCATAATTTTGTTTGTATGTAATTTTTGTAAATGTATACAGTAGATTTGTAATTTGCAAATTAATTACAATCATTTTAGGCTTAACCATATGGATGTGAAGAAGGGATGTCACAATTACTGTAGCTTAGGTGACATCGCTTAAGGATGTTAGAGGATCCGGTTCCCACACTTCACGCACGGAGCTTTTAGAAAAGCTTTGGTTAAATACGATGTTAATCGTAGAATTGCTTCACCGTATCATCCTCAAACTAGTGGGCAAGTTGAGCTCACCAATAGAGAGATTAAGTTGATCTTGCAGAAAACAGTAAACAGAAATAGGAAGGATTGGTCAAATAAATTAGGAGATGCTTTGTGGGCATATAGAACTGCTTACAAAAACCCCATGGGCATGTCCCCCTATAAGATGGTATATGGCAAGGCTTGCCATTTGCCATTAGAGCTAGAGCACAAAGCTTTCTGGGCTGTTAGAGAGCTTAACGCTGACCCAAAACAAGCTGGTGAGAAGCGTCTCATGAACTTGACTTCTCTAGATGAATGGAGAAGTGAAGCTTACGAGAGCGCTAAAATGTTCAAGGAAAAGGTAAAAAGGTGGCATGATAGGAAGATTTTGAAACGTGAATTTAATGTTGGTGATAAAGTTTTGTTGTTTAGATCCCGTTTCAGGTTTTCTCCAGGTAAACTACTTTCCAGGTGGGAAGGACCATTTCATATTGAAGAAGTTTATCGGTCTGGTGCAATTAAGATTAATAATTTTGAAGGCACCAAACCTCAAGTTGTGAATGGGCAAAGACTTAAGCATTACATAGCAGGAGACCCTGTCGATGTTGATGTGAATATAATATACACAACAACCCACGAAGAACATGTTGCAGCCCTATTTCAGACGCCAGCAGAAGCAGAATAAAGAAAAGGTATGTAGTACGGTAAGAAAACACCGCAAACCATCATAAAAGTTCTGTATTACGAGTTTTTGTAAAATTAGTAAAATTCTGAGTCGAAGTGGAGCCGGAGACGACCACCAGGAAGTCCAGGCGCCCCCCTGGCGCCCCCCCCCCCCCGGGACGCGCCGGTAGGCCGCCTGGACACCCTGGTGCCCGTCTCCGACCCCGCTTTGGTCCGTTACCTTCCTTTCTGTGCATAAATTTTTCCTATATATTTGCCCGGGTTGTTCCGGCAACGTATCTTGCGATTTTGCGTGTTTTCTCTTCGATCTGTTTCTGCCAGGATGTCAGGACCCCGATCCTAAGTCACACCGATCTAGCTGTAACACGTCATATCACTTTGCGGCCTCACGCACGGTAACCCCACGGGTGCCACCTTACCTGGCCCGGGACCGTTTGCGCATTTTGGCACACGTATATGACAGTGTCGCTAGCATCCATATGACAGAGAACCCGGGCCGACATGGCTAGTTATAAACCAAAAGTGGCACTAAATTACAGAGACAGGCATCCATGACCCAGCAACGAACGTGTCGGTCATCAACGTATGAACCCAAGTCGTAGCAAGCTACATGGACTTAAAGGAACAACGCGTGACATTTCCCCTAAGGGACAGACACAGGGACGAAGAAGGACACATGCCGGCCAGCCTACGTGTTCCGAGCAGTAGCAAGCTACCAAGGCTCATTGGAGACACTAGGAGGCATTTCCCTGTAAGATAGGCTACCAAAGGAAAACAACTAGGTGTCGGATCCCACACATACCAAGCATTTCAACCATACACGCAATATGCTCAATATGTGCAAATACAACATTGCATCACAACAGAACTCTATGACTCAAAGTACTTTATTTAAAAGGCTCCAGGAGCCATACACAACATATCCATACAGGTAGGGGCCACATGACCCAACACTCAAGTCATACAGTCATACAAGCACAAGCGGAAGCTACAAGTCTGAGTACAGACAACTTAGAAAATAAAACAGGCTTGGTGTAGCCTGACTATCTACAAGGCCCTTCACAAGCTCCAGATCACCGTCTGGGTGTCAAGCTACTCGTCGACGTCAACGTCTATGTAGAACCCATCAGCAGGGGCAGGGTTCTCCTCTGCAACAGTTATTAAGCAAACATGAGTACAAAGGTACTCAGCAAGTCTTACCACAGAACCTATCATACATGCAACATTATCAAGGGGGTGTAGTGGAGTTTATAGCAGAATGCCAGCTTTGACCTTGGCTAACCTATACTACAACTCTCAACAGATTGCAAGATGTTATTACGAACACGAGTCCACTACTCACCACATCAATACACTACCGAGGATCCTCTTCCGTCATCCTACGGAAGGGCCATCCACGGCACTCACACTTATCTTGAGGCTTTTAGTAGTATCCATCAACTTTTCTATGAACTGTAAGAGCAACCAAGTAGTTCGTACCGCGAACAACGGCTATTCGAATAGATTGGTAACCCTGCAGGGGTGTACTTCTTCACACATGTTTTCACCACTTAGCGTCTGCACACGACATGTGCTCGGCAGACTTCAAGCGAAAGCCGACGTGGGTGTAGACCACGACCTAACCAACCACTCAAGTCTCTCGTCCAGGTTTATCGCCTATTTGGGTTCCATCCGTGGGGAGATCCGGCCGGGGTGTCGCTCACGGCCCCAAACGATGTGTACAGGGTTCCCGAGTTACCAAACGGGCAACCGGTACACCGTGCCACGTACCTGTCGCATCACAACCCACCCCGAGGGTCAGCGTTGTGCACGACCTCCAGTAAGCTATAAACGCCAGAAACTAGTTGCAACTCCTGGACAGAGATCAAGGGTAATTAATAAGTCGAGCGGGGTCATATTTCAGGGCCCAATGTGTGGTAGTAACTGTAACTTGAACCACACATACAGATCTTGGGTCCTATGGACGATTCCAATGAAACAACCCACCATGTACTCCTACATGGCCTTTCATCGATACCTTTACCAAGCGTGTTCCACACTTCCCTCTCTTTATCGGTATGATCATTTCACTCTGATCCATCACCAAGATGAACCAGACCAGACACAACTCTAGGCATAGCAGGCAACATAAACAAATAGCATGGTGGATCACACATCACATGGCTCAATCAACTCCTACACATTCTAGTGGGTTTCAACTATTTACTGTGGCAATGACAGGTCATGCAACGGAATAGGGTTCAACTACCGCAGCAAGTAGCAGTTCACACGCTGTTGCCTTAATGCAGTAAAAGAGAGCAGGAGCGAGAAGGTTGGGTTTGTATCGGAATGATCAATGATTGCTTGCCTGACAAGGTAGTTGTCGGGTACTGCTCTTCAACTGGATACGCAGCAGTATCCTCGGGAGCAGGACCTAACACAGGGAATACCGACGATACAATCATTAACAAACAAATGCAACAATATGATGCATGTTTATGACATGGCAAGATGCATGTGTGTTGGCTAATGCAACTAAAACCAGAAGGGTTTGAACTTATTTGAATCAAGGATTCAAATTAAAGTTCAAACTATTATTTAAATAAGTGCATTATCATGTTTTTGATGTATACAGCAAGTTAACTTGTTCAAACATGCATGAAACCAGTGCCATTGGAAAGATTGGATTTTTCTGATCATTTTTCATATATAAATCTTTTCCATCTGAGCTATGGTTGATTTTATATGATTTTTAGAAGTTTTGGGTATTTTCTGGAATTTCCTGAATTATTTTAATCTAAAAATCCCAGAAAAACCTTTACTGTGTCAGCATGACATCATGCTGACATCAGCCAGTCAACAGGGCCAGTCCAAGTCAAACCTGACCAGTGGGTCCCTCATGTCAGTGTCACAGTTAACTAATTAACTAATTAGAATTAAATTAACACCTAAACTAGGTTTGACTTGCGGGCAGGGCCCACATGTCAGTGACCCAGGGGGTCAAACCCGTGGTCAAAACAGGTCCAACTCGCCGGCGTTTAGCCGCCGGCGAGGCCAAACACGGCGGCGTGCTTCGGAAAACGCCTACGGTGCACGGCTCGAGCTGCGGTTGGGTGCGTTGGATAGCCCTTGCTGTTGCGCGTCGGATGGTGGTGGTCGCCGGACCTGGGGTGGCCGGAGACGACGGCAACGAGCTCGACGGCGGTGACCGGCGTCGGGCGTGTGTGGAGAAACGGCTGCAGGGGCCTAGGCGATGCGTGCGTAGCACCTTTCGCATCTACGTGCTGCGGTGAGTGTGTTGGACGGGTGCCAGTGACCAAATGGTCACCGGAGCATCACCGGCGGCGAGCACGGCGGCGGTGCGTGCGGGCGAGCTTCGTGCAGTGCGTTACAGGGCAAAAGAGAGCCAACGGAGAGGGGGAGGATGAAGCTAGGCTCACAGGGATTGCAGCAAGCACCGGAGCGAGCTCGGAGGTGGTCGGAGCTGAGCGGGACGGCGAGGGGGATCTCCGCGGCCGGAGTTGGGGAAGAAGAGGTCAGGGGCGTCTCCAGGGCGGGCGAGCGCTCGGGGCTCGGCCTGTTCGAAGCAGTCGAGGACGGCGGAGATGATGGACACCAAGGCGGAGCTCAGAGACGACGGTGGACGCGGCTTCTACGACGGTGCGAGCACGGCGGCGGCGGCCATGGCGCGGGGAGAGCGAAGGAGAGGAACTGGGGGGAGGTGGAGGTGTCTGCGGGGTCGGGGAGGACGTGGACGATCGAACCATCCCTCCAGGACGGCGAGGGGGTGAAGCAGGGCGGCGGGCAGCTGCGTGGCGCGCGGCGCGGTCGCCGTCGAGCACCTGCCTGCCTGCCTGGCCGAGCCAAGCAGCTCGCTGGAGCGGCAGCTGGGCTGGGCCGGCAGGTCGGCTGGGTGGGGCGCCAGGTAAGCTTCTCTCTCTCCCTTTTTTCTATTTTCTTTTCTGTTTCATTTCTTTTGCAACTTTGTTTAATTAAATAAAATGCCAAAGCATTTTTGTAACTCATAACACTTGTCATACCTGTTGTATATAATATGAACAGTAGGAAACATTATAGTTTATGATTATTTGAGCATTTAAAATATTTTGTAGCATTTAAATGCCCAAATTCAAATACCATATGATTTAATCCAAAGCCCTAGATTGTCCTAGAAAATTGTGCACCATTTTTGGCAGAGGTTTAAGACCAAGGCAAAAATGATGAACATTTTGAAGGGCATTTTGGGTACATTGGAAAATATTTTAGCAAACCCTAGTTGTTAGGGGAGGGGTGCTGGGGTTTCTGTTAATCCCATTTCAAGTTTCTTTGAAAGTAGACATGATGCACACTCTAGTTAGGTCCTAATGCAAAGGCTAGCTAGGGATGTGACACAGGAAATCTTTCAGCTAAATTTAGGTGCCATGGCTTCTCCAAGTTCCCCCAAGGACGCGTTCGTCGTCAACGTCATCAACCCTTACCTCGCTGAGGTGAAGAAGCACCCTCAGGTTGTTCAGATGAAGGAAGGCGTCCTTCATCAAGAAGATCTGAAGGGACCTATCAAGGAGGGGAGCGTCCAGGCCAGGCTGGAAGAAGTGGAGCAAGAAGTCTTCAAGTACAAGAAGATGACCGAGCGTGGTGTCGAAGCTAACTTTGACATCACCAACGAGCTGGAGAACTACTTCCTGAAGGAGATGAAGGAGATGTGGGAAAGAATTGCCGCATCTGAAGACAGAATTATAGAGCTACAAGGGCAAATTAATGATCTACATAACCAGAACTGTGAGTATGAACTAAGGTTTCTACGCATGGGTTTGGGTGCTGAATGCAGGATCCAGGAGACGAGCTTCTCATATGAGACTGGAGAACCTCTTCCATGGAAGAGTGTCGCCAAGAACTACTTGATCAACGCCAACAAGGATGATGAGTGAAATGTCCATGGTAATGGCATTCCCTTGGCTTGTTCCAAGCTTGGGGGAGTGCCCGGTATCTTTATCTTTTACCTTTTGTCTTTCAGAAGTCAAGTAGAGTCGTATCATGTCTAGGGAGATTATTATATGAGATAGGTGTGTGCATTGAGGTCTATCACCCCCTTGGTGAAGAATTGTATCCGTGTGTGTGGAGTCGTTTATGATGGAATATTAATGAGAAGTTCATCGGTTCCTTTTTGCTGCACTCGGTATTATCTTCACGCAATCGATCTTATATGATGATTCTTATGGGGAGTATTGACCTTATGTCAGGTATGGCTATGAAACTTTATTTAATCTTGGCAAATATAGCTTTGGTCATAACAACAAGCATGATTTTCTTAAAGTATCAACATAGCCAAAACCTTTATGTCATTATGCTTGAAGTGTTATGTTGATAAGGAAGACAACTTGATGTGTTATGCTTATTTCAATGTTCATGCTTTATAATGCTTTGCATCTTAGTCATCATCAATTGTCTGCTCTTTCAAAACCTTTGCTAGCCTAACTCTGTACTAAGCGGAATTCTGCTTGTGCGTCCATACCCTTAAGCCAATACCTTCCATATGAGTCCACCATAGCTACCTACTCGTGGTACTCCACTACCACCTCCTAAAGTATATAATTTATGTGTTATCCTTTAATGTTCAAAATCTTGTATTTTGTGCCTCTGCTTTAGCTCATGAGGAAGTAGTAGCTAATTCATGACCTTTTTGAGTTGGATAAGCTTCACCCCGGGATTGCATGTATAATGTGCAAACCCATAATATGAAAAGGAACTGGCATTGAGTGCGCCCGGCTTAAGAATAATATAACAAGCAAACCCTCCTTCACGCTTTGTTCATGAGAAATCAGAAAACTTTGGCAGTGATAAACAAAGGAGAATAAGAGGATGTTATCGTCCTCAAACGGGAGTCGTTCCTCGAAACTTGTCCAGTTCAAGAAGTAATTGAGTTATCTATTAGCATTCGTTGACGAATCATGCACCTCTCAAAAACTTGTTTTCATTCTGTTGGATTTAAGGATAGCACATGAGTTTTCCCTACTACCCTAGAGCAGGGCCTATCTTTTAATTTTAAGTTGAGTCAGTTATTCCTACTTCCTTCTATTTCTCAAAGAGAGCAGACGTTTGATGTTGATAAGGATTCATGCATATAAAGCTGCATTAAGATTTGTCATATCATATCCTTGTTGACATTATCATCTGATAAGTAAGTTGTTTGTCATGCCCAGCTAAGGCAAATATCTTCCTTTGTGTTAACACTTTCACTTCTTGCTTACTAACATTTTATTTCAAAAATCTTCAATTAATCCCATCAAAATATAAGAGCAAAAGTTAAAATTATTTGTTGTTCTTTGACCAAAGGACATGTTTGCCATGATATAATGAGTTTCCTTGGTCCTACTTTCGAATATAAGTGTTAACACTTTTTCATAAGAGCCTTATGAGTTGAAGATTGCTGCTGAGGATATTTGAGTTGGTGAAGAGACTATGATGCTTCTTGTCTGTATTCTATTTATCGACACTTCACTCTCTAAACTTGTGGACAGGTTTACCGAGTTCATATTCGCTTGAGGACAAGCGAGGTCTAAGCTTGGGGGTGTTGATACGTCCAAAATGCATCACTATTTTGTATCGTAATTCATCTTTATTCATTGATATATTTCACGTTATGATGATGTTCTTATGTTGTTTTGGTCTATTTTACACAGTTTGCAACTCTCCGGTGCCGGAACAGCAGACGCATGATTCAGCAGGAAAAAGTGGATACTAAGTTGCTGAAGAAGAACACCTCCAAATTACCTAAAAATCGACGGGAGGTATTTTTCAGACGAATAACGAAGACACGCAAAAGGGGAGTCAGAGGGGGGCCACAGGGTGCCCAGGCGGCCTGGGGGCGCCCCCCTCCTGGCCGCGCCGGGGGGGCGCCTGGAACCCTGGCCCACCTCTGGTCGCCCCCTTTTGCATATATGTTCTCCGTCCCCCAAAAACCCTAGGCACGAGACTTTTTACGGAGTTCCGCCGCCGCTTCGAGGCGGAAACCTGCAGAGAAGAAAAGGGCATCTCCGGCGGCCAGATTCTGCGAGGGAGATCACCTCCCGGAAGGGGAGATCATCGCCATCGTCATCACCATCATCACGGGCATCATCGAGATCATCATCAACATCATCCCCAACACCAGCACCATCTCCATCTTCATCCAAATCTCATCTTCCCATCGCAACTCGTGTTGTAACTTGTACTACCTATCCTCTCTACTCCATCGGTGTTGATTACTATTTTGTGGTGAATGCTATTGAGTTTTGTTGGAGAAATATTATTATGTCCAGATTGTTTATCACATATTTATCCCCACTGATCATGATCTCTTTTATGTCTTGTGAGTAGTTACCTTAGTTCTTGAGGACATGGGGAAAGTCTTGTTGTTAGTAGTCATATGTTGTTGAAGTAATATGTGTTGTTTGATACTTAAGTTGTGTTGTCATTCTACTAGTGGTGTTGTGTGAGTCGAACACCCAACACTTCGCCTTATTAAGGACCTAGGAGAATACATTGTGCATAAGGAATGCTTATGGTGGGTTGCCGGAGTGACAGAAACCTGAACCCCAGTTCGCACGCTTTTGCATAAGGGAATAATGGATCCTCAGTCGTATTGCTATGGTTAGGCTTTTGCCTTAAATTCTATCTTGTATTTGCGGATGCTTGCAAGGTGTTTAATCATAAGAGTGCATTCATCTTAGTCTAGAGAGTGCACTAGCATAGATCCACCCACTCAACACTTATCAACACATATCATAGTATCGATACGGAATATGGCGAAAGCACGTGACTACCTCTCCCGTGTGTCCTCAAGAACGCTTTAGTCTTTATAAGTTCAGTTGCTAGGCCTCTCCTTTGCTAAGAAAGGATTGGGCCACTTGTTACTCTCAGTATCTTTTACATTACTTGCCTTTACATTCCTGTTGCTTATATCGAGAAAACCCCTAAAAGTTATCTTTCAGTGCTTGCAGTAATTTCTTGCTCGGAATCGCTTATCAATACCTTCTGCTCCTCGTTGGGTTCGACACTCTTACTTATCGAAAACGCTGCAACAGATCCCTTACGGTTGAGGGTCATCAATCCGCTCCGGCAACCCCCTTTTGTACAAGTCTTGCCACTGTTGCATGTAAACCTTTGTACAAAGCCGGGCGCAGACCCCGTGCATCAGTAAAACTTTTGTGTCTCGCACAACTTGTCATTTCATGCATTTTCCTTTTTCTTGCATGTATTATATGACACCTCGTGCAGCACACACCCCTGGTAAGCAATAACGAGCTGCAAGGCTCCATATCTGTGTTTCCTCCCTCTTTCTTTTTTCTCAACCAGAAGGAAGCTTTTCCTCGCGCACAAGTTTGCCGGGGGGGAGGAGACAGTGGTATGGACCAAGTGCCGTTCAAGAAAGTGGTATGGACCAAGTGCCGTTCAAGAAAGCCTAGCATTGCCGGGAAGCAAACAACACAAAAGCTAAGTTGCCAAAGTTTGAGCATTCAAATTTTTAAAATTTTAAAGTTATCTTCCTTGAACGATCGCACTTTGTATGGAAAACCTGTGCGCGGAGGAACCTACTCGTAGCTAGCCGCGCCCTTACTTTGTTTCGAGCACGCTCAACGGCTTAAGCGTGCTGCGACAAGTGTCGCGCCCTTACTTCTTTTTCGAGTCCGCTCAACAATCTAAGTGTGCTGCGACTAGCTGCGACAAGGTTTCTTGCCGGTAGCGGCATTGCCAGCAGGCTGTTGAAGTTCCGCACTCAGCGCTCGCGGCAAGGGTCCCTTTGCCGGCAAGTTCACTAAAAGCGTAGGGTGAAAGCATACAAAGCAAAGAAGTCAAGTAAAGGAAATAACACTGCGTTAACTACCCAAAATAGAGTTATATTACAAAAGCAACTTGTCGCGGCACTAATAGATTTGTGTCCATGACATGGTTGGCAGCGACAAGGGAAGCGGAAAGAAAACAGCCTAGTCTACGCGGTCGCCATCAACTCTCCTGATCTTGCCCACCTTGGCCACGATGGGTGCGACAAGGGCCTTGAGCGCCTCCTGGTCGGCGTCGGGCGGCAAGGTCCTGAGGACGTTCTCGAGGTTGAGTCCTGGGTTGCGGTAGACTATCTTCGTCAGCACCCTCTCCACGACTCCTATGCAAAGCATGCGCGCCTCGTTCGCCAGCTGCGTGGGGATCCTCTCCCGGAGCTGCTCGAGGGCCGGCGCCACTCCCCTGAAGAACAAGCTCAATTTGGCGTTGTGAGGGAGGTTCTTGTCGGGGGAGTACCCGAGGTGCTCCGTCCCCAGCCCTGCTAACTCCCTGTCGATGTCAGCGGCGGCGGCGACAAGCCCCTCGGTCCACTGCTCCATCGTCTGCCTGAAGTTGTTTTGAGTGAGGGCGGCACTGTCCAACAGCGCCCTCTCAGCCCTGAGGTCCTCCGTCAGCTTCGTCTCTCGATTTCTGGCGCTGTCAAGTGATGCGGTGAGGGTGGACAGCTTCAGCTCCAAGTCCGCAACGGAATCCTTGGCGATGGCGAGCTCCTTGCCTTTGTCGGAGAGACGGACCTGCAGCTCGGAGTGGCTGTGAGCGTCCTTCTCCCTCTCCGACGTGAGCGCAGCAACCTTCTCCTCGCTCGTCTTCAGGTGGATCTCCAATTGTGCCACCCTCGCCTCCAAGTCTCTCTTGGCGGTCTCTGCGGCTGCAGCGGCGTCCCTTGCTTCCTGCAGAGCTCCGCCAAGGGACTGCTCGCGCGCGTCAAGGTCGTCCTCGTGGCTGTCGAGGTCGACCTTCCGCTGTGTTAGCTCTCCTTCCCGCCGGGACAACTCCTCGGCGGCGAGCCGTTGCTGCTCCTCTGCTTCGGCCTTCTCGAGTATGAACGCCTGATGCGCCTCGGCGAGCTCCTCCCGCTCCTCCGCCAAGGATCGGCGGGCCGCCTGGTTGGCGGCCCGGAGCTCTTCGGCGCGCTTCTCCAAGTCGACGCCCGCCTTGGCGGCCAGAGCCTCTCGGGACTCCAGCTTGGCCTGCCTGGCGCGGTACACGGCCAGGAGCCTCCGCAGGAGTCGCTCCTCCTCGGGCTCGTTACTGCTGCCGGGCGCGTCGACGAACTTCAACCCGGCGGAGGCAAGGACTTCCCCATCGAAGGCTTCTCCCTCCGCGGGCGCCCTTGACGTAGATGCCCACGGGAGCTGAATGAAGACCCCGTTCCCAGCCTCCAAGTAGGCGCCAGTTCCGGCCGCGGCAGCAGCAGGGTCGGCAGTCGGCGCAGCGTCGAACGCTCATGCGGCCTCAGGGCCGTCAGTGCGACCGCCGGTCCCCTCCTCAGCTGCCGCGTCGGTGGCCCTGGCTGCCTCTTCGACGGCAGGCTCGTCGGTACCGATCGCCTCTTCTGTGACCGCGGCTTCACCAGCGTCGCCGCGCGCGGCCTCCTCTGTGGCGGCCTCCGTCTCCATAGGCTCTGGAGCGGACGAGTCTGAAGACAAGAAAAGAAGAAGAAAGAAGAAAATAATTGTTAAGCAAATATCCAAAAAAGAGAAGTCCAAGAGAAGAAAAGTACAAGGGTTACCTGCGCGGGCCTCTTCTTCAACGAGGTTCCTCGCTGGGGGGTCCTCCCTCGGCGGCGTGGTGGTAGCCCCCGCCGGCGGAGGGCCGCTGGCGCCTTCCCTTGGCGGGGTACTCGCCCTTGGCGGGGTGCTCGCCCTTGGCGGGGTACTCGCCCTTGGCGGAGTATTCTCCCTCGCCGGGGAGCTCCTCCTTGGCGGAGAGGTCGGGGCGTGCGGCTCGTCGGGAGCAGTCTCTTGGCGCTCCGGAGGCTGCGGCTCTACTTATGTACAAGTCAACAAACAAGCAAAAAGATTAACAAGGATGAGAAGCCTGCGCATGCCCGACGAGCGAAGAAGTGAACAGAAGACTTACGCTGGGGGCTGCGCTGGGGGCTGCTCTGCGGAGCAGCTGGCTGGTCCGGCAAACCTGTCGCAGGCGCATCCCCTGCTGCTGCGACGGGCTCATCCTCAAGGTCGACCACCGGGATCCTGGCCCTCTTCACCGCCCTCTGGGCCAGGGTCCTGGAAGAAAAACAAGATTAGAATCAGACAAAGAAGACTCGAGACAAGAGCCAATCGAAGGAAACAAGAGTTAACAGTGCTTACTCTTCCTCCTCCTCGTCGGAGCTAAGCACGGAGAAGTCAAAATCCGCCTCGCGCGTCCTGGTGCGAGGAGCTGGAGGAGTAGGCGCCCTCGGCCGCTTGGCGGGCTTAGGGGCGGTGGTCTGAGAAGATCCCGCCCCAGTTGTCGCCGAGGCCCGAGGGGCGGCATGAGCGTTAGCCCCAGCCCGGGAAGACCCTCCTCCAGCCGCTGTTGAAGCACGGGGCATTCCCTTGGCGGCCTTGCTCATTGTGGTGGCGCGCGTCGGGCGGCGCTACGGCTGCTTGCTCGCCGGCCGCTCTGCCGCGTCCGCGGCTTTGCGGAGGCGCCTTCTCACTGGAGCCGGAGGACTTGCCGGTGGCGGTGAACTCCCCGAGGATGAAGAGGAACCAAGGTTCAGAGACCCGCCCGAGTCTTCGGCGGAATCGCTTGATTCGGCCCCTTGCTCGGCGGGCTCGCTCGACTCTATACCTTGCCCGGTGGCCTCGCTTGTCCCAGCAGGTTGCCCGGCAGGCTTTATCAGCTTGAGGATCTCTTCCTCCTCGGCCAGCCTCACCGCCTTCGCTGCATCTGCCTCCTCCAAGGTATACCCGAACTCGCCCGCGGCCGTGGCTTCGGCTGCCTCCTCCAACCTGGTGGCAATATAAGCCATCTCCTCGTCGGTGGTGTCGCGGGTGAGGCCCTTCTTCTCGTCGGGGTTGATTGGCAGCTCCACCAAGTTATCGAAGAACGTTTGCATGGCTTCGTCAGAAGGCTCCCGCCAAGTGGGGTCAATCCCATGGGAGTCACACCATGGCATCGCCGCGCGGATAGCGCTGAGCGACGAATTGTTGCATAGTGGAACTACCCCCCGCGGCAATGCAAACCACTCTGGACGCTTGGGGTCGTGCTTGAACAGCTCACGGAGCATCAATTTGAGCTCCAGGACAGTGAAATTGTAGTTGAGGCCTGGGCGCAGCCTCATAAAGTCTACCGCGTTGTCAAACTCCCAAGCAGGCCTTTTCCTTTCCTGCAAGGGAGCGATGCGGTGGCGAAGGAAATCTGCTCCGACAGCCCCTACAGTGAGCTTGGCTTGCCGGAGGCGAAGAATCCTAGTGGTGGCTATCTTCAGCTTGTCGTCCTCAGGGCCAGGTCACTCCAGTCATTGCCACGCACTATTGCAACTTGGCGCGGGGCAGTGAACTGCTGGGGTTCGTCCTCCATGATCCAGCACCAGTTGGCCCTCCACTCCTCCCACTTGCCGCGGAGTTCCCCAGTCAAGTATGCCTCTTTCTTATGAAGCCTAAATATCCAAGAGATCCCGCCGGACAGAGGAGACCCAGACTCTACTCGAGGCGTAAAATAATGGCGGAAGAGGGCTACGTTGGGGTACACTCCGACAAAGTTCTCGCATAGATGTGCGAAAACGGCCATGGTCAAGACAACATTTGGGGTGAAATCAAGGAGATGAAACCCGTAGGTATTCATAATATCGCAGAAGAATTCGGAGTATGGTGGGCAGAGTCCGCAATGGAAGAACAGAGCAAAATAGGCGTACCCTCCCGAAAACATGTCGCAGGCCTCAGCGGGGAGTACCCTGGTGCGCGGGTGCGCTTTTGTCTCCCTCGACCAGAAGAGGTAGAAGGAGTCCTTCAGCTCCCTCGCGCCGAGCCTCGGCGGGAAGACCACCATCTTCTTCCGCATTGCCGCTAGCTTCAGCGCCCTGGCAGTCTTCGCGGCTTTCGCCTTGTCGCCCTTCGGGGCCATGGCGGGAACGGCGGGGGAAGTCGACGGTGCTGGAGAGACTGGTGGCGGCGTAGGAAGGGCGGAGCGCTGCTCTCTTTCGACCTTCGGGGAGGAGGAGAGCGGCGGGGGTTTCTGGAGGTTGAAGAAGCAATGAGCGAATGGGGGGAACTGCCCCTGTTTCCCCTGCTTTTAAGGGGGAAAGGGGGGCGTTCCGCATTTCCCCCATTAAAGAAACAGGCCACGATCTCTCCCACGACGCCGCAATCGACACGTGCCGTTAGGGAGGGGCGCGGTGGATACGGAGTGGGATACGGCACGCCGTGGGCCGCGTGTGCTCGTGCACTGTTTTGGGCCTGGCCCAACAGCGCTCGGCACCGTGTGTGGCCCAGGCCCGGGGGCTCCTGTCGGTGTACTAAAGTAGGGGTACCTTAGTATCCCGACTTGTGCACGGGCAGTAGCAGCGTCCCGTGGCAGGGCTTGCCACGCGCCCACCAAGGCTCGCTCTGAATCCTTTGGAGCCATTCAAGAACAAAGTATTCAAGTTAAAGAAACAAGACCCTGGCAAGAGGAGCTTGCCAGGAAGGCCAAGCATGGCATTTCAGGAGACTTGCCGTGGCGCATCGCGCACCCCGGCAAGGCCCGGAGAGCGACAAACTCCCGGGCGCGACAAGATAACGACCGAGGCAAGGTGCAAGCCGCGGAAAGCTCCCACTACGTGCCCGCGCTCCAGCTCATCCGGCCACGCATCGCCCTGGGGCCCTTCCAGGTGCACGTGGCGGAAGGCTGTGCAGCCTGGGGTACACCGTGGCGAGCCGCGATGACGAGGCCACCATCGTGGCGAACGGAGACGCCCTGACGGACGCTTTTTGCACTGTTTGGGGCGACGGCGACGGGCATTCAATGCCCTTGTCCCCTGCCGTCAGGGTTAGGTACAGAACACTGTACATACACTGTACATACACTATTCCAACTAATACCGTTTTTACGTTTTTACCCTCATCTACGTTGCCACGTGTCGGTGACCCCTTTGACCTATAAAAGGAGGCCCATGCGCAACGTAGAGGGGGTTCCGGTCCTTGATCACTCTCACGCTCGGTGTTGCCAGCGACAAGCACTGTAGCTCTCCTCGCTTCCGAGCTAAGAACACAATACAAACCAAGGCAGGAGTAGGGTTTTACGCATCCGAGCGGCCCGAACCTGGGTAAACTGCTCGCGTGCTCGCCTCGATCCGCTCTTCGTGCACCCTCCGCTCCCTTGCCGTACCGAAAAGGGGCTCCGGTCCCATAGGTGTTCGTGGGCGATCAGTTCCCCTGACAATCAAGTATGCATCATAAACTTCATTGGAAACTAACAAACTTTGGTCTCGGTCATTGAAACAATTGCAATTTATCGTAACATCGGAAAGAGTCAATATAAGAGCTTTTCAGCAAGCCTACATACTCAACTATCATATAGTCTTTCACAATTGCTCACACTCATGCAATACTTATGTTTATGGAGTTTTAATCGGACACAGAGAAATATAGGGGCTTATGGTGTTGCCTCCCAACCTTTTACCTCAAGGGTAATGTCAACGGTAATAGATCATGAAAACTTACATCCAAGTGGGTATATATGTCTGGATCTTTCCAACACAATGTGCTTGCCAAAGGATAAAATGTAAAAGGGAAAGGTGGGTTTCACCTTGACACTTATAAGACAAGAATAAAAGATAGGCCCTTCACAGAGGGAAGCAGAGGTTGTCATGTGTTTTTATGGTTGGATGCACAAAGTCTTAGCATAGAAGAACTTCGCTTTATATTGCCACTTGTGATAAGGACCTTTATTATGCAGTCCGTCGCTTTTATTACTTCCATATCACAAGATCGTATAAAATAATTTCTCCCACACTAATAAATCATACATATTTTAGCGGGTTTGGAACATGACAACTGACTTGGAAGGAACTTTCTCAATCCATAGGTAGGTATAGTGGACTCTCATGGCAAAATTGGGTTTAAGGATACATGGAAGCACAAGTAGTATCTCTACTTAGTGCGAGGAGTTTTGGCTAGCATGAGGGAGAAAGGCAAGCTCAACATGTTGGATGATCCATGACAATATACTTTATTTCAGATATAAGAAGACATAACCCATTATGTTGTCTTCCTTGTCCAACATCAACTCTTTAGCATGTCATACTTTAATGAGTGCTCACAATCATAAAAGATGTCCACGATAATATATTTGTATGTGAAGCCTCTCTTCTTTTATTACTTCCTATTAATTGCAACGATGACCAAAACTATGTTTGTCACCTCCCAACAACTTTTATTTATCATACTCTTGTATGTGAAGTCATCACTTCCCATAAGATCGATATGATCTCTTTGATACTCTTTATGTGTTCTTTCTTTTCATCATGACCCGAGTGAGGAAATCAAGCCCTTGACTCAGCACTAATATTTATTATATAGCTCACGGACTCGATTACAAAGGATAAAGCTCACAACTAGATCATGCTAACTTTATTCTACTATAGATCAAGATACTACCAAAAGGATCGAACTAAGTAAAACGGTAAAGATAGGAGTGATGGTGATACGATACCGGGGTCACTCCCCCAAGCTTGGCAGTTGCCAAGGGGAGTGCCCATACCCATGTTCGGGGTTGGTGATGATAGAGTTGTTGCTGATGTAGGCTTGTTGTTCTTCCAAGGCATGGGCTCACCATCGTAGAAGGATGATCGAGTCTCCGGGATACTCAAATATGCAGCCAAACTCATGTTCTTGAATCTATATTCATACTCATAGTTTTGGTTTTGCAGGTCATAGATCTGGGCTTGGAGGTGATTGATCTTCTCTTGAAGATTGGAGATGGCTTCCCCAAAGATCCTTGATTCCATCTTGAGGTTGTTGGCAAGCTCCGAGATCATCATGTGGTTGGCGTCGAGTCCTCGTTCCACCATACCTTGGCACTTGAAAACTTGTTGCTCCATTGCTTCGAGTCTTGTCTCCACGCTTCCGGTCCTTCTCGGCCCCTCAACATCATGGATGTGCAGCACCCCCTCATGCAACTCCACGGTTTTGGGGTGGTGCAGCACCTCCGGAAGGTAGGGGTTGATGACCTTCTCAAAGAACTTTTCCTTGGGGGTGTTGGAAGACGCCATGATGATCTAGATCTGTCAAAAACAGTAGCTCGAAACGAAAACAGAGGAATTCTGCGTGATACAGAGGTCAAAACCTTCGGGAGTATATATAATGAATTTTTCCCGAACAAAAGGAGTAACCCACAAGAAAACGGAGTCCGGGGACACACGGGGTGCCCTCGAGGCAGGGGGCGCGCCCCCCACCCTCAAGGAGGCCCCGTGTCTCCTCCGAACTGCGGTTTATTTTTATATTTTTCTAAATATTCCAAAACAGAGAAAATTTGCCTTTAGAACTCTTTTGGAGTCGGTTTACTTACCGTATCACATACCTCTTCCTTTTCGGAGGCTGAATCGTTCTGGAAAGTGTCCCTTATGTATTCCTCCGGTGTTATGGTTTCAATAATATTAGTTTCAACATTTATAGGATTACATGAGATATAATGTTTGATCCTTTGACCATTCACCACCTTCGGATTTGTGCCTTCGAAGTTGTTGATTTTTATGGCACCGGAACGATAGACCTCCTCGATAATGTAAGGTCCTTCCCACTTGGAGAGAAGTTTTCCTGCAAAAAATATTAAACGAGAGTTGAATAGCAAGACATAATCACCAACGTTAAACTCACGCTTTGGTATCCTTTTGTCATGCCATCTATTAACTTTTTCTTTAAATAGCTTGGCATTCTCATAGGCCTGTGTTCTCCATTCATCGAGACAGCTAATGTCAAATAGCCTCTTCTCACCGGCAAGTTTGAAATCGTAGTTGAGCTCTTTAACAGCCCAATATGCCTTATGTTCTAGCTCAAGAGGTAAGTGACATGCTTTTCCATATACCATCTTATATGGAGACATACCCATAGGATTTTTGTATGCAGTTTTATGGGCCCATAATGCATCATCTAGTTTCTTGGACCAGTTCTTTCTAGACCTATTAACTATCTTTTGCAAGATTGATTTCAACTCCCTATTACTTAATTCTACTTGACCACTAGTTTGTGGGTGATAAGGTGATGCAATTCTATGGTTGACATCATACTTAGCAAGCATCTTACGGAAAGCACCATGAATAAAGTGTGAACCACCATCAGTCATTAGATATCTAGGGACTCCAAACCTCGGAAATATAACTTCTTTAAGCATCTTAATAGAGGTGTTATGATCAGCACTACTAGCTGGAATAGCTTCTACCCACTTAGTAACGTAATCAACAGCACCTAAAATATGTGTGTACCCATTAGAGGCAGGAAAAGGTCCCATATAATCAAAGCCCCAAACATCAAATTGTTCAATAACAAGTGAATAATTCATAGGAATTTCTTGACGTCTACTGATATTACCAATTCTTTGACATTCATCACAAGATAAGACAAACTTACGGGCATCCTTGAAGAGAGTAGGCCAATAAAAACCGGATTGCAATACCTTGTGTGCAGTTATGTCTCCCGCATGGTGTCCTCCATAGGCTTTGGAGTGGCACTTGCGTAGGATCTGTTCCTGTTCATGCTCAGGCACACAACGTCTAATAATACCATCTACTACTTCTTTATAAATATGTGGGTCATCCCAGAAGTAATGTCTCAAATCATAGAAGAACTTTTTCTTTTGCTGGTATGTGATGCTAGGAGGTATAAACTTAGCAATGATGTAATTAGCATAATCAGCATACCAAGGAGCAGTACGAGAATTATTTATGACAGCTAGTTGTTCATCAGGAAAGCTATCATCAATAGGTTGTCGATCATCAAGTATATTCTCTAACATAGACAAATTATCTGCTACGGGGTTCTCAGCTCCCTTTCTATCAATAATATGCAAGTAAAATTCTTGCAGCAAGAGAACCCATCTAATAAGTCTAGGTTTAGCATCTTTATTTTCCATAAGGTATTTGATAGCAGCATGATCAGTGTGAATATTTACTTTAGAATCAACGATGTAGGGTCTGAACTTATCACAAGCAAACACGACTGCTAAAAATTCTTTCTCAGTGGAATCATAATTTCTTTGGGCACTGTCTAGAGTTTTACTAGCATACTGGATAACATTCAGTTTCTTATCAACTCTTTGCCCTAAAATAGCTCCTACAGCATAATCACTAGCATCGCACATAATCTCAAAGGGTAAATTCCAGTCAGGAGGCTGGACAATAGGCGCGGAGATCAATGCTTTCTGAAGTATTTCAAATGCTTCTAGACAAACGTCATCAAAGACAAAATGAATATCTTTCTGTAAGAGATTAGTCAGAGGCCTGGAGATTTTGGAGAAGTCCTTAATGAACCTCCTATAAAACCCGGTATGACCAAGGAAACTTCGTATACCTTTGATGTCCTTCGGGCATGGCATCTTTTCAATAGCATCAACCTTAGCTTTGTCAACTTCAATACCTCTTTCAGAAATTTTATGTCCCAAGACAATGCCTTCATTAACCATAAAGTGGCACTTCTCCCAATTCAAGACAAGATTAGTGTCTTCACATCTCTGCAAAAATCGATCAAGGTTGCTTAAGCAATCATCAAAAGAAGTTCCGTAAACGGAGAAATCATCCATGAATACCTCAACAATCTTTTCACAAAAGTCAGAGAATATAGCCATCATGCATCTTTGAAAGGTAGCAGGTGCATTACATAAACCAAAAGGCATACGTCTATAAGCAAAGGTACCAAAAGGACAAGCAAAGGTGGTCTTTTCTTGATCCCCTTTTGACACAGGTATTTGAGAGAAACCAGAATAACCATCTAGAAAGCAGAAATGAGTATGTTTGGATAACCTTTCTAGCATTTGATCAATAAATGGCAAGGGGTAATGATCTTTCTTAGTGTCTTTATTTAACTTACGAAAATCAATTACCATCCTATAACCTGTAACTATTCTTTGCGGGATCAATTCATCCTTATCATTAGGGACAACAGTCATACCTCCTTTCTTAGGAACGCAATGGACAGGACTTACCCACTGACTATCAGCAACTGGATAGATAATACCTGCTTCTAGGAGCTTTAGTATTTCCTTCCTCACCACTTCTTTCATCTTAGGATTTAACCGTCGCTGATGATCGATAACTGGTTTAGCATTTTCTTCCAATTTTATCTTGTGTTGGCATATAGTGGGACTAATGCCCTTAAGATCATCCAGAGTATATTCAATAGCAGCTCGGTGCTTCTTCAGAGTTTTCAATAACCTTTCTTCTTCCTGCTCTGAAAGGTTAGCACTAATAATAACAGGATATATCTTCTTTTCATCAAGATAAACATACTTAAGATTATCAGGTAAAGGTTTAAGTTCAAACACGGGATCACCCTTGGGTGGAGGAGGATCCCCTAGGATTTCAACAGGCAAGTTGTTTTTCAATACAGGTCCCTGTGTAAGGAATATTTCATCTATTTCCCTTCTCTCATTCATATGCATATCATTTTCATGGTCTAGCAAGTATTGTTCTAAAGGATCATTAGGTGGCACGGCAATAGAAGCAAGACCAATAATTTCATCTTTACTGGGTGGTGCCTTTTCAAGGGGTTGTCTATGGAATTTAGCAAAGTTAAAATCATGAGACGTATCCCCTAATCCAACAGTGACAATGTCTTTCACGCAGTCTATCTTGGCATTAACGGTATTCAAGAAAGGTCTACCAAATATAATGGGACAAAATGCATCTTGTGGGGAACTAAGAACAAGAAAATCAGCAGGGTATTTAACCTTCCCACACAAGACTTCAATATCTCTAACAATCCCAACTGGTGAAATAGTATCTCTATTAGCAAGCTTAATAGTAACATCAATCCCTTCTAACTCAACAGGTGCAATATCATGCATAATTTCGTTATACAAATTAAGAGGGATAATACTCGCACTAGCACCTACATCACATAAACCATGATAGCAATGATCTCCTATCTTGACAGAAATAACATGCAATCCTGCTACAGGTTTATGTCTATTTCTAGCATTGGGTTTGGCTATTCTAGCAGACTCTTCTTGGAGATAAATAACATGTCCATCTAAAACTTCTACCAAGAGATCTTTAACCATAGCAACACTAGGTTCAACTTTAATTTGCTCAGAGGGTGTAGGTGTTCTAGTATTACTCTTACGAACTACAGTTGAAGCTTGAGCATGATCCTTTATCCTAACAGGGAAAGGTGGTTTCTAAATATAAGCGGTAGGAATAACAGAATCAACATTATAAGTGATAGTCTTTTCTTCAACTTTAATAGGTTCGACTACTTTTACTTCAATAGGGGGATGGTATTTAAACCACTTCTCCTTGGGGAGATCAACATGAGCAGCAAAGGATTCACAGAAAGAAGCTACTATCTCAGAGTCAAGTCCATATTTAGTGCTAAACTCACGGAAAACATCGGTATCCATAAAAGCTTTAACACAATCAAACTTAGGGGTCATACCTGACTCCTTACCTTCGTCGAGATCCCAATCTTCAGAGTTGCGTTTAATTATTTCCAATAAATCCCATTTGAATTCAATAGTCTTCATCATATAAGAGCCAGAACAAGAAGTATCGAGCATGGAGCGATTATTATGAGAAAGCCGAGCATAAAAAATTTGAATGATCATTTCTCTTGAGAGCTCATGATTGGGGCATCAATATAACATTTACTTAAGCCTCCCCCAAGCTTGAGCGATGCTTTCTCCTTCGTGAGGCCAGAAATTATAAATATAATTATGATCACGACGAACCTGGTGCATAGCGTAGAACTTCTGATGAAATTCCAACTTCAGACGATTATAGTTCCATGACTCCATATCATCGCATAGCCTAAACCATGTCAATGCATCTCCCTTCAAAGATAAAGGGAAGACCTTCTTCTTGATAACATCCTCGGGCATACCTGCAAGCTTAAACAATCCACAAACTTCATCCACATAGATTAGATGTAAATCGGGGTGAAGTGTTCCGTCTCCTATATAGGGATTTTCAAGCAGTTTCTCTATCATACCCAAAGGAATTTCAAAGCAAACATTTTCAATAGGTGCAGTAGGTTGAGGAGAAACTCTTTGCTCTTCTGCTCGAGGTGAAGATACCCCGAACAAGCCCCTCAAAGGATTTTGAGCCATAGTAACAAGTGACAATAAATTTCAGCACACTATATAAATTTTTCCTTACCAAAGGCGCTTCACTCCCCGGCAACGGTGCCAGAAAAGAGTCTTGATGACCCACAAGTGTAGGGGATCTATCATAGTCCTTTTGATAAGTAAGAGTGTCGAACCCAACGAGGAGGAGAAGGAAATGATATGCAGTTTTCAGTAAGGTATTTCCTGCAAGCACTGAAATTATAGCTAACAGATAGTTTTGTGATAAGATAGTTGGTAGCAAGTGACAAACGGTAAAAGTAAATAAGGTGTAGCAAGGTGGCCCAATCCCTTTTGTACCAAAGGACAAGCCTGGAAAAACTCTTATATAAAGGAAAGCGCTCCCGAGGACACATGGGAATTATCGTCAAGCTAGTTTTCATCACGGTCGTCTGATTCGCGTTTGGTACTTTGATAATTTGGTATGTGGGTGGACCGGTGCTTGGGTGCTGCCCTTACTTGGACAAGCCTCCCACTTATGATTAACCTCTAATGCAAGCATCCGCAACTACAAAAGAAGTATTAAGGTAAACCTAACCATAGCCTGAAACATATGGATCCAAATCAACCCCTTATGAAGCAACACATAAACTAGGGTTTAAGCTTCTGTCACTCTAGCAACCCATCATCTACTTATTACTTCCCAATGACTTCCTCTAGGCCCAAATAATGGTGAAGTGTCATGTAGTCGACGTTCACATGACACCACTAGAGGAGAGACAACATACATCTCATCAAAATATTGAACGAAGACCAAATTCACATGACTACTAATAGCAAGACTTCTCCCATGTCCTCGGGAACAAAAGTAACTACTCACAAGACATAATATTGTTCATGATCAGAGGGGTATTAATATGCATAATGGATCTGAACATATGATCTTCCACCAAATAAATCAACTACATCAACTACAAGGAGTAATCAACAGTACTAGCAACCCACATGTACCAATCTGAGGTTTGGGTACAAAGATTGGATACAAGAGATGAACTAGGGTTTGAGAGGAGATGGCGCTGGTGAAGATGTTGATGAATATAGCCCTCCCCAAGATGGGAGAGTTGTTGGTGATGACGGCTATGACGAATTCCCCGTCCCGGAGGGAAGTATCCCCGGCAGAACAGCTCTGCCGGAGCCCTAGATTGGTTTCCGCCTCGGTTCCGCCTCGAGACGGTGGCGTCTGGTCCCGAAAGCCTCCTCCTGATTTTTTCCAGGTCAAAACGCTTCTTATAGGAGAAGATGGGCACCGTGTGCCGGCTGGCCCTCTAGGCAGGGGGCGTGCCCTGGGAAGGGGGGCGCGCCCCCCACCCTCGAGGCGAGCCGGTGGCCCCTCTCGTTGGTTTCTTTCACCAGATATTTTTTATATTTTCCGAAACGATGTTCTGTGGAGTTTCAGGGCTTTTGCAGTTGTGCAGAATAGGTTTCCAGGGTTTGCTCCTTTTCCAACCCAGAATTCCAGCTACCGGCATTCTCCCTCTTCATGTAAACCTTGCAAAATAAGAGATAAAAGGCATAAGTATTGTGACAAAACATGTATAAGCAGCCCATAATGCAATAAATATCAACTTATAAGCATGATGCAAAATGGACGTATGAGCATAGTTCAGCTGGGAATCCTCTATTAGGGTGAGAGATTGTAATAAGTCCAGCGCCTCATTTAAAAGCGAGTGTTGGATACATGTTCGGGAATCTACGGGGCTGGGCTCGGTGACAACTGCTCCATTGGGCCCGAAGAGTACGGATCCCGAAAGTACGGAGCTCGTAATCGGGGACGAGTCCGGTGTTCCAGCGGCGGGGGGGAGTCCCGCTCAATCCTGGGTCTGTGAGCGGCTTGAACGCCGCTAAATCTACAATTTCTGTGGCGGGGTTGATCTTCCTGTCTTCGAACAAAGTGATCTGCTCCGGATCTAAGGCCAGGGCCATCGCAGGTGTTGACCCCTGGACGGGATCCGATGACACATCTAAGTAGTCTTCGTCGTGTAGGCAGGGGGCAGCAGCCATGGGTGCGACTCCATCGAAGATCAAGTCTCCAGGGACGTCAGCGACATAGTTCAAGCTTCCAAACCTGATCTGATGACCAGGGGCATAGCTGTCAACCTGCCCGAGGTGGCCTTCTGTGTTGGCACGAAGCACGAAGTCGCCGAACACAAAAAGTTGGCCGGGGAAAAAAATTCCCTCGATGGTCGCACCATCGTTGATGACGAAGCGAGCCATTAATCCTTCTGTCGACGAAACAGTGGAACTCTCAATGAAAGCACCAATGTCGGTGTCAAAACCGGCAGATCTCAGGTAGGGGGTCCCGAACTATTCGTCTGAGGATCGATGGTAATAGGAGACTCGGGACACGATGTTTACCCAGGTTCAGGCCCTCTCGATCTAGGTAATACCCTACTTCCTGCTTGATTGATCTTGATGAATATAGGGTTACAAGAGTTGATCTACCTCAAGATCGTAATGGCTAAACCTTAGGAGTCTAGCCTATGCAATTGTGATTGTGTCTCTACGGACTAAACCCTCCGGTTTATATATGCACCGGAGGGACCTAGGGTTGTACATGATCATCTTGCAGAGGAAGGAAAATATTACACCCGGACTCTAAACTTGCTATTTTACACATATGGGAGTCCTATCCAGATATGGGAGATAGTCTTCAGCGATAATCTTCATGTCCCACCAGTCCGGCCCATAACGAGTAATCCGGCCACCCGAGGACCCCTTAATCCAGGCCTCCTCAGCGGTCTCGGGGTCTATCGCAGTATAGGGGTCTATCCCAAAAGAAGCAATGAAGGGCAAACAAATAAATAACAGAGCAAACGAATGCAACACAGATGCATGCCAGGAAAAAAAGTGTTGGTGATATGTTCTAATGCATTACTACGCAGTTTAAAAGAAGGGGGAAAATATCCGGTGATATTTTCCCGGCTCCGGGTATTTTTCGGTATGTTGATCTGGTAGCAAAAGTTCAAGGTTCAGTATGTTAGAGAGGTTGATCATGCTAATGGATGACATATCCACGTTGTATGCAAATTTATAATATGTTGGCGTGAAGGGTGATTTAGAACATTTGTCATCATGGTGCAAAGAGAGGGTGCCACGGCAACGAATTCGAAAATGATGCCACGGCAACATTTTGATCCATGTATCATCGTTTGAGCTACTGCAAGGAACAAATGGGGGTGATGGAACGCGCAGGGCAACAGGGAGTGATCTCGGTTAACGGGTGTCCCACGGTTTGATGGCATGGTAAACAGGGAACGTGTATGAAACAATTCGAGCACAGTGTAAACATGGGGTGCATCTCATACAACACATGTATTCTTTCACGGGTGGTGTCACGGCGGTTATACCTTCGAAGCGTTTGATCGTGGCGGTTCGAGTTCGATGCGGTGCAGACGGAAGTAGTGGTACATGCGGTTGGAGAGGAACTTGATGAATCTGAGTTCTTCGACGGTCGAGGGTAGTTGTACTTGACGGTCTTGGGTCTTGGCGACGGTAGTCGTACACTTGTCGACGAGGTACTTGGCGCATCATCGTGTAGTCATACTCGGTGTCAAACAGAGGGTATTGGTCTTCCGGAGGTCACCGGTGTGTTCTTGGAGGTGGTGTCATGGGGCTCCCGGCGGTTGTCGATGGAGATGTGGACGGCTGGCAAGGGTGCCCGAGATGTCTCGGGTGGTGAAGTGGAGTGCTCGACGAGGGCGCGCACAGGAGGTCATGCCGGCACGGAGACAAAAAGCGTCGATAGCAAGGCGCGAGGAGGGCCATGGCAGGCGTAAGGAATCATGCAGAGGGGCTTGGGGGAGCTCATTGCAGGAAGGCGACCACCATGCACACGCTCGGGAGGCAGGGTCGCGGAGAGAAATGTGGGCCGCACAGATGGAGGACGCAGGCGAGGAGGTCCGGCAAGGGCGGTGCAGACCGACCACGAGGCTCGCTGTAGGAGTTGAGGGACGGTAGCGGCAAAGGCCATGGAGGCAAGTTCGGTCGGAGCTTCGAGCCCGACCTCCATGCCAGGACGACGAGGAGGCCATAGGAGGAAGGCCATGAAGGAGGCGCAGGGGTCCTGCCAGCGAGGTCCAACGACCGGCGCGTGGGCACAGGGTGTTTTGTTGGCGACGCTTGCCGCAGGCACGCGTCGGGAGGAAGGAGGGGCGTCCGGCAGCGTGACCGGAGCGGCTCACTGTGGCGCCGGTTGGGGCAAGAAGGAGCTCGAACGCGAGGCATGGTGGGGGTCGGGGCCATCCAAGCCGAGGCATGGGCGCGACGCGAGTGTGGCGATAGCGTGGGGCGGCTCGCCGAGACCGCCGGGAGCAGCGGGGGCCTCAGCCGGGCACGACGAGGCCTCGGCGGGGGAGGCCTTTAGCGCGGCAAAGGCGATGGAGGCGGGCGAATGGGGGCAGCGGTTGGGCGTGGGAGGTCGCGGGGGAGATGGGGATCGAGCAGAGTCGTTATGTGTTGTGTGTGTTTGTGTGTGTGGCGTCGCACGGGAGGGAACGAGGGGATCGGGGGGGTGAGCACTAGGGTTAGAGCGGGGGTGGCTGGGCTAGATGGATAGGGCTGTGTACTGTAGCCGTGGGCTACAGCGCATAGTGCAGTTTTGTCTCCTCCCTTTTTTTATTTATCTTTTCTGTTTCTCCTTTTTAACAATGTTTTCAAATTTATTTTTAGCAACTAAATGATTTTTGTCAATTGTGAAACTATGCACATAATTCAAACACAATATTGTTATGTGGCACAAAATTTTGGGGCCAAAAGGAAATATATAAAATTAGGTTTATATTTCAATGGTTATTTTAACTACTGTTGGACCACTTATTAATTTCTAGGATTTAATTGGTGGGTAAACTAATGTTGGGTTCAACATGAACAAGATCAGGGGAATTCATAGAATATTGTGAACAATTTACTTTTACTTTTTGAAGAAACAATTTATTTGACTCTACTTTAAATTTAAATTTGAGGCTGAAGTATTTTTTAGATATTTTTCTTAGGGCTTAATGATGATGAATTGGCATAATTAGTGTGGAGTTACTGTAGCATGATTCTCGGGGTGTAACACGTCGTTGTCAGGGAGATCTACGCCAAGTCAATAGTCAAGATTTGTCATCAGTCAACTGGCCAATCTCTGGTGTCGTTAAGATCTACGTCAAGTCAAGACACACCAAGTACCCTTCATAAAAATCTCATCTCTTTCATTTACATCATTTTCCATTCGCCTCTTGTTTTCCCCTCCCCCACTTCTCAAATGATTTTCGAAATGTTTTGCCTTTTCTTCGCCCTTCTTTCGTTCATCTTTCCGTTTGCCGTTATGCCTTACTTGGTTTGTTTGCTCGTTTGCTTGGTATAATTGTGTGCTTATTAATAATCAGAAACAAAGTTTATGGATCCTCATCCACTTGCTAATCTTTTTAAGAGATCCAATTATGATGAACCAATTGCTAGTGAGTTGAGTGCACTAGATTATCTTTATGAAGTTTTGCTTTAAATTTGCGAATCTGAAAGTTGTGATGAAATTTATGAAGTGATTCACGATAGCTCCTTGAATGAAAAGCATAATTGCAATGATGTTATTATAAATTCCATTAATGTCAATTGTGCTAATGATATGCCAAACCCTAAGCTTGGGGATGGTTATTTGCTATGCCCACTACTTGTTGCAATGATCATGATCGGGGTGATGCTTCTTACGATCTTGACAATTTATTTAAGACCCATGATGAATATGAGATTGATAATAATGTTTGCCATGATATTGAAAGTGGGTCTGAAAGAATGTCAACTTTTGATCTCACTACTTTGGATATTGATCAATCTTATGAATTTTTTGATAAAAGTGGGCTTGGAGAAGCAATGAATTTGTTCAATGTTAATCCACTATTTTGAATGAGTGCCAACTTTGCCTACATATGGATCATGTAGAGAAATTTTTATGTGATAGCTATATTGTTGAATTTGAATATGATCCTACATGCAATTATTATGAGAGAGAAAAATATGGTTGTAGGAATGTTCATGTTACTAAATTACCTCTCGTTATGTTGAGATTGCTATCGTTTCTTTCTTCTTCCTTGCATATGTTAGTTTTCACTTGCCTTAATAATTTATTTGCTTATAAAATGCCTATGCATAGGAAGTATGTTAGACTTAGATGTGTTTGCCACGTATTTTATGATGCGATCTTTGTGCTTCAATTCTTATCTTTCATGTGAGCGTCATTGAAATCTCAAGCCGATCTTAATGGCTATAAACAAAGAGTTTGTTGGGAGGCAACCCAATGAATAAAATTTATTTTTGCATTTTTCTTTCTGTTCTTGTGTAATTACACATTATTACGTCTGTAGTAATTGTGTTTTAGTGTTTATTAGTGTTTGAGCCAAGTAAGACCTTTGCGATGGCTTACGGTGATCGTTGATTTGATTTTGCTGAAAACAGAAACTTTTGCGCCCAGTGCAGAAAATTCAATAATTCTCTGGAATGTGAAAACCTTCTGAAATTTTTACACAAAATTTATATACAAATTCGCCACGTCGTCCTAATTTTTCCGAATTTTAAGAGTTACATAAGTATGCGAAGTTTTCAGATCGCTACAGACTGTTTTGTTATTGACATATTCTGTTTCTATGTGTTGTTTGCTTATTTTGATGAATCTATGGCTAGTATCAGGGGGTATGAACCATGGAAAACTTGGAATATAGTAGATATTACACCAATATAAAATAAGAATAAGATCACAACAATACCTTGAGTGGTTATTTGCTTTGTTTTACTAACGGAGTTCACGAGTTTTCTGTTGAGTTTTGTGTTGTGAAGTTTTTAAGTTTGGGGGTAAGGATTTGATGGACTATGGAATAAGGAGTGGCAAGAGACTAAGATTGGGGATGCCCAAGGCACCCCAAGGTAAAATTCAAGGACAACCAAGATCCTAAGTTTGGGGATGCCCCGGGAAGGCATCCCCTCTTTCGTCTTCGCCTATCGATAACTCTACTTGAGGCTATACGTTTATTCACCACATGATATGTGTTTTGCTTGGAACGTCTTGTATGACATGAGTCTTCGCCTTTTAGTTTGCCACAATTATCCTTGCTGTACACACCTTTTGAGAGGGACACGCTTGAATCGTGATTTATTATTATACTCTATGTGCTTCACTTATATCTTTTGAGCTAGACAATTTTGCTCTAGTGCTTCACTTATATCTTTTTAGAGGATGGTGGTGGTTTTATTTTATAGAAATTGTTGAACTCTCTTGCTTCATTTATATTATTTTGAGAATCTTTAAAAACAGCATGGTAATTTGCTTGGGTTATGAATTTAGTCATAATATAATAGACATCCAAAGGAGATATAATAAAAACTTTCATATAAAAAGTTTGATTCCTTATAATTGTTTTGAGATGTTGAGATGGTAATATTGGAGTCATGATAGTGGTAGTTTGTAAGTTTAAAGAAATAATTGTGTTAAGGTTTGTGATTCCCGTAGCATGCATGTATGGACTATGTAACCAAATTGGCGCGTATTGTATCTTGATTGTTTATCTTTGCGTGAAGGTCGGGGGCGCGCGATGGTTAACTCCTACCAACCTTCCCCCTAGGGGCATGCATCATAGTGTTTTGCTTTGAGGTCTAAGTAGATTTTTCGCAATAAGTATGTGAGTTCTTTATGACTAATGTTGAGTCCATGGATTATACGCACTCTCACCCTTCCACCTTGCTAGCCACTCTAGGGCCACGCAATTCTCGCCGGTGCATCAAACCACCTTATACCCTTCCTCAAAACAGCCACCATACCTACCTATTATGGCATTTCCATAGCCATTACGAGATATATGTTGGAAATATGCCCTGGAGGCAATAATAAAATGGTTATTATTATATTTCCTTGTTCATGATAATTCTCTGTTGTTCATGCTTTAATTGTATTATCCGGAAACAGTGATACATGTGTGAATACATAGACCACAACGTGTCCCTTGTAAGCCTCTAGTTGACTAGCTCGTTGATCAACAGATGGTTACGGTTTCCTGCCCATGGACTGGATGTCATTGATAATGGGATCACATCATTAGGAGAATGATGTGATGGATAAGACCCAATCCTAAGCCTAGCACTAGATCGTGTAGTTCGTTTGCTAAAGCTTTTCCAATGTCAAGTAACTTTTCCTTAGACCATGAGATTGTGCAACTCCCGGATACTGTAGGAATGCTTTGGGTGTACCAAACGTCACAACGTAACTGGGTGGCTATAAAGGTGCACTATGGGTATCTCCGAAAGTGTGTGTTGGGTTGGCACGAATCGAGACTGGGATTTGTCACTCCGTGTGACGGAGAGATACCTCTGGGCCCACTCGGTAGGACATCATCATAATGAGCTCAATGTGATCAAAGAGTTGTTCACGGGATGATGTGTTATGGGAACGAGTAAAGAGACTTGCCGGTAACGAGATTGAACAAGGTACCGGTATACCGACGATCGAATCTCGGGCAAGTAACGTATCGATAGATAAAGGGAATTGCGTACGGGATTGATTGAATCCTCGACATCGTGGTTCATCCGATGAGATCATCGAGGAGCATGTGGGAGCCAACATGGGTATCTAGATCCCGCTGTTGGTTATTGGCCGGAGAGTCGTCTCGGTCATGTCTGCGTGTCTCCCGAACCCGTAGGGTCTACACACTTAAGGTTCGGTGACGCTAGGGTTGTAGAGATATTAGTATGTGATGGCTTCTCGCCCCTCATTGGTTACCCCAAGTGGAAGGTTTGAGATGCAGTGTGGCGGAAGTTTTCCCTTGGCAAATATACCAAGGATCGATTTCCCCTGAGACTCCTAGTTTCAACAAGAAGCTGTCAACTGCTAACGGCGCTAGATATTAGCAATCAACGTGGACCTGCACACAGATACAAATAACTTTGCTCCCCACGAGTACAGAGAGGTTGTCAATCCCTCCGGCCTTGTCGTTTACAAAGGATCAAACGCAAGTGATAATAGTGATAGGTATTGCTGCAAATAGTAAGTAAAAGCGGAAAGTAAATAGCGGATGTGATCAGTGATGGTAATATGGATCGGAGTCCCATGATGTTCACTAGTGATGTCTCTCTCCCAAAAGACGATAAAACAGCTATGTGAGGTAAACGAATTACAGCTGGGCAATTGACAGAATTATGTGCGCAAACCAATGTTAACTATGTTGCAAGAAAGGTAGAGGTTCAAAGCATGGGCGGTACGCCAAGGCAAGTAGACCGATATCCATCTGCATCTACTACTAATCATCCACCTTGAGATATCTATCCAGAACATCTCGCTGGTATTAAGTTGCGAGTCCCACCCATAGTGTAAACTCAAAGCAACAGACAACTGCATTAAAAGAACTTTGCGTAAAGTAAACAATCCTTGCACCCGCGGGCACAAGCACCGTTGTTTTCCCCATTGTGGCAACAGCACATCCCCTAGACTCATGTTTATGTCACTCAAGCTAGTCATCGAGGGGCATGAACCCACAATCAAGCATAACGTTCCCTCTTGGAGTCACTACCTACTACTTGGCCAAAGCAATAAATAGCAACGGAGAACATGCAAGAATTACTTACGAACATAAATATAAAAGAGGTAAATCAAATATATTACTCAAACACAATCTGAACATAATCTCACAATCCATCGGATCCCTGCAAACTCAACATAGCAACAGCATAAGGATTACATATGTGCCTCGATCATGTAGGGCAGCTCACGAGGTCTAATTAGTGAAGCACAAGAAGGGGAGGAGAACATCACATAGCTACTGGTCATGGACTCATGGTCCAAGGGAGACTACTCACAACTCATCCGGGAGGCGTCCATGGTGGTGGAGAGGCTCCCGGTGGTGATCCTCCCCTCCGGCAGGGTGCCGGGAAGAGTTCTCCTGGTGCTCCCGATCTTAGAAGCGCAACGGCGGCGGAACAGAGATGAGAGCGCGAAAATGGGTTCCGTCCTCGAGGGTTTTGGGACGCGTGTTAAATATATGCCGAAGGGGGGCATCAGCGGAGGCCTGGGGGGCCCAGGCGCCCCCTCGGCGCGGCCAGGAGGGGGGCCGCGCCACCAGGGCGCCTGGAGCCCTGGTGGCCCCCCTCTGGCCCTACTTCGGCCGTGTGGAAGCTTCCGGAACGCTGATTTTTTATATAATTTTTCCGGGATTTTTCTGGCAGTTTTCGTGACGGGAAAACCTGAAATACAAAAAGAGCATAAAACAGAAACTGGCACTGGGGTGCACTGAGTTAATAGGTTAGTCCAAATATGATCAAAAGTGTATGGAAGTGTATAAATATCATAGCAATATCACACAAAAGAGGCATGGAGCAAGCAAAAATTATAGATACGTTTTGGACGTATCAACATCCCCAAGCTTAATTCCTGCTCGTCCTCGAGTAGGTAAATGATAACAAGAATAATTTCTGTGGTGACATGCTATTAACCATATAAGGACTTTTTCTAGTCACATGACAAAAGCTTACTGAGACAATGAATCTGTAGTAATTAAGTTGCCTTATGAGAAAATCACAAAGAACTGAAAGTTTTACAACATGATACTGAAACATCAAATAGATTTGTAATGAGCATGGTGTGCAAATATGATAAAGTGATATCTCGCTTGCCCCCTTTAGTGAAGCAAAACATAAATGCAGGGGCACCTCCAAGGTTTAAGTGATGACTAGATACAATGATTTCAGAATAAACGATATCATAATCATGCAAAAGACAATGCTACTTTGGGACAATGCACATTACACTCAGAATGACAATCATGCTCTCAATAGTTGGTGCTTTAAAGAAGGCGGAGACTCTCGAACCGTGGCTTTTGTTGGCAAGGTTGAAAACCCGTGGTCGGAAACAAAGACAAAGCATGTACCAGAGCTCTTGGTTTTAAAAACAGAAGTAATAATTATTATTTTAGATTATGCATGTTTCGTCAACGAATGCTAGCAGATAACTCAATTACTTCTTGAGATGGACAAGTTTCTAGGAACGGCTCCCGAATGAGGACGATCACATCCTCTTAATCTCCTTTGTTTATCACTGCCAAAGTTTTCTGATTTCTCATGAACAAAGCGTGAAGGAGGGTTTGTTTGTTTTATTAATTTTGAGCCGGGCGCACTCTTTGCCAGTTCCTTCTCGTATTATGGGTTTGCACATTAGACATGCAATCCCGGGGTGAAGCTTGTCCAGCTTAAAAAGATCATTAATTAACTACTACTTCCTCATGAACTAAAACAGAGGCACAAAAGAGGAATGCTTTTTTTTGAATAATTTCGAGATGGCACATGAAAGTCTTCGTTAGGAATGGCAGGTAAATATCATGTATAGGAAGGTATGGTGGACTCATATGGCATAACTGGTTTAAAAGAATTTGGATGCACAAGCAGTCAGTCCGCTTAGTACAGGTGGAGGTTAGCAAAAGACTGGGAGCGACCAACTAAAAGAGCAATGATGGTCATAATCATGCAGAGCGACAAAGCAACATTGAATCAGGCATGGAAGTTATATCGCTACTCACAAATTAAAGATCATCAAGGCTTGACAGACTTTCTTTACAGTCTTAAATATGCGTGAGCATACGCCAAGTCAATCAAAATAAATTCTTGAAGGAAGATATTACTAAACCATACCACATCATAGGCAAACAAATCATGTTGGTACTCCAATAACACATTGGAAACCCCCCAGCTATTTGAGACTAACCATAAGAAAACATGAACTACTAAGCACCATTATGCACGTAGCATTTTTATCATAGACATATCGACCAATGCAACAGAAGCAAACTCTCTTAATAAGATAAGCATGATAACTAAAGAGAGTTCAAGCGACCAACTAAACAAAAGCTCTTTAAAAAGATAAGCATGAAAACTAAGAGCTGAACATGATAGTAGCTATTGAAAGACCAAGAACATACACAGCAAAGATAAACATGAAAATTCTATGTTGTGTTCTAGGTTGAAGTGGAGCGTGTTTCTCTCCCACACAAAGAAAGCTGAGTTCCGACTCGTTCTGAAAATCTAAAGAAAACTAAAAAGGAAAACTAAAAAGCAAGACGCTCCAAGCATAGCACATAACACATGAAGTGATAAAAATATAGTGGAACGAAAGACGAACTGATAATGTTGATGGAGAAGGGGATGCACGGGGGCATCCCCAAGCTTAGACGCTTGAGTCTCCTTGAATATTTCTTGGGGGTGCATGGGGGCATCCCCAAGCTTGAGCGCTTGACACTCCTGAATCTTTTTATCATCTTCCCTCGCACACTTGAAAACTCCCTTCATACATAACTCATCATAATCTGATTAGCGAGGTTAGTACCCATAATAAAATAATTGTTCCTTGCTGGAAATAAAGATATTCTTGAAGATCTACTGTTTCTCAAGATTGCCAAAATGTTTTTGCAAAGAAAAAGCAAGCTCAAGGTTTGCAAAATGAAGGAAAGGCAAATCAGGACAGAATCTGTGAAAAACAGACCAGCAGGTAGTAAATGATTTTTTCGGGGCACTTCTGCAACTCAAATCAAAAAACTCAGAACAGACGCCCGAAATACAATTGTATAGAGCACGCTGTAGAAAGATTTCAGACCAAAAAGATGATCTGGTGATTTTATACGAATTTTTCTATCCAAGGACAGAATCTGTTTCCTGGACAGCACGTCACAACTTTTGAACTTTCTTGCAATCAGAGGCTAAACTTGGCACAAAGCTGAAAAGAAAAGATACAATGATGATGCTACTGTAGTAAAAACCATCAAGACCACTAAAAACAGAAAGAACAAACTGAAAGCAAAGATAACAAGGGTTGTCTCCCTAGAGCTCTTTCTTTATAGCCATAAAGATAGGCTTAAGACTTTAATGATGCTCTCGTAGGAATAAGAGTTGAAGAACAAAAGAGAGCATCAAGAAGCAAATACCAAACACATTTAAGCCTAACATGCTTCCTATGCATAGGAATATTGCAATACAATAATTCATTGAAGCACAAAGCAATAAGCATAGGAAGACAAAACAAGTGCAGCTTCAAAACCTTCAACATAAAGAGAGGGAACTTGATATTATTGAAATATCTATAAGCATATGTTCCCTTCTCATAATAATTTTCAGTGGGATCACGAATAAACTCAACAATATAAGCATCACATAAAGCATTGTTACCATGATCCACATGCAAAAAGGTATCATTACTCTTCATATAAGCAAAATCTTTCTTATTAGGAATAGTGAGAGTAAAGCTATCATAACCATCATGGTAATCATTGTATTTAGGAGGCATATCATAATCATAATAAATTTTATCCTCAATAGTAGGTGGACTGAAACCATCATATTCATCATTGTAATCATCATATATAGTAAGCAAAGTATCATCAAAAGTTGGGGGACTAAAAATATCATGTTCATCAAACGTGTCATCCCCAAGCTTAGAGCTTTCCATGTCATTAGCAATATTGATATTCAAAGAAAGCATACTAATAACATCACCACCATCATGATTGTTATGCAAATAATAAAGTTCCATAGGTTTTTTAATTTTCTCTTCAAACACATCATGTCCCAAAGCAAGGTAGAGCTTATAAAGCTCTCTCATATTTTTGTTGTTTTCCATTAAGCAAAACTAGTGGAAAGACATAAAGAAAACTGAAAGGTAAACTAACAAGACTAAAAAGCAAAGATAAAAGATAGCGTGCAACTCCCCTATCTTGAAGAGTGGAGTCCCCGGCAACGGCGCCAGAAAACTTTGCTTGATGGCTTCTCGCCCCTCGTTGGTTACCCCAAGTGGAAGGTTTGAGATGCAGTGTAGCGGAAGTTTTCCCTTGGCAGAGATACCAAGGATCAATTTCCCCTGAGACTCCTAGTTTCAACAAGAAGGTGTCAACTACTAACGGCGCCAGATATTAGCAATCAACGTGGACCTGCACACAGATACAAATAACTTTGCTCCCAACGAGTACAGAGAGGTTGTCAATCCCTCCGGCCTTGTCGTTTACAAAGGATCAAACGCAAGTGATAATAGTGATAGGTATTGCTGCAAATAGTAAGTAAAAGCGGAAAGTAAATAGCGGATGTGATGAGTGATGGTAATATGGACCGGAGTCCCATGATGTTCACTAGTGATGTCTCTCTCCCAAAAGACGATAAAACAGCTATGTGAGGTAAACGAATTACAGCTGGGCAATTGACATAATTATGTGCGCAAACCAATGCTAACTATGTTGCAAGAAAGGTAGAGGTTCAAAGCATGGGTGGTACACCAAGGCAAGTAGACCGAAATCCATCTGCATCTACTACTAATCATCCACCTTGAGATATCTATCCAGAACATCTCGCTGGTATTAAGTTGCGAGTCCCACCCATAGTGTAAACTCAAAGCAACAGACAACTGCATTAAAAGAACTTTGCGTAAAGTAAACAATCCTTGCACCCGCGGGCACAAGCACCGTTGTTTTCCCCCTTGTGGCAACAGCACATCCCCTAGACTCATGTTTCTGTCACTCAAGCTAGTCATCGAGGGGCATGAACCAACAATCAAGCATAACGTTCCCTCTTGGAGTCACTACCTACTACTTGGCCAAAGCAATAAATAGCAACGGAGAACATGCAAGAATTACTTACGAACATAAATATAAAAGAGGTAAATCAAATATATTACTCAAACACAATCTGAACATTATCTCACAATCCATTGGATCCCAGCAAACTCAACATAGCAACAGCATAACGATTACATATGTGCCTCGATCATGTAGGGCAGCTCATGAGGTCTAATTAGTGAAGCACAAGAAGGGGAGGAGAACATCACATAGCTACTGGTCATGGACCCATGGTCCAAGGGAGACTACTCACAACTCATCCGGGAGGCGTCCATGGTGGTGGAGAGGCTCCCGGTGGTGATCCTCCCCTCCGGCAGGGTGCCGGGAAGAGTTCTCCTGGTGCTCCCGATCTTGGAAGCGCGGCGGCGGCGGAACAGAGATGAGATCGCGAAAAAGGGTTCCGTCCTCGAGGGTTTCGGGACGCGTGTTAAATATATGCCGAAGGAGGGCATCAGCGGAGGCCTGGGGGGCCCAGGCGCCCCCCCGGCGCGGCCAGGAGGGGGTCGCGCCACCAGGGCGCCTGGAGCCCTGGTGGCCCCCCTCCGGCCCTACTTCGGCCATGTGGAAGCTTCCGGAACGCTGATTTTTTATATAATTTTTCCGGGATTTTTCTGGCAGCTTTCGTGACGGGAAAACCTGAAATACAAAAACAGCATAAAACAGAAACTGGCACTGGGGTGCACTGAGTTAATAGGTTAGTCCAAATATGATCAAAAGTGTATGGAAGTGTATAAATATCATAGCAATATCACACAAAAGAGGCATGGAGCAAGCAGAAATTATAGATACGTTTTGGACGTATCAGTATGCGGTAACCCGAAAGTTGTTCGGAGTCCCGGATGGGATCCAGGACATCACGAGGAGTTCCGGAATGGTTCGGGGGTAAAGATTTGTATATAGGAAGTCCAGTTTCGGTCACTGGGAAAGTTTCGGGGGTCACCGGCATTGTACGAGGACCACCGGAATGGTCCCGGAGGGCCCCACGGGCTGAAGTGGGAAGGGAACCAGCCCCTGGTGGGCTGGCGCGCCCCCCATGGGCCTCCCCCTGCGCCTAGGGTTGGGAACCCTGGGGGTGGGGGGTGCCCCACTAGACTTGGGGGGCAAGTTCCCCCCCCCCTTGGCCGCCGCCCCCTTGAGATTGGATCTCTAGGGGCCGGCGCCCCCCTAGGGCCCCTATATAAAGAGGGGGAGGGCTGAACACCCAAGCCTCTAGCGCCTCCCTCTCCCCCCGTAACTCCTCTCCCTCTCGCTGAGCTTGGCGAAGCCCTGCCGAGAACCCCGCTGCTTCCACCATCACGCCGTCGTGCTGCTGGATCTCCATCAACCTCTCCTCCCCTTGCTGGATCAAGAAGGAGGAGATGTCTCTCCCGACCGTACGTGTGTTGAGCGCGGAGGTGTCGTCCGTTTGGCGCTCGGTCATCGATGATTTGGATCACGACGAGTACGACTCCATCAATCCCGTTCTCTTGAACGCTTCCGCTCGCGGTCTACAAGGGTATGTAGATGCACTCCCCTCTCCCTCGTTGCTAGATGACTCCATATATTGATCTTGGTGATGCGTAGAAAATTTTAAAATTCTGCTATGTTCCTCAACAATTTATTGCCATGTAACTCCACCGTTCTGTTTGTTATGACACACATCACCATTGTCATATTGCTTTGCATGATCATGTAGTTGACATAGTATTTGTGGCAAAGCCACCGTTCATATTTTTCATACATGTCACTTTAAATCATTGCACATCCCGGTACACCGCTGGAGGCATTCATATAGAGTCATACTTTGTTCTAAGTATTAAGTTGTAATATCGAGTTGTAAGTAAATAAAAGTGTGATGATCATCATTATTAGAACATTGTTCCATGTGAGGTTATAAATAAAAGAGGCCAAAGAAGCCCAAATAAATAAAAGAGGCCAAAGAAGACCACAAAAAAGAGAGGCCAAAGAGTCCAAAATAATGAGAGAAAAAGAGAGAAGGTACGATGTTACTATCTTTTTCCACACTTGTGCTTCAGAATAGTACCATGTTCTTCATGATAGAGAGCCTCGTATGTTGTCACTTTCATATACTAGTGGGAATTTCCCATTATAGAACTCGACTTGTATATTTCAACGATGGGCTCCCTCAAATGCCCTAGGTCTTCATGAGCAAGCAAGTTGATGCACACCCACTAGTTTTCTTTTGAGCTTTCATACATTTATAGCTCTAGTGCATCTGCTACATGGCAATCCCTACTCACTCATATTGATATCAATTGATGGACATCTCCATAGTCCATTGATTTGCCTAGTTGATGCGAGACTTTCTCCCTCCTTTTGCCTATCACTACCTTCTATTCCACCCAAAGAGCTATGTCCATGGCTCGCACTCATATATTGCGTGAAGAGTTGAAAAAGGCTTGAAAAAGTAGATTATGAAAGCAATTGCTTGGCTGACACCGGGATGGGCATGAGGGGTATCTTGTGTTTAGAAAAGGGAGCATAAGGACTATATGATTTTGTAGGGATAATTTTCTTTAGCCATGTTATTTTGGAAGCTTCGTAGATTGCTCTTAGTATGCTTGAAGTATTACTGTTTTGATATTGATAAACTTTTACTGGATATGAACATACATGCACAATAAAGAAGAATTACATTGATAAATATGTTAGGTAGCACTCCGCATCAAAAATTCTGCTTTTTATCATTTACCTACTCGAGGACGAGCAGGAATTAAGCTTGGGGATGCTTGATACGTCTCCAACGTATGTATAATTTTTGATTGTTCCATGCTATTATATTGTCTATTTTGAATTTTTTATATGCATTATTATGCTATTTTATATTATTTTTGGGACTAACCTATTAACCTAGAGCCCAGTGCCAGTTTATGTTTTTTCCTTGTTTTTGAATTTCGCAGAAAAGGAATATCAAACGGAGTCCAAACGGAATGAAACTTTACGATAATTTTCTTGGACCGGAAGACATCCAGAGGACTTGGAGTGCAAGTCAGGGGAGCCACGACGCGGACACAAGGACGGAGGGCGCGCCCCCACCCTTGTGGGCCCCCCGTGACTCCATCGACCTATTTCTTCCGCCTATATATTTACATGTATTCCAGAAACCCTAGGGGAGGCATCGAAACCACTTTTCCACCGACGTAACTTTATGTATCTGCGAGATCCCATATGGAGGCCTTTTCTGGTACTCTGTCGGAGGGGGATTCGACCACGGAGAGCATCTACATCAACCCTATTGCCCTTCCGATGAATCGTCAGTAGTTTACCACAGACCTACGGGTCCATAGCTAGTAGCTAGATGGCTTCTTCTCTCTCTTTGATTCTCAATACCATGTCCTCCTCGATATTCTCGGCGATCTATCCGATGTAATCTTATTTTGCGGTGTGTTTTCCAAGATCTGATGAATTGTGGATTTATGATCAGCTTATCTATGAATACTATTTGAATATTCTCTGAATTCTTATATGCATGTTTGATATCTTAGTAATTCTCTTCGAACTATCGGTTTGGTTTGGCCAACTAGATTCGTTTTTCTTGCAATGGGAGAAATGCTTTGCTTTGGGTTCAATCTTGCGGTGCTCAATCCCAGTGACAGAAAGGGACATGACATGTATTGTATTGTTGCCATCGAGGATAACAAGATGGGGTTTTCATCATATTGCCTGAGTTAATTCCGCTACATCATGTCATCTTACTAATGCATTACTCTGTTTTTTGTGGACTTAATACTCTAGATGCAGAATCGTTTCGGTCGATGTATGGAGTAATAGTAGTAAATGCAGGCAAGAGTCTACTTGACACGGACGTTGTCGTGGTTTTGTCACGGAAGATGTCCTAGCAAAAGGACTTAGTCATGAGGCCATCGCTACGGGTTAGCTTAAAGGGGTTAAAGCAGACAAGGACACAGGGATTTTATACTAGTTCGGCCCCTTCGATGAAGGTAAAAGCCTACATCTAGTTTGGTGTGTATTGCTAAGGTTTCGATGACCAGGGAGGGAATCTGCTTTGCCTGTGTCTCGAGCCATTGTTCTCTGTCCTGAACCGTCGTCGGGTCGTCCCTTTATATAAGAGGTGACGCCTGGTCCGGTTTACAGAGTCCCGAGGCCGGCTCATATCTCTATTCTTTCTATCTTACATCCCAAGTTATATAATATGACGGTTTACAATGTATGGGCCCTAACACTTGGGCTCTAAACCTCTTGGGCTGAAATCTTCTACTTCATGCTCCGCTGGTCCTTGGTAAAATAATCTTGATAACATAAACCGGCCCCTCCTGGGCGGTTTATACCTGGTAGTAATATCCCTTACATTAGGCCCCAGATTGATTTGAACCTGTTCATGTCAATCTTCAAAGTCTTGTACAGATCTTCCCTTTCCGCAGCTTCAAAATGGTTCATAAACCGGCGTGACGTCATCTCCTCAAATCACTTTAAACCATCATGACGCCATCTGCGCATTTAATACTTGTACCTGTTTTTTATCTTTTATTCATTAAAGCTCCAAAGATCGAGGCGACAGCATCGTCCATATCCGCCTTTTAGGCTCCTCGATTCCCGCGCCTGCCGTTTTATCCCTTCGGCCTATAAATAGGGCAGAGGGGCACCTCTTTTTCCCCCTTGCCTCATCTTCTTCCTCTGTCCTCTTGCGTTCGAGCTCCGCCGCCGTCCGCCGAACTCTGCATCTTCGTCGAGCCCGGCCGCTGCATCAACCTGAACGTTTCCAGAGTTTCGCCAGTGCCTCTCCGCGCCCGTCGCCTCGGGTACGTCCTCTTCTTCTCTTCTCATAGATCTCAGTACTAGGGTTTCCTCACGCGAGCTCGTAGATAAGTCCTTGTTCTTCGCCATAGCCAGTAGCTCGCCGTAGATCTCAAACTTTTAGTTAACGACCGTAAGAATGAGTCCACTCCATCATTGTAGCTTTATCTCTCCCAGCACGCTTAGTTTAGACTGAATCTGTTTAGAAACTTCATCGTGTCTGTTGAATATAACCTGAATTATTTCCGAATTTTCCACATGCTGTAGATCCGTATTTCACTGTTGTTTGTGTGGAAGTTGTTTCCCCAAACTTCATATCTGCATCTTATCTGCCTGTGTTGGTGGTTTAGCTTTTTCCAACTTCATAATCTGGTAGATGTCATTGTTATAGCTGTTTCGGATATTTAACCCGGTAGATACCATTAGGCCCCTGCTTAAACCGCCGTTCAAACCAATACCTTTATAAAACATGCCGGTTTAAATCTGCTTAGATTACAAACCGGCCTTTCATTGTATTTTCAGCCTTTCCCTTTCGAAAAGATGACTACCCAAGCCAAACAGTTTGTCTCCTGCAACTGGGTCAAGTCCCGGATCACCGAGGATGATTTAGAAAAGATGGCCTCAATTGGCGCTTTAGGCCCAAAGGATGTCCTTCACTGGAGGGCTCCCGGATCAGAATGTCCTCCAGAGCCCAAGGAAGGAGAAATCGTTGTCTTCTTCGATCACTTGGCCCGGGGATTCAACCCTCTTGGGTCAAAGTTTTTCCGCGCTGTGTTAGCAAACTTTCAGTTTCACCCACAAGACATTGGTCCCAACTATGTATCAAATATTTGCAACTTCCAAGTCTTTTGTGAAGCTTATCTGCAAGAGGAACCAACAGTAGAGCTATTTCGGGACTTCTTTCATCTAAACCATCGTACTGAATTTCATGATGGCCCCAACACTGAACTCGGCGGAATGACTATTCAGAAAAGGAAGGATGTTAGTTTCCCTCATGCCACTCTCCACAGCCATCCAAAGGACTGGAATCAGACTTGGTTCTACTGCGTGGACACTTCACCGGAAGGCGCAAATCCGCTGTCGGGTTATCGCTCCCACCGTCTTCCAGAGAACCATCCTTTTCCACAGCGTTTAAGTGCCCAGGAACGAGCTCAATATGCCCCTCAGCTTTCAAAGCTCAGGGCCTTTGTGGCCAATGGTTTAACATGAGTTGATTTCGTCCGCTGCTGGCTGTCTTGGAATATCCTCCCGCTAAGCCGGCGTTCCGGTTTAATGTGTGAGTATACTGGGAATCCTAAGGACCCTTTGCGCCACACAGAGATGGTGCTACCAGAAGACGAGATTAATGAATCCATCAAGAAGCTGCTGAATCTTCCTCTAGAAACCTGCAGTCAAACCGGTCTAGCACCCTTCTGTGCGACCAACAAACCCCCATCGGTAAGAATCTTTTGCTGTCATTTTGCTTTGTTTTAATCCGTCTGCAGCACTTTGTCTTAAAATGCTTTTATTTCTTACCACAAGACAATGACCCTTTCTGGAAAAGGAAAACCCAAGATAAACCGGCGAAGGCAACTCGCCAAAAGACCCAAGCTGCCAAAAGGAATAAGAAGAAGAACATTGCCGCATCGAGATCCAATGTGGAGGAAGATGATCCGGCCTCTGAGGTACCACCTAGTTCTCATGATTCCTTAGTCTTTCCTTTGCCTGTATTTTTATTAATAATGACTGTTCCCAGGGTCTTGCTGAAGGCGGTAAAGCGGATGACGTTGAGGTAATCTCTCTTTCCTCCGACTCAGAACCGCTGCCACCACTAAAAATTCGTCGGACAGTCAAGAAATTTCAATTTTCTCATCCTTATGCTCATTTGGATCCAAACTTTCTTTTGAAGAAGCAGCAGCATGAAGCTCGCCGCACTACTCGCCACAGTGGCCATGCGATTGAATCCACCGGATTAACGCACACTCTGGCTCGAAGGCGTCGTTCCGAGGTTTTACTCACTCCAACTACTCTTTATCCCAAAGCAGGTCTTATTTGACAACCCCTTAATCCTTCTGATTCGTATTATCAGGAAACTCCTCTTTCATCCTCTGGCGAATCAACAGCCACACAAATTCCTCCACTCAAGACTGTTCTTGGGTAAGTTGTCTTTTGCTTTTTCCGGTTTAACTTTTCATCTTTGACTCTTCTGATTTCATTATTTCTAACTTGCACAGTAAGCCCAAACCCAGCAAAAAGTCCAAGCTGAGCAAAACTGCAGCCGACAATACTGCTCCTAAACCGGCAGAAGATCCTGAGCCGGCTAATCCTTTGGAAAATAACGTTGAGATTCCTCATTATGATCCTCCTCCTATGGACCAAGAAAACCTTGTTGATCAGGGGAATGATACCATGGAACGTGATCTTGAACCGGCCAGCCCTGCCCAGGCTAGCCCTGCCCCTGCTAGTCCTGCTGCTGCTAATCCCTCTAAGCCAACGGCCGCTTCACCTAATGATGTTGATATCACTGGGACCGGTCTTACCACCCCAGGGGAGCCTGTCGCTTTGGCCAAACATACTGCCAAGGAAGAATTTCTAAACAAAGACAAGGGAAAGTGGAGTACTGACTTGTCCAGCTATGCTCAGCTCAGTGCTCAGGAGCTTCATTCCGGATACTTAAACCGGCTGCATACCAGTCGCGATTATGAAGCTGGATTAGTAAACTTAATGAAGGAATGTTATGAGGTAACTTCTTTTCCTTTGTCTTTATCCTCTATTTATGTTTGTGCCTTGTAATTGTACCTTTACTCCATCATAGCCCCCAAGTGCCGGTTTAGCCTTTTAGGATGAACCGGGACTTCAGTAGATCAAGTAGATAGCTTTGATTTGCATGTGTAGGCCCCAAGGGCCGGTTTACTTTATTGAGGGTGAACCGGGACTTCTCCTATTTTTAGAACAATGTCATATTAGCCCCCAAGTGTCAAGTGCATAACTTGTTTATGTGCTTGGGACTTGTCTCAAAAAATTGCTTGCTTTCACTGCAAATATACATTAGCCCCCAAGTGTCAAGTGCATAACTTGTTATGTGCTTGGGACTTTGATTGAATTGCTCCATGAATATCTGGTATACTTTCATTTTTGGCAGACTGACTTGAACAGGAGGGCCTCTGAAGTAACTGGGCTCCGGGATACTTTGAAGTTCCAAGAAACTGCTGCCCTCAAGGTCAAGGATGAGCTGGCACTTGCATTAGCAAGTATAGAGAAGTTAAAAAAGGACTTTGAAACAGAGCGGTCAGCTTGGGAGGTTGAAAAGCCTGGTCTGGAGAAGAAAGCTAGTGATGCAGAGGCTGCTCTTAATCCGGCGACAGAGGAGCTGTTATTGAGGCAGCAAATAGATGACATGACGTCTGCCATCTTTGGTAAATATTCTTAACATAACTTTATCCTTGCAATCCTGTACTACTCTGGTTTAACTCATAATTGTAATGCAGGGAGGCACATCACTCATCTTGGTGATGATGTGCGGAAGAAACTGAAAGCTACATACACTCTGGTGAAGCAGCTATATTCCAGCGCTCAAAGGGCCATTAGCGCTATCTCCCACAACAAACCGGCTCCTACCACCATCCAAGGTACTTTGGAAAAGTTGTCAATTCTACCTGCCCGCTTGTCGAAGTGAAGAAGTCATCTGCAAGAGTCGGCACTCTGATGGCCTTAACCCGAGCGAAGGCTTGGGTTCCTGACTTTGATCCGGCGGAAGCAATGAACGGCTATCCAAGCATGAAGGAAGACGGATCAGCCTTTTCCAGTGATGATCTACGTGCTTTAACAAAGGATATGCGGCCTCTTGCGAGCAAACTTGCCGATGTAGCCGATTTATCAAGATATCATCCAGGATATGATGCAGAGAATGTGCGGCAGATCGTCCATCTTATGATATTGAAAATCTTATTCCGCCCGTCCGTAAGTACACCTTCGCTCCTGACATTGATCCGTCAGAACTCATAAATGACGAAGCTTATTTCCGAGATCTTGCCAAGATTAACTGGACCACAACTGACTTCCAACAGCTGGAAGAAACCGCCAAAGAACCGGAGCAAGCTGATCCTCAATCTTAACGGCGAGCTGATGCAGAATCTTAAACCAGCGCCGGTTTAACTTTATGTCTCAGTAGTTTGAGAAAAACTGACTCTTTTGGGCCTTCCAGTGCCTTGTAATAGGATAGCTGAGATACTCTGCGTTCGTCCCAGACTTATATTTTGTGAGATTGCTTTGATTGTCAACTTCTTGAATATATCCTACTTTCAATGCTTTTGACAGTTTATTCTACCTGTTTTTGCATTAAACAATGTTCAAAGTGTCCTGGCGGTTTACCGCTGGACAGGTCATAACGCCCAAGCACATGGTCTAAGTTGATAACTTGAACTGTGTATAAAGCATAAGTATGTATCATACCTGTGATTAAGTGTATCACAATAAACCTTAATCTGGCAGGAAGAAATAATGCTTCAAGGTGTAAGTGATGATGACTCCCTTGATTATTTGTCGGCTCGTCATGAAAACCGAACCAGGTTATGATAAACTCCGGTTTAGTCGTAGTTAGTACTGGTGTTTATAACCCAGACTAGAATTCTGTAAACACAGATGTAGTGGCAACGTATAGTCATCCACTTCCTGAATCGATGACTTGGTTGAAAAACCAATGACTTTGAGGATAAAGATTTGATAAAACATAAAAAATAAAAATAAAGTTTTTGGGCAAATAAGACCATGTAGTCGAGGCTTTTTACGAGCTGCCAGGCTCCAAATCCGAGGGTTTTTATGAGCTGCCAGGCTCCAAATTCGAGGCTTTTTATGAGCTGCCAGGCTACTGTCATTAACCAATTTGCAAATCCTGTTAAGATGGTCCTCAATCCGTAACCAAATCATCAATGTCAAATGCTACCAAGTTCAAAAAAATCTTGTAAAGATTTGACTTGTGTAATCACTTGATGATCGTCAATTTAATGTTACCAAGTTCAGGGTCCATAAGGATTGACTTGTGTGTACGTTCGACGGGTCATACCAGGTTTACCTGGACGGAGTGACTTACTTGATGCAGGTGATGGCTTCTCGCCCCTCGTTGGTTACCCCAAGTGGAAGGTTTGAGATGCAGTGTAGCAGAAGTTTTCCCTTGGCAAAGATACCAAGGATCGATTTCCCTGAGACTCCCAGTTTCAACAAGAAGGTGTCAACTGCTAACGGCGCCAGATATTAGCAATCAACGTGGACCTGCACACAGATACAAATAACTTTGCTCCCAACGAGTACAAAGAGGTTGTCAATCCCTCCTGCCTTGTAGTTTACAAAGGATCAAACGCAAGTGATAATAGTGATAGGTATTGCTGCAATAGTAAGTAAAAGCGTGAAAGTGCAACTAATCCCCGGGTGGTTTTGGAAATTAATAACAACATATATATCATTGAACTAATATTTACTTGAGAATCTTTTCAGAGAAGTTTGATGATATGGGTATGGAAATGTCTGAAGAAGTGGACCCCTCAAAATGCTAAGACAAGCATTGGCAAAAGCTCAAGACTCTATTTTTGGTTTAGTGATCAAAGATCACATTGAGTCCATAGGAAAAGCCAATACTATTAAAAGGGGATGAGGTTGTGTTAATGTTCTTGTTGCTCAAGTGCTTGGTGATCTAGCTCCCTCAACTATCAGCACTCTTCACTATTCAACACACTCATAAGTAATCTCGGTCAAACCGATTCTGCAAACTCAGTCCCACCGAGATGAACCACTTCAGTTATTTCCCCAAACCCTAATTTCTCGGTCCATCCGATTCTGAGTTTCGGTCTCACCGAAAATGGACTGCCAACCTTCTGTAACCAATGACAGCATTTCGGAATATCCGAGTTGTTGTTTTCGGTCACACCGAGATGGCAAACCCTAACCTTTGACTCACTTCGGACACACCGAGATGGTATTTTCGGTCCCACCGAAAATCCCAACGTTCACTATATTTGAACTTTCGGTCTGACCGAGTTTTCACTTCGGTCTCACCGAGATTGGTCAAATGTGTGTGTAACGGTTGGATTTTGTGTGGAGGCTATATATACCCCTCCACCCCCTCTTCATTCGTGAGGAGAGCCATCAGAAAGTACCACCACTTCTACCATACACTTTCTGAGAAGTGAACCACCTACCCTTGTGTTGAGATCAAGCCATTCCATTCCTACCATATGAAACTTGATCTCTAGCCTTCCCAAGTTGCTTTCCACTCAAATCTTTCTTCCACCACAACCATATCAGTGAGGAGAGTTGAGTGTTGGGGAGATTATCATCTGAAGCACAAGAGCAAGGAGTTCATCATCATCAACACCGTCTATTACCTTTTGGGGGGTGGTGCCTCCTAGATTGGTTAGGTGTCGCTTGGGAGCCTCCGTCTTTGAGATGTGGAGTTGAACCAAGAAGTTTGTAAGGGCAAGGAGATCGCCTACTTCGTGAAGATCTACCCCGAGTAAGGCTAGTCCTCCGTGGGCGTAGGCCGTGATGGAATAGACAAGGTTGCTTCTTCGTGGACCCTTTGTGGGTGGAGCCCTCCGTGGACTCGCGCAGCCGTTACCCTCCGTGGGTTGAAGTCTCCATCAACGTGGATGTACGATAGCACCACCTATCGGAACCACGACAAAAATCTCCGTGTCTCCAAACTGCGTTTGATCTTCTCCACCTCTCTTTTACATGTGCAATTTACTTTCCGCTGCATATACTCTAGAATTGCATGTGTAGGGTGATACTTGTGTTGATCTTATTTGTGAAACTGCCAAAAACATTGCATGATCTAAAGGCAGATTTTTTATATTGTCAAGTAGTCTAATCACCCCCCCTCTAGACCTACTTTCGATCCTACAAGTGGTATCAGAGCTTTGGTCTCCATTGCCTTGGTTTCCATTGCATTGGACTCCATAAGCTTGGTTTCACAACCTAGGAGAGTATGGCGTCTAGTGAGGGTAATTATCGTAGAGGTCCTTACTTTGATGGTACAAATTTTGCTAGTTGGAAGCATAAAATGAAAATGCATATTCTTGGTCATAACCCAGCCGCATGGGGCATTATTTGTGTTGGCATGCAAGGTGATTTCTTTGAAGAAGGAAAAGTTCCGGATCGCGAAGCTACACCCGAAGAGTTGCGGATGTTGCAAAACAATGCTCAAGCTTGTGACATTCTCTTCAATGCTTTGTGTCCCGAAGAGATCAACAAAATCAGCCGTCTTGAGAATGCTAAAGAGATTTGGGATACTTTGGTTGAAATGCACGAAGGTACTGAATCTGTGAAGGAATCAAAGCTAGATATTCTTCAAGGTCAACTTGACAAGTACAAGATGAAGGATGGTGAAGGAGTCGCTGAAATGTACTCTAGGCTTGATCTCATCACAGATGAGATTGCTGGCTTAGGAAGCGAAGAAATGACCGACCGATTCATCATTAAGAAGATTCTCAGAGCTTTGGATGGAAAGTATGACACCGTGTGCACTTTGATCCAAATGATGCCAAACTACAAGACTCTCAAGCCAACTGAAGTCATTGGAAGAATTGTTGCTCATGAGATGACACTTAAGGATAAGGAAGAGCTTCACAACAAGTCAAGTGGTGCTTACAAAGCTACAAGTGATGCTCCTACTACCTCAAGTGACAAGCTAATTTCCAATGAAGAGATAAGCCTAATGGTCAAGAACTTCAACAAGTTCTACAAGAATAGAGGCAAAGAAAGAAGCTCAAAGTCTAGATCATATGATGAAAAGAGATCTTCTAGCCGTGATCGAAACTGCTACAATTGTGGAAGACCCGGACACTTCTCAAATGAGTGTACGGCTCCCCACAAGAGAAGAGAAGAATCTCCAAGAAGAAGAGCAAGAGATGAGTCACCTCGGAGAGAGAGAAGGAGTAGAGATGATCGTTATGAACGAAGACCTTCTCGGAGAAGCAAGGATTCGGAGAGGAAAGACAAGTCATCAAGGAGCTACACAAGAAGAAGACATCAAGCTCATGTTGGTGAATGGGTCTCCGGCTCCGACTCTGACAATCAATCCGATGGAAGCTATCACTCCGACTCCGACTATAGTCAAGATGAAGGTGTTGCCGGACTTGCACTAGTATCCTCCAACTCCAACTCCTACGACTTATTTGATTCACCGAATGAGGGAATTGGAAGATGCTTCATGGCTAAAGGCCCCAAGGTAACACACCCTGAATTCATTGACTTTGATAGTGATGAGGATGACTTGCTTGGTGAAGATGAGCTCTTGCATGATAAATCTAGTGAGCTAAGTAATGATGAAAATGCTAGTAGTCTTTATAGTCGAGAAGAGTCGAATGACAATGCTATGAAGGAGATTGAGCGTCTAACTAAAGAACTAAACACTCTTAAGTTAGCTCATGAAACAACTCAAGAAGATCATAGAGAGCTCCTAAGATCTCATGAGAAGCTACGCTTCGAGAAGCTCACTCTAGAGCAAGAACATGAGTTTCTAAAAGCGATCAATGACGATCTTCGAAAGAAGAGTTCTTCATATCTTGCCAAACGACTTCTCTTGTCTAATTTCTTGCCACCTATTAAGACTAAGCATGACAAGCATAAGAAAAATTCTTCCTCTAGCAGTAACAATAACAATGTTAAATCCAGTATTGTTGCTTCTAGTAGTTCTCTTGATTCCACTAACAATGTTTCAAGCCAAGTTACACTTGAGCAAGAAAATAGCCTATTGAAGGAAATCATAGAGAAAGGTGTCTACAAGAGTCTTGCCGGAAGCAAGAACTTTGAGGAGATTGTTCGCAAACAAGGAAGACACCGGAAGAATCAAGGGATTGGTTTTGAGCGAAGGTTCAACGCCAAAGGTGTTGAGTGGGAAGAAGGTCAATACCCTACTCCACAGTTTGTCTCACAAAAGGAGAAGTATGATCCTACTTCTTCCAATGTGGAACAAGCTCAAGATGACCTTCCACCACAAGACCACAAGCTAAAGGCCAAGGACAAGCTTCAAGAGGAGATTGATGCATTCATTGAAGCACCTCAAGCCATGGTCAAGTGGGTTCCCAAGGACACATCAAGTTCTACTTCGTCAAGCTCAACTACAACACCAAGGATTCCCATCAAGATGATGTGGATCCCAAAGAAGAAGAACTAGTAGGTTCTTGAGGGTGACTCCGCCAACAAACTTCACTCATATTCATTTTGGCAAGAACTTGTGCAATCAACTTCCACATCATGCACTTGTTCATGGAGTCACAAACCCTCTTGTTGGTAAGTGAAGGGACAAGGTAATCATTGCTTTCATGGACATCATCTTTTGTGAACTTCACTCTATGTCTATGGATATTCTTGTTTGTTCCTTGTGGGACTAACCCATGTAGGTATTGAAAGTGCCCTAATCCAAAGGATTGCTCCCAACTCTTGATGATCTACATCAACATTGAGCATCCACATCTTCAACATCTACATGAAGTCTTCTACGACAACCCAAGGTTAGTTTGACCCTTTAAAAGGGGTTCTCACATCTAGGGGGAGCTTTGCTCTAAAAAATTGAGCTAAAGCATCTTCAAGTGATGTGAACACATAAATGCTTTATGTAAAAGTGGCAACCCCACTTGTGCTTAAACGATGAGTATGACCTATGATCAAATGTTCTCATTTGGCTCCTAAGTCAATATACTCATATATAGATGACCTAGTCATCGACAAATTGTGTGCTAGTAGCTAGAGTGATTGGTTGTGCATGTTTGACACATACTTCAGTTGCTATCTTATTGTGTGAGCATGTTGAATGCATGATTTCATCCATTCAAGGACATCCATTTGTTGTTTTGATTGTTTTGATTTTTCTGGCCAAATGGATGGACAAGAATGCCTAAGCACCTTCCCTAGCTATCTATGCTTTCTTGTCTCAAAATTCTATTCATGCTCATATCACAACTTTGAACAAGTCTTTTTCCGACAGTCCGAGTGAGGAGCACTCGGAACCACCGATTCGTCTAAGGCTGACTTCCAAAACCTTCTAAGTCCATTTCGGTCTGACCGGTTTCTCAATCTCGGTCCAACCGAAACGCTTAGACTGATCTAGGTTTCATCTCGGTGAAACCGAGTTCAAACTCTCGGTCTGACCGATATGCGTAACTGCACGGCAGTTATACATCTCGGTGACACCGAGTTTTTCAACTCGGTCCCACCGACAGCATGGGGTTATATATACCTGAGGGGCTGCGCGCGATTTCTTTCTTCAAACCGTTCGCCCCCAAGACCCCTGCTGCCGCCGCCCTGGTCTACGGATCGTCGCCTTCGTCGCCTGTGCGCCCTCGCCGCAGGTCTCCGCCTCCGTCAACGGTAATCATCTCCACCGTTGCCGCCGTAGAGGGACACCACCAAGTTAGGGTGTGTCCCGACCCCTTTTCGTGCTCCACTTCCGATTCTTGCACGATAGGCTTGCCATGATTCAATCCATGTTTGATATGTTCCCCATACAATAGTTCAGATCTTCTAGTCTCGAGGAAAATTCTTAGGTTTAGGTTTCCACGGAATGCATCTCGGTGAAGCCGATTTTGAAAATCGGAATGACCGATTTGGCCTCTGGCCATTGCACTGCATAGTTTGGTTTAACCGAGTTGTGCCAATCGGAACGACCGAAAAGTAGTTTCAGTGAAACCCTAAGTTTTCGGTAGGACCGAAACCCATTTCGGTCTGACCGAAAGTGGTGTGTAGGTTTCTGTTGAGCACTTCGGTTGCACCGAAACCTGAAATCGGTTTGACCGAAATACATTCTGTGAAAACTCAAAACTAAGTTTTGAACTCATTTTTTTTTTGCAAAAAAAAACCTCTGCAGTTGTGATAACTCTTCTACTCTGCCTATACCTTATCTTTTCACAGGTTTTTCAGCCATGTCAGATGTCAGTGACAGCCAGAACAGGTCTGAATCACCGTTTGCTGAAATTCCAGAGGCAGACACAAGTCCTGCGAGCAGCTCTAGTGATGATGGTGAGAGGAGCACCCCTAGTGGTTTGCCTCCTGCAGCCACTAGAACCAGGAAGAAGAGAACTTCAGATGATGAGGACTCTGACTTTGTTGCTGAGGAAGTTACCTCCAAGCCCAAGAGGAATGTGGTTGCCAAAGAGCACCAAGGGCAGCAGCCAAGGAAAGGCACAAGCAAAGTGAAGCAGTCAGCAGTCGCTAAGAAGCTCAACCTGGAAGAGCCTGCTGCAAGCAAGGTGAAGAAAACTTCCAAAAGGAAGAGGGTAGTATATGCTGAACCTCAGGATGATGCTGAAGAAGAAGAAGAAGAAGCACCCCAGCCTCCTCCTCAGAAAGCTAAGTTCATGGGTGATGCTATTCGGGCTCAAGCCTCTTCTAAGCCCAAGAAGCCTGCTCCAGTCAAGGCAGCTCCAGCCAAGCCCAAGAGAACAACCAGGAACATCCCAGCCTCTGAGAAGAACAAAGGTGATGTGCCACCGTCTGAGTCTGATGAAGAAGAACATGTGTTGCTGAAGCTCCGTCCAAAATTGCCACTCCACAATGATGCTCATCCTCAAGCTGAGGACATGAAGGCAAGAAAGGACAAAGGTCTCAGGCTATGGAGACAGTCTGATCCATATGCTGTAAGGAGAAGGACTGCTGTGGACCCCAGATTCCACACCAGAGAGCAGCAGGATTTCTATGAGACCGTGCTAATGGATAAGAAGCCCATTGTTGCTGACACCAGGTATGTTGACTGGAAGTACATTGACAGTGAAGAGCACCGGGACTTCTTTCCCCATGTGCATGAGAGCTTTACTGCATGTGGAGTTGCTGATTTTGTGGGTCAAGAGCTGACAGCTTGGAATGACGAGATGATCATGCAGTTCTATGCCACAGCCCACTTCTATCCTGATGGCAAGATCACCTGGATGACTGAAGGTCAAAGGTTTTCTTCGACTGTTGAAGAATGGGCAGAACTTCTGAACACTCCAGTGCAGAGAGAGGACGACATTGATGTCTATGGGATTCCTAAGAAGAGTCATGATTCCATGAAGAACATGTACAAGGAGATCCCGGCTGCTGATTTGGAAGGATGGAAGCTTGGCTCAGTGTACTATCTCCAGGCAGGTCTGACCACCACTAACACTATTCTGAGGCATACATTGATGCCTAAGTCTGGAGACCACCGGATGATTCGAGGCTATTCTATCAACATGCTGCACATTCTCGATGAGAAAGCACCTTTTAAGGTGATGGACTTGATGGTAGAGACCATTAAGAGGACTGCAGCTGACCAGAAGAGGTCGTGTGGGTTTGCACCGCAGATTCAGATGCTCATCAACGCCAAGTTTGGCACGGGCAAATTCATGTTGGATAGGAAGCACTTGCCACTGCAGCCAGAGCATGAGGACAACGTAGTTGTGATGGATGAAGAGGATCCTACCTCAGTTGAAGGACAAGCCAAAATCGAAGCTGCAAAGAAGGCTAAAGCTGACAAAGAGGCAGCAGCAGCAGCAGCTAAGCCAAAGAGCTTTGGAGAACAAATTCTTGAAGCTACCCAGAGGATTGAACAACGCCTGGCCAGCATTGAGCAATCTCAGGAGAGCCTTGAGAGGATTGTCGAGGACAAGATCCACGCTCTGGACGTGAAGCTGACTGAGATTCAGGTGTCTGTCAACAAGCTTGAGGCAGACATGGAGGAGACTAGGCAGGAGAGAGCAGAGCTTATGCAGGATGATCTAGTCCAGGACTCTCATCGCCAGACTGCTAAGATTCCCAGAGGATCCAGATCTGCAGCTATCCCAGTGACAGACTCCAGGGCTACCACTTCAGCTCCAGCAGTTCCTCCAGCTCCAGCATCCACTCCTCCACCGCAGACTTCAGCAGAAGTCTTCGCAGATGCAGCTATCTCTACACCGACATCTACCCAGACGGGAGCCGCCAGCAGAGCCCGCAGTGACGTTTAGCTCTATACCTTTTCGAACTTTTTGGTAACTTGTTGCCAAAGGGGGAGAAATTGTTATAGATCATAGGGCTTCGAGAGAGAGAGTGCTCTTTCGTCTTTCGTTCTTTTGCCGGTTTTTTCTTTGTGATACATTGGTTTCTTTTGGTTCCTGATACTTTATGTGTGCTTGCTACCACGTTTGATGCTACCTTAATGAGTGCTTAGTCATACTATGCCTTAATGTGTGCTTATTGCTTATCATATGCTAGTCCTTATTGTATGGCTATTTACTCTTGTCTTGGTGATTAAGTGCATGTTATTCATTCTTATCATTTTGTGCGCTCCACCAAGATGTATGTGACATGGAAGAGTGACCCATAATCCTAATCGATTGTGCATTTGCATTCAAACGCAAATTTTAAATAATGCAAAAATTTAGGGGGAGCTCTTGTTTATCACATACTTCTCAAAGCGACGATATTATTCCTTGATTATATCTTTTGTCGAAGCTTTGATCTATATGTTGTCATCAATTACCAAAAAGGGGGAGATTGAAAGTGCAACTAATCCCCGGGTGGTTTTGGAAATTAATAACAACATATATATCATTGAACTAATATTTACTTGAGAATCTTTTCAGAGAAGTTTGATGATATGGGTATGGAAATGTCTGAAGAAGTGGACCCCTCAAAATGCTAAGACAAGCATTGGCAAAAGCTCAAGACTCTATTTTTGGTTTAGTGATCAAAGATCACATTGAGTCCATAGGAAAAGCCAATACTATTAAAAGGGGATGAGGTTGTGTTAATGTTCTTGTTGCTCAAGTGCTTGGTGATCTAGCTCCCTCAACTATCAGCACTCTTCACTATTCAACACACTCATAAGTAATCTCGGTCAAACCGATTCTGCAAACTCAGTCCCACCGAGATGAACCACTTCAGTTATTTCCCCAAACCCTAATTTCTCGGTCCATCCGATTCTGAGTTTCGGTCTCACCGAAAATGGACTGCCAACCTTCTGTAACCAATGACAGCATTTCGGAATATCCGAGTTGTTGTTTTCGGTCACACCGAGATGGCAAACCCTAACCTTTGACTCACTTCGGACACACCGAGATGGTATTTTCGGTCCCACCGAAAATCCCAACGTTCACTATATTTGAACTTTCGGTCTGACCGAGTTTTCACTTCGGTCTCACCGAGATTGGTCAAATGTGTGTGTAACGGTTGGATTTTGTGTGGAGGCTATATATACCCCTCCACCCCCTCTTCATTCGTGAGGAGAGCCATCAGAAAGTACCACCACTTCTACCATACACTTTCTGAGAAGTGAACCACCTACCCTTGTGTTGAGATCAAGCCATTCCATTCCTACCATATGAAACTTGATTTCTAGCCTTCCCAAGTTGCTTTCCACTCAAATCTTTCTTCCACCACAACCATATCAGTGAGGAGAGTTGAGTGTTGGGGAGATTATCATTTGAAGCACAAGAGCAAGGAGTTCATCATCATCAACACCGTCTATTACCTTTTGGGGGGTGGTGCCTCCTAGATTGGTTAGGTGTCGCTTGGGAGCCTCCGTCTTTGAGATGTGGAGTTGAACCAAGAAGTTTGTAAGGGCAAGGAGATCGCCTACTTCGTGAAGATCTACCCCGAGTAAGGCTAGTCCTCCGTGGGCGTAGGCCGTGATGGAATAGACAAGGTTGCTTCTTCGTGGACCCTTCGTGGGTGGAGCCCTCCGTGGACTCGCGCAGCCGTTACCCTCCGTGGGTTGAAGTCTCCATCAACGTGGATGTACGATAGCACCACCTATCGGAACCACGACAAAAATCTCCGTGTCACCAAACTACGTTTGATCTTCTCCACCTCTCTTTTACATGTGCAATTTACTTTCCGCTGCTTATACTCTAGAATTGCATGTGTAGGGTGATACTTGAATTGATCTTAATTGTGAAACTGCCAAAAACATTGCATGATCTAAAGGCAGATTTTTTATATTGTCAAGTAGTCTAATCACCCCCCCTCTAGACCTACTTTCGATCCTACAAAGCGGAAAGTAAATAGCGGATGTGATCAGTGATGGTAATATGGACCGGGGTCCCATGATGTTCACTAGTGATGTCTCTCTCCCAAAAGACGATAAAACAGCTATGTGAGGTAAACGAATTACAGCTGGGCAATTGACAGAATTATGTGCGCAAACCAATGCTAACTATGTTACAAGAAAGGTAGAGGTTCAAAGCATGGGCGGTACGCCAAGGCAAGTAGACCGAAATCCATCTGCATCTACTACTAATCATCCACCTTGAGATATCTATCCAGAACATCTCGCTGGTATTAAGTTGCGAGTCCCACCCATAGTGTAAACTCAAAGCAACAGACAACTGCATTAAAAGAACTTTGCGTAAAGTAAACAATCCTTGCACCCGCGGGCACAAGCACCGTTGTTTTCCCCCTTGTGGCAACAGCACATCCCCTAGACTCATGTTTCTGTCACTCAAGCTAGTCATCGAGGGGCATGAACCCACAATCAAGCATAACGTTCCCTCTTGGAGTCACTACCTACTACTTGGCCAAAGCAATAAATAACAACGGAGAACATGCAAGAATTACTTACGAACATAAATATAAAAGAGGTAGATCAAATATATTACTCAAACACAATCTGAACATAATCTCACAATCCATCGGATCCCAGCAAACTCAGCATAGCAACAGCATAAGGATTACATATGTGCCTCGATCATGTAGGGAAGCTCACGAGGACTAATTAGTGAAGCACAAGAACGGGAGGAGAACATCACATAGCTACTGGTCATGGACCCATGGTCCAAGGGAGACTACTCACAACTCATCCGGGAGGCGTCCATGGTGGTGGAGAAGCTCCCGGTGGTGATCCTCCCCTCCGGCAGGGTGCCGGGAAGAGTTCTCCTGGTGCTCCCGATCTTGCAAGCGCGGCGGCGGCGGAACAGAGATGAGATCGCGAAAAAGGGTTCCCGTCTCGAGGGTTTCAGGACACGATATAAATATATGCCAAAGGGGGGACACAGCGGAGGCCCGGGGGGCCCAGGCGCCCCCTCGACGCGGCCAGGAGGGGGGCCGCGCCACCAGGGCGCCTAGAGCCCTGGTGGCCCCCCTCCGGCTGTACTTTGGCTGCTGGGAAGCTTCTGGAACGCTGATTTTTTATATAATTTTTCCAGGATTTTTCTGGCAGTTCTCGTAATGGGAAAACCTGAAATACAAAAACAGCAGAAAACAGAAACTGGCACTGGGGTGCACTGAGTTAATAGGTTAGTCCAAATATGATCAAAAGTGTATGGAACTGTATAAATATCATAGCAATATCACCCAAAAGAGGCATGGAGCAAGCAGAAATTATAGATACGTTTTGGACGTATCAACATCCCCAAGCTTAATTCCTGCTCATCCTCGAGTAGGTAAATGATAACAAGAATAATTTCTGTGGTGACATGCTATTAACCATATAGGACTTTTTCATAGTCATATGACAAAAGCTTACTGAGACAATGAATCTGTAGTAATTAAGTTGCCTCATGAGAAAATCACAAAGAACTGAAAGTTTTACAACATGATACTGAAACATCAAATAGATTTGTAATGAGCATGGTGTGCAAATATGATAAAGTGATATCTCGCTTGCCCCCTTTAGTGAAGCAAAACATAAATGCAGGGGCACCTCCAAGGCTTAAGTGATGACTAGATACAATCATTTCAAAATAAACGATATCACAATCATGCAAAAGACAATGCTACTTTGGGACAATGCACATTACACTCAGAATGACAATCATGCTCTCAGTAGTTGGTGCTTTTAAAAGAAGGTGGAGACTCTCGAACCGTGGCTTTTGTTGGCAAGGTTAAAAACCCGTAGTCGGAAACAAAGACAAATCATGTACCAGAGCTCTTGGTTTTAAAAACAGAGGTAATAATTATTTTTTTCTTAGATCATGCATGTTTCGTCAACGAATGCTAGCAGACAACTCAATTACTTCTTGAGATGGACAAGTTTCGAGGAACGGCTCCCGAATGAGGACGATCACATCCTCTTAATCTCCTTTGTTTATCACAGCCAAAGTTTTCTGATTTCTCATGAACAAAGCGTGAAGGAGGGTTTGTTTGTTATATTAATTTTGAGCCGGGCGCACTCAATGCCAGTTCCTTCTCGTATTATGGGTTTGCACATTAGACATGCAACCCCGGGGTGAAGCTTGTCCAACTTAAAAAGATCATGAATTAACTACTACTTCCTCATGGACTTAAAACAGAGGCACAAAATAGGAATGCTTTTTTTGAATAATTTCGAGATGGTACATGAAAGTCTTCGTTAGGAATGGCAGGTAAATACCATGTAGGAAGGTATGGTGGACTCATATGGCATAACTGGTTTAAAAGAATTTGGATGCACAAGCAGTCAGTCCGCTTAGTACAGGTGGAGGTTAGCAAAAGACTGGGAGTGACCAACTAAGAGAGCAATGACGGTCATAATCATGCAGAGCGACAAAGCAACATTGAATCAGGCATGGTAGTTATATCGCTACTCAGAAATAAAAGATCATCAAGGCTTGACAGACTTTCTTTACAGTCTTAAATATGCGTGAGCATACGCCAAGTCAATCAACATAAATTCTTGAAGGAAGATATTACTAAACCATACCACATCATAGGCAAACAAATCATGTTGGTACTCCAATAACACATTGGAAACCCCCCAGCTATTTGAGACTAACCATAAGAAAACATGAACTACTAAGCACCATTATGCACGTAGCATTTTTATCATAGACATATCAACCAATGCAACAGAAGCAAACTCTCTTAATAAGATAAGCATGATAACTAAGGAGAGTTCAAGCAACCAACTAAACAAAAGCTCTTTAAAAAGATAAGCATGAAAACTAAAAGCTGAACATGATAGTAGCTATTGAAAGACAAAGAACACACACAGCAAAGATAGACATGAAAATTCTATGTTATGTTCTAGGTAGAAGTGGAGCATGTTTCTCTCCCACACAAGGAAAGTTGAGTTCCGACTCGTTATGAAAAGCTAAAGAAACTAAAAAGGAAAACTAAAAGCAAGACGCTCCAAGCATAGCACATAACACATGAAGTGATAAAAATATAGTGGAACGAAAGACGAACTGATAATGTTGATGGAGAAGGGGATGCACGGGGGCATCCCCAAGCTTAGACGCTTGAGTCTCCTTGAATATTTCTTGGGGGTGCATGGGGGCATCCCCAAGCTTGAGCGCTTGACACTCCTGAATCTTTTTATCATCTTCCCTCGCACACTTGAAAACTCCCTTCATACATAACTCATCATAATCTGATTAGCGAGGTTAGTACCCATAATAAAATAATTGTTCCTTGCTGGAAATAAAGATATTCTTGAAGGTCTACTGTTTCTCAAGATTGCCAAAAGGTTTTTGCAAAGAAAAAGCAAGCTCTAGGTTTGCAAAATGAAGGAAAGGCAAAACAGGACAGAATCTGTGAAAAACAGAACAGCAGGTAGTAAATGATTTTTTCGGAGCACTTCTGCAACTCTAATCAAAAAACTCAGAACAGACGCACGAAAGACAATTGCATAGAGCATGCTGTCGGAAAAATTCAGACCAAAAAGATGATCTGGTGATTTTATACGAATTTTTCTATCCAAGGACATAATCTGTTTCCTGGACAGCACGTCACAACTTTTGAACTTTCTTGCAATCAGAGGCTACACTTGGCACAAAGTTGAAAAGAAAAGATACAATGATGATGATGCTGTAGTAACAACATCAAGACACAACAAAAGCAAAAATAAAAATTTTATTCATGTGGGCTGCCTCCCAAAAGCGCTTTCTTTTATGCCTTTAAGCTAGGCATAATGCATAGAGATCAAGTTTTATCAAGAGTAAAGGAATAGCTAGCCCGTATAACGGACTCAAAAGGTAACTTAATCTTCTTTCGAGGGAAGTGTTCCATCCCTTTCTTGAGAGGAAATTGGAATTTTATATTCCCCTCTTTCATGTCAATGATAGCACCAACGGTGCGTAGAAAAGGACGTCCCAAAATAATTGGACAAGAAGGTTCACATTCAATATCCATAATAGTAAAATCAACGGGAATGTAATTGTCACTGACAATGATAAGAACATCGTCGATCCTCCCCAAAGGTTTCTTTATGGAAGAATCAACGAGACGAACACCAAAAGAACAAGAATCAAAAGGTTTCAATTTAAGCATATCATATAGTCTTTTGGGCACAATGGAGGTACTAGCTACAACATCACATAAAGCATAGCAAGAGAAGTTATTCAACTTAATTTTAATCATAGGATCCCAACCATCTTCTAGCTTTCTAGGTATGGAGGCTTCTACTCTAAGTTTCTCCTCCCTAGCTTTGATAAGAGCATTAGTGATATGCTCAGTGAAGGCAAGGTTAAGAGTGCTAGTGCGGGGATCTCTAGACATCTTGTGAAGGAAATCAATAACTTCGGTAAGAGTGCAATTATCAAAATCAAGGTCACTACTATCAAGTAAGGTGGTAGTGGTGTCCTTTAGGTTCACTTGTTTGGTAGTTTCTATAGTCATAGCATCACCATTAATAGGTCCATTGGGACCAGGAGTGCATTGGGTGCTAAGAGTTTGGATATCCTCAACAACTTGGATAGTAGCAACAGTGTGGTGGGTAGGAAGGTTCTTAATTCTATCTTCTTCCTCCCTTTCTCTAGCCCATCTCTCTTTAAGTTTAGCCATCATCCTAATATTTTCATTAATTTTCACTTGAATAGCATTCATAGGAGTGACCTTCCTCTCCTCAAGAGGAGAAGTTCTAATTTTAATCAATTCTACCTCATTGGCTAAATTGTCTACCTTCGAAGAGAGATCATCTAGTTTGTTTAGTTTTTCTCCTACACTCTTATTAAAGGCTTTTTGGGTAGTGATGAAATCTTTTAGCATAATCTCTAGTTCAGTAGTGGAGTTCTTGGTGATAGGATAAGCATTGTTGTTCCCATAAGAATTAGAGGGGAACGGTCTAGGATTGTTACCAAAGTTACTCCTATAAGCATTGTTATTAAAATTGTTTCTAGAGATAAAGTTCACATCTACTTGTTCTTGAGCAATCAAAGAATTTAAAGGAACATCACGAGGATCAACAGAAGATTGCTTCCAAAGTAGAGACATGATCAAGTCAACTTTTTCATTTAGGGAGGAAATCTCCTCGACAGAGTTTACCTTCCTACCTGTTGGAGCGCGTTCGGTGTGCCATTGGGAATAGTTGGCCATCATCTCATCGAGAAGCTTTGTGGCAGCACAAAGTGTAGTTGACATAAAGGTTCCTCCCACGACCGAATCTAACAAGTTCCGCGAGGTAAAGTTCAAGCCTGCATAAAAAGTTTGGATAACCATCCAAGTAGTCAAACCATGAGTAGGGCAGTTCTTGATAAGAGATTTCATACGTTCCCAAGCTTGGGCAACGTGTTCATTATCCAATTGTTTAAAATTCATTATGTTACTTCTTAGTTGGATAATTTTAGCAGGTGGAGAGTATTTTCCAATAAAAGCATCTTTGCACTTGTCCCATGAATCTATGCTATTTCTAGGCAAAGACTGAAACCAAATTTTAGCTCCTCCTCTCAAGGAGAAAGGAAAAAGCTTAAGCTTAACAATATTACCATCTATTTCTTGGTACTTTTGCATATCACAAAGTTCAACAAAATTGTTCAAGTGTAAAGCAGCATCATCTCCAGCACCGGAGAATTGATCTTTCATGACTAAGTTCAATAAAGCAGGTTTAATTTCATAGGAAGGTGCTGAAGTGGCAGGTGTAGTGATAGGTGTGCAGATAAAGTCATCGTTGTTGTGACTAGTGAAGTCACACAACTTGGTGTTCTCGGTGGAACCCATAGTAGCAAGCAAGCAAGATAACTATTTTTGTGATTTTCGATAGAAGATACTAAAGCAAAAAAAACTGAAAGGTAAACTAACAAGACTAAAAAGCAAAGGTAAAAGATAGCATGCAACTCCCCTATCTTGAAGAGTGGAGTCCCCGGCAACGGTGCCAGAAAACTTTGCTTGATGGCTTCTCGCCCCTCGTTGGTTACCCCAAGTGGAAGGTTTGAGATGCAGTAAAGATGTCGGGGGAAACTGTCCGCCACGAACACCTATGGGACCGGAGCCCCTTGTCTGTGCGGTACGAGGGCGGAGGGAGCACGAAGAGCAGATCGAGGCAGACGCGCGGGCAGTTTTTACCCAGGTTCGGGCCGCACGGATGCGTAAAACCCTACTCCTGCTTGGTTGTGTATTGAGTTGAGCGCTCGGGAGCTTGAAGAAGCAGCTACACCGTGCGTGAGAGTAATCTAGGTTTCGAACCCCCTCCACGTTGTGCATGGGCCTCCTTTTATAGTGCAAGGGGTCACCGACAGGTGTCAACGTAGGAGAAAGGGGTAAAAATGTAAAAGAGGTGGTAGTTGTAACAGTGCGGGAACAGTGGAGCTACAGTACAGAACAGTGGTCTATACCTACTTTAACAGTGGGGGACAAGGGCATTTAATGCCCGTCGCCGTCGACCCCAAAAGCTCCCGCCGTTGCGTCTCCGTCTGCCACGGCGATGGATCCTCTGCCGCGGAGTGCCACCGTGTCCCCCAGGCTGCACAGCCATCCGCCACGCGTCCCTGGAGTGGCCCCAGGGCGACGCGTGGGCCGATGAGCTGGAGCGCGGGCACACAGCGCACCTCCCCCGGCAAGCACCTTGCCGGGGATCTCGACCTTGCCGGGCCCGGAAGCTTGCCGCTCCCCGAGCCCTTGCCGGGTCTTCTAAGATAAAATCTTATATTCGTCCTGACAAGCTCCTCTTGCCAGGGCCTCGTGCTAGCTAAGCAATCTCGAGCCTGGGACGGCCTTCCCGGCAAGCTCCTCTTGCCGGGGTCTTGGTCTTCTGTCTTGTATACTTTGTTTTTGAATGGCTAGATAAGGGGCAGGAAGGTCTCCGGCAAGCGCGTGGTGAACCCTGCCGCGGGGAGCTGCCGCTGCCCGTGCACAAGTTGGGGTACTAGGGTACCCCTACCTTAGTACACCGACAGGAGCCCCCGGGCCTGGGCCACACACGGTGCCGAGCGCTGTTGGGCCAGGCCCAAAACAGTGCACGGGCACCCGCGGCCCGCGGCGCGCCGAATCCACTTCCATATCCGCCGCACCCCACGGTAACGGCACGCGTCGATTGCGGCGCCGTGGGATGGGACGTGCCCACGATTTCTTTAATGGGAAGGGCGAAACGCCCCCCACTCTCCCATAAAAGCAGAGAGAGCGGCGCGGTTCCCCTCCCTGCGCACTCATTGCCATCGTCTTCTTCCTCAGATTCCTCTGCGCTTTGCCTCTACTCCTCCGCCACCACCAAGCTCTTCGTCCCCTTCCTTCCACCGCGTCCGCCATGGCCCCAAAGACCGACAAGGCGAAGTCGGAGAAGTCCAAGCGGGAGAAGTCAGATCAGGCGGCGAAGCTCGCCGCGTACCGGAAGGAGCACATTGTCTTCGCGCCGAAGCTCGGCGTGCGGGAGCTTTGGAACAAATATTATTTGTTCTGGGCCAAGGAGACCCCAGCGCACCCCCGCACGCGCGTCTACCCGGCCGTCGCCAAGGACCACTATCCCGGCGGGTATTACTTTTTCGCAGCCTTCTTCCACTGCGGTCTGTGCCCTCCCTTCTCAAACTTTTTCTGCGATATCATGAATACTTATGGCCTCCACCTCCTCGACTTCACTCCCAACGCCATCCTCACCATGTCCGTTTTCGCACACATGTGCGAAAACTTCGTAGGAATCCAGCCCAACGTAGCTCTCTTTAGGCACTTTTTCATCCCCAGAGTAGAGGCCGACGCCCCCCTCTCCGGAGGAATCTCTTGGGTGTTTAGGCTGAATAAGAAATCAGCCTACTTGCCGGGGGAGCTCCGCGGCAAGTGGGAAGAGTGGCGCGCGGAGTGGTGCTGGGTCGTCGAGGAGCGGCCGCAACACTTCACCGCGCCGCGCACATCGCCCATCGTGCGCGGCAGGGATTGGAGTAATTTCGATTCCGACGATACCAAGCTAGATATCGCTCTCGTCAGAATCCTCCGTCTTCGGATGGCGCCGCTGTCTGTCGCTGAAGTGGGCGCGGACTTTCTTCGTCGTCGGATCGCCCCCCTCCAAGACCGGAAAAGGCCGGCGTGGCAATACGGCGGCCCGGCAGACATCATGAGGCTGCGCCCCGGCCTCAATTTTAACTTCACAACACTCGAGCTGCGGGGTATGGTCAGGGAACTTTTCAAGTTCGACCCGGCACACCCCGAGTACTTCCGCGCTCCCCGGGGAGTGGTGCCGCTCTGCGCCAGCAGCGCCCGGGATCGCCTTGTCGCTATGATGCCCGCGTGTGACTCTCATGGATTGGAGCGCACGTGGATTGCGCCCAAGCCTATCGACGTCCTCGAGTTCTACGACAACCTTGCGGAGGTGTTGGAGAAGACGGACGATCTCAAGCTGCACACGCGGGCCACCACCGACCAAGAGATTGCTTACATGGCTTCTCGCGCTGAAGAAGTCGCCGGAGCCGCGGCGGCGGGAAACTTTGGATACACACCCGCGGAGGCGGAAGCCGCGGATGCCTCCAGCCAGGCGGATAAGGAGGAGATTCGCAAGCTGCTAGAGCTCCCTCCCGACGCGCTCGCCGGGGTCCCCTCGCTGAGGCACTCCGGGATCAATGGGATCGCGACGGAGGCCGCGGCAATGGAGGGCACAGCCGGAGGAAGCAGGGGTGCCGCGAGGAGTGGAGGCGCCGGACGAAGCGGGGCCACCAAGGGGAAGGGGCCCGCAGTGCAAGGCGCTGGGGCCAGCGAACTGGCCGAGGGAGAGGAGGGGGAGGAGGAAGACACCGGCGGATCCACCGAGCTCTACGCCGACGACCTCTCCTCGTCGGAAAGCTCCCCGCCCCCGGCGAGCCCGAGGCAGTCCCCATTGAAGCGTCTCCGCAAGGCGGCGACGGGGGAGCAGGCGCGAGCCCCCCGGCAACAGCCAGCTCGCCGGGCAGCTCCCCGGCCGAGCCAAGACGTGCCAAGGGCGACCGGCGTGCCGGCCACGGCAGAGGCCCCGCGCGCGCGGACCACGACAGAGGCGTCCCGCAGGCCGGTACCGAGCCGGCAAGGATCTTCTCGGAGCGGAGCAGCTGCTCCGCCCACTTCTCGGGCGCCGGCCACCACAGGGGCTGGGCCTACGCAGCCCCCAGCCCCGGTGGCTCCGAAACGCGCGAGGGAATCTTCATCCTCCGCTCCTCGCGCCGACGCGCCCACCGTGGAGTTTGACTTCTCCGCGCTGAGCGAGGACGACGAGGAGGACCAAGAGTAAGGACCCGAGACCTTACTCCTTCTTGATTTTTATATCTCGATTGTTGCTGACGCTTGACTTTGCTTGTTGCTTGTGATTGCAGGACCTTGGAGCAGCGCGCGAAGAGGGTCAGGGTGCCCACAGTTGAGGTCGTAGAAGACCCATCCGTCGCGGAAGCAGGGATCGCACCGGAGCCGAGCTTGCCGGACCCGAGTGCCGCTCCGGGGAGTAGCCCCCAGCGCAGCCCCCAGCGTAAGTTAGAGGTTTACTGTTTTCGCTCGTCGGGGCGCGCTTAGGGCTTTGATCTCTCTTTCCCTTTTCTTTTTTTTGAATGTCTTGGTTCTTCTATCTTCTCTTGTGCAGAGGTGGAGCCGCAGCGGGAAGAGCGCCCGGAGACCATCACCGAGGAGCCGCAGGCCCCGCCGTCCCCGGCAAGGCAAAACTCTCCGGCAAGGGAGAGCGCTCCGCCAAGGGCGGGTACTCCGCCAAAGCAGAGTACCCCGCCAAAGGCGAGCAGCCCGGCGAGGACGGCCACTCCGCCAAGGCCGAGCTCCCCGGCAAGGGAGCCCGCCGCAGAGGACGTCCGCCAAGGTACGTTCTGTACTTGGTTTTCTTGACTTTGCTTCTTTTTGGATCTTTGCTTGATTTTGAACTTCTTTTTCTTCTTCTAGATCTTCCTCCTCCTCCTCCCGCGCCGATGGAGACCGAGGTCATCAATATCGAGGATGAGGAGGGCGCGCAGGGCGGCGGTGATGACGTTCCCGTCGTCGTGGAGATGGCCGAGGCCACCGAGGAGGCGACCGAGGCCACCGAGCCGGCCGCGCAGGAGGCCACTCCGGCCGCTGACGCCGCGACCGGGGAGGGGGACGGCGACCGCACCGCCGACCCGGAGGTGGCGGGAGCACCGGATGCTACGCCGGCCGCCGGCCCCTCCACCGGCGAGAAGCAGGCGTACTATCTTCGTGCCCCCAATGGCGTCTTTATCCAAGTGCCTTGGGGGTCTTCATCAAGAGCTCCCGCGGAGGGCGAGGCGTTTGACGGAGAGGTCCTCGCCTCCGCGGGTCTGACAGTCGTCGAGGCGCCCGGCGAAGGAGATGGGCCCGAGGAGGAAAAGCTTCTCCACCAACTCCTGGCCCTTTACCGGGCCAGGCAGGCGAAGCTTGCCTCCCGGGAAGCCCTTGCTGCCCAGGCCGCCGCCGAAATGGAGAAGCGTGCGGCGGAGCTCAGCGCTGCCCACAAGGCGGGCCTCCGCGAGGTGGCGGAGGAGCGCGAGCGTCTCGCCGGTGAATATCAAGAGTGGCTTTTGGAGAAAGCCGAGGCTGAAGAACAGCAACGGCTCGCCGGGGTGGAGATGTCCCGGCGAGAAGGAGAGCTCGCGCAGCGGAAGGTGGATCTCGACTCCCATGAGGAGGACCTTGCCGCTCGCGAGGCTGCCCTTGGCGGGGAGCTGAAGGAGGCGAAAGCCGCTGCTGCTGCCGCGGAAGACGCCAAGAAGGAGCTTGCCGCCAAGGTTGAACAACTGGAGAAGGCGGTGAAGGTGAGCGCCGAGAAGGTTGCCGCGCTCATCCTGGAGCGCGAGAAGGATGCTCACACCAACTCAGAGCTCCAGGTGAGTTTGTCCCAGAGGGGTGACGAGCTGAAGGCCGCCAAGGATTCCATTGAAGACTTGGAGCTGAAGGTCACCACCCTGAAGGAATCGCTTGATGCTGCCCGGGCCCAGGAGGCAAAGCTGAAGGATGAGCTCCGCAAGGAGCGAACCTTGATGGAGAGTGTTAACAAGGCCTCCGAGCTCTTCCGGCAGACTATCGAGGTGTGGACCGAAGAGCTGGTTTCTTCTGCATCCAACATTGACCAGGAGTTGCTTGCTTTGAAGGTCGAACATCTTATCTACTCGCCGGATCCAGACCTCCCGCACAGCGCCAAGCTCAGCCTCTTCTTCAGAGGCGTCGCTCCGGCCCTTGCAGGTCTCCGGAACCGCATCCCCGCGCAGCTGGCCGAGGAGTCGCGCCGTCTCTGCGCAGGAACTCTGGAGCGGGTCTTGACGAAGATCGTGTTCCGCAACCCGGGGATCAACCTCACGAACGTTCTTCGCAGCTTGCCGGCGGATGCAAACACGGAGGCCCTGAAGGAGCAGGTCGGCCATATCATCGCCAAGGTGGCAAAGCTTGGCAGGAAGGAGGGCGACCGCGTAGACTAGGGCCCCATTTATCTTTATCTTTTTGTTGCTGCACATTATGTTATGAACTCATTAGTCCATTGCGACAAGTTATCCTTGTAAGATATTTGCTTTACTTCAATCAATCAGTGCAATGTTATCTTCCTTGTTCCCATCTTTGACTTTGTATGTTTTTCACCCTACGCTCCCGGGGAGCTTGCCGGCAAGGGGCCCTTGCCGCGAGCGCTGAGCGCTGGACTCTGAGCAGCCTGCTGGCCAAGGTCCTCGCCGGCAAGCAACCTCGCCGCAGCAAGTCGCAACGCACTTAGCTTGCTGAGTGTACTCGGAAACGAGGCAAGGGCGCGACACTTGTCGCAGCTCACTTAAATCGTTGAGTGGACTCGAAAACAAGATAAGGGTGCGGCAAGCCACGGGTAGGTTCCTCCGCGCACAGGTTTTCTATACAAAGTGTGATCGTTCAAGGAAGACAACCAAAATTTAAAATTTGAACTGGTCAAATTCTAACAACTTATCTTTCATATGCTGCTTGCTCATGTTGTTTGCTTTCCGGTAAGGCTCTTCTTACTTGAACGGCGCTTAGTTCCTCCCCCATCTCCTTCCCCCCCGGCAAACTTGTGCGCGAGGAACGTTCCTTCTGCTTAAGAGAAAAAGGAAAAGGAGAGGGAAACAAGCATATTGCCCTTGGGCGTAATAGTGCTTACCGAATGTCTAAGTGTTGCATCAAATGCCAAATAAAACATGCAAATAGCAAAGAGAAGCATGCGAAAGGCAATCGATGCGAAAACACGAAATCTTTACTGATGCACGGGGTCTGCGCCCGGCTTTGTACAAAGGGTTATATGCAACAGCGGCAAGGCTTGTACAAAAGGTGGTTGCCGGAGCGGATCACGGCAACCGCGCCTTAGGGGTGAAACTTGCGAAGATGCTCTATGTTCCAGGAGTTGCTCACCGGTAAGCCTTCTTCGGTCTCGAGGCGGACAGCGCCGGGCCTCGTAACTTGTCTCACCCGATAAGGGCCTTCCCACTTCGGCGTCAACTTGTTGGAATTCTTGGCGGACTGAACACGCCGAAGAACAAGGTCGCCTTCCTCGAGACTCCTGGCCTTGACTTTGCGGCTATGGTAGCGGCGCAAAGCTTGCTGGTATCGAGCAGCTCGTACAGCAGTCTGGAGACGTCCCTCCTCAAGGAGCAATGCGTCATCTTGCCGCAGTTGCTCTTGCTCGAGCTCATCATAAGCGAGCACTCGAGGAGATCCGTATACGAGTTCCGTGGGGAGAACTGCTTATGCTCCATAGACTAGAGCAAAAGGTGTCTGTCCGGTGGCTCGATTTGGTGTCGTTCTGATTGACCAAAGAGCCGCCGGGAGCTCCTCTATCCAATTCCTTCCGCACTTGCGCAGCCTGTCAAAGGTCCTTGTCTTGAGTCCGCGCAGCACTTCAGCATTTGCCCTCTCCGCTTGGCCGTTGCTCCTCGGGTGAGCAACAGAAGCGAAACAGACCTTGGCGCCAAGGTCTTGGACGTATTGCATGAAGGTGCGACTAGTGAATTGCGTACCGTTGTCGGTGATGATCCTGTTAGGGATCCCGAAACGGCAAACAATCGACCTGAAGAACCTGACCGCTGACTGTGCTGTCACCTTCCTCACTGGCTCCACTTCTGGCCACTTTGTGAACTTGTCGATTGCGACGTACAAGTACTCAAAGCCCCCGACAGCGCGAGGGAAAGGGCCGAGGATATCGAGCCCCCAGACCGAGAAGGGCCATGACAAAGGGATTGTTTGGAGAGCTTGAGCTGGCTGATGTATTTGCTTTGCATGAAACTGGCACGCTTCACACTTGGTTACTAGTGCAGTTGCATCTTGGAGGGCTTCTTGCCAAAAGAACCCTTGCCGGAAAGCTTTCCCGGCAAGTGCCCTTGCGCCAATGTGGTGGCCGCATATGCCTCCGTGTATTTCTGCCAACAGCTTCTGTCCATCTTCTCTGGAGATGCATTTCAACCTGACACCATTGAGTCTTCTTCTGTACAGCTCGTTATCCACAAACTGATACATACTTGACTGCCTGGTTATCTTCTCTATCTCTTGAGGGTCGTCGGGAAGTTCTCCAGTTTGTAGAAAACGGACGATCTGCTGTGCCCATGCCGGAGCCCGGGGCTCGACGGCAAGGACTAAAGGCTCGAGGGCCGCTGCGGGAACCCCAGCTTCTACGGCAAAGACCTCTGGTCCTGTCGGAGCTGACGGTCCCCCGGCAAGCTCGCCGGGGCGAGGCTTGTCGGGAACACTTGCTTCAACTGCACAAGCCCGAGGGCTTGCAGGAGCAAACTGTTCCTCAGCGTTGTCGTTGATCCTGGGAACCTTGGCGGCGGGTTCAGGAAGATCCGCCGGCAAGTAGTCGCCGGAGACCAACTTTCTCTTCTTGGACTGCCCAATTGATGGTGTAACTGATGGTTGAGTCAGCTTGAGCAAAAAGGTCCCTGGTTCCACAGGTAACTTCATCGCAGCACACTTTGAAAGGCCATCTGCAATTTCATTTTGAGCTCTCGGGATGTGCTCCATTTGCAGACCTTCAAAGTGTTCTTCAAGCTTCCTCACTTTATCTACATATGCTTCCATCAAAGGACTCTGATAGCTTTTGTTAACTTGTCGGACCACCAACTGAGAATCTCCCCGCACAATCAGCTTTCTGATCCCAAGTTCGGCCGCAATCCTGAGGCCGGCAAGCAAGCCTTCATATTCTGCGGTGTTGTTTGTCGCCTGCTCCCTGGGAAAGTGCATCTGGATAACATATTTGAGGTGTTCTCCGGTGGGCGCGATGAGTACCACGCCAGCACCGGCGCCTTGCAATGAGAAGGCACCATCAAAATAGATTACCCATTCACTTGTCGCTTCTTGCACGGGTACGCTCGTTTCTTGAACTTCTTCTTCTGGTGTTGGGGTCCACTCAGCGATGAATTCTGCCAAAGCTCGGCTCTGTATAGTTGAAGTACTTTCAAACTTGAGTCCAAAGCTTGACAGCTCCAGTGCCCACTCGACGATCCTGCCTGTTGCCTCTGGATTGTACGAGGGCGGAGGGAGCACGAAGAGCAGATCGAGGCAGACGCGCGGGCAGTTTTACCCAGGTTCGGGCCGCACGGATGCGTAAAACCCTACTCCTGCTTGGTTGTGTATTGAGTTGAGCGCTCGGGAGCTTGAAGAAGCAGCTACATCGTGCGTGAGAGTAATCTAGGTTTCGAACCCCCTCCACGTTGTGCATGGGCCTCCTTTTATAGTGCAAGGGGTCACCGACAGGTGTCAACGTAGGAGAAAGGGGTAAAAATGTAAAAGAGGTGGTAGTTGTAACAGTGCGGGAACAGTGGAGCTACAGTACAGAACAGTGGTCTATACCTACTTTAACAGTGGGGGACAAGGGCATTTAATGCCCGTCGCCGTCGACCCCAAAAGCTCCCGCTGTTGCGTCTCCGTCTGCCACGGCGATGGATCCACTGCCGTGGAGTGCCACCGTGTCCCCCAGGCTGCACAGCCATCCGCCACGCGTCCCTGGAGCGGCCCCAGGGCGACGCGTGGGCCGATGAGCTGGAGCGCGGGCACACAGCGCACCTCCCCCGACAAGCACCTTGCCGGGGATCTCGACCTTGCCGGGCCCGGAAGCTTGCCGCTCCCCGAGCCCTTGCCGGGTCTTCTAAGATAAAATCTTCTATTCGTCCTGACAAGCTCCCCTTGCCAGGGCCTCGTGCTAGTTAAGCAATCTCGAGCCTGGGACGGCCTTCCCGACAAGCTCCTCTTGCCGGGGTCTTGGTCTTCTGTCTTGTATACTTTGTTTTTGAATGGCTAGATAAGGGGCAGGAAGGTCTCCGGCAAGCGCGTGGTGAACCCTGCCGCGGGGAGCTGCCGCTGCCCGTGCACAAGTTGGGGTACTAGGGTACCCCTACCTTAGTACACCGACAGGAGCCCCCGGGCCTGGGCCACACACGGTGTCGAGCGCTGTTGGGCCAGGCCCAAAACAGTGCACGGGCACCCGCGGCCCGCGGCGCGCCGAATCCACTTCCATATCCGCCGCACCCCACGGCAACGGCACGCGTCGATTGCGGCGCCGTGGGATGGGACGTGCCCACGATTTCTTTAATGGGAAGGGCGAAACGCCCCCCACTCTCCCATAAAAGCAGAGAGAGCGGCGCGGTTCCCCTCCCTGCGCACTTATTGCCATCGTCTTCTTCCTTAGATTCCTCTGCGCTTTGCCTCTACTCCTCCGCCACCACCAAGCTCTTCGTCCCCTTCCTTCCACCGCGTCCGCCATGGCCCCAAAGACCGACAAGGCGAAGTCGGAGAAGTCCAAGCGGGAGAAGTCAGATCAGGCGGCGAAGCTCGCCGCGTACCGGAAGGAGCACATTGTCTTCGCGCCGAAGCTCGGCGTGCGGGAGCTTTGGAACAAATATTATTTGTTCTGGGCCAAGGAGACCCCAGCGCACCCCCGCACGCGCGTCTACCCGGCCGTCGCCAAGGACCACTACCCCGGCGGGTATTACTTTTTCGCAGCCTTCTTCCACTGCGGTCTGTGCCCTCCCTTCTCAAACTTTTTCTGCGATATCATGAATACTTATGGCCTCCACCTCCTCGACTTCACTCCCAACGCCATCCTCACCATGTCCGTTTTCGCACACATGTGCGAAAACTTCGTAGGAATCCAGCCCAACGTAGCTCTCTTTAGGCACTTTTTCATCCCTAGAGTAGAGGCCGACGCCCCCCTCTCCGGAGGAATCTCTTGGGTGTTTAGGCTGAATAAGAAATTAGCCTACTTGCCGGGGGAGCTCCGCGGCAAGTGGGAAGAGTGGCGCGCGGAGTGGTGCTGGGTCGTCGAGGAGCGGCCGCAACACTTCACCGTGCCGCGCACATCGCCCATCGTGCGCGGCAGGGATTGGAGTAATTTCGATTCCGACGATTCCAAGCTGGATATCGCTCTCGTCAGAATCCTCCGTCTTCGGATGGCGCCGCTGTCTGTCGCTGAAGTGGGCGCGGACTTTCTTCGTCGCCGGATCGCCCCCCTCCAAGACCGGAAAAGGCCGGCGTGGCAATACGGCGGCCCGGCAGACATCATGAGGCTGCGCCCCGGCCTCAATTTTAACTTCACAACACTCGAGCTGCGGGGTATGGTCAGGGAACTTTTCAAGTTCGACCCGGCACACCCCGAGTACTTCCGCGCTCCCCGGGGAGTGGTGCCGCTCTGCGCCAGCAGCGCCCGGGATCGCCTTGTCGCTATGATGCCCGCGTGTGACTCTCATGGATTGGAGCGCACGTGGATTGCGCCCAAGCCTATCGACGTCCTCGAGTTCTACGACAACCTTGCGGAGGTGTTGGAGAAGACGGACGATCTCAAGCTGCACACGCGGGCCACCACCGACCAAGAGATTGCTTACATGGCTTCTCGCGCTGAAGAAGTCGCCGCGGCCGCGGCGGCGGGAAACTTTGGATACACACCCGCGGAGGCGGAAGCCGCGGATGCCTCCAGCCAGGCGGATAAGGAGGAGATTCGCAAGCTGCTAGAGCTCCCTCCCGACGCGCTCGCCGGGGTCCCCTCGCTGAGGCACTCCGGGATCAATGGGATCGCGACGGAGGCCGCGGCAATGGAGGGCACAGCCGGAGGAAGCAGGGGTGCCGCGAGGAGTGGAGGCGCCGGACGAAGCGGGGCCACCAAGGGGAAGGGGCCCGCAGTGCAAGGCGCTGGGGCCAGCGAACTGGCCGAGGGAGAGGAGGGGGAGGAGGAAGACACCGGCGGATCCACCGAGCTCTACGCCGACGACCTCTCCCCGTCGGAAAGCTCCCCGCCCCCGGCGAGCCCGAGGCAGTCCCCATTGAAGCGTCTCCGCAAGGCGGCGACGGGGGAGCAGGCGCGAGCGCCCCGGCAACAGCCAGCTCGCCGGGCAGCTCCCCGGCCGAGCCAAGACGTGCCAAGGGCGACCGGCGTGCCGGCCACGGCAGAGGCCCCGCGCGCGCGGACCACGACAGAGGCGTCCCGCAGGCCGGCACCGAGCCGGCAAGGATCTTCTCGGAGCGGAGCAGCTGCTCCGCCCACTTCTCGGGCGCCGGCCACCACAGGGGCTGGGCCTACGCAGCCCCCAGCCCCGGTGGCTCCGAAACGCGCGAGGGAATCTTCATCCTCCGCTCCTCGCGCCGACGCGCCCACCGTGGAGTTTGACTTCTCCGCGCTGAGCGAGGACGACGAGGAGGACCAAGAGTAAGGACCCGAGACCTTACTCCTTCTTGATTTTTATATCTCGATTGTTGCTGACGCTTGACTTTGCTTGTGATTGCAGGACCTTGGGGCAGCGCGCGAAGAGGGTCAGGGTGCCCACAGTCGAGGTCGTAGAAGACCCATCCGCCGCGGAAGCAGGGATCGCACCGGAGCCGAGCTTGCCGGACCCGAGTGCCGCTCCGGGGAGTAGCCCCCAGCGCAGCCCCCAGCGTAAGTTAGAGGTTTACTGTTTTCGCTCGTCGGGGCGCGCTTAGGGCTTTGATCTCTCTTTCCCTTTTCTTTTTTTTTTGAATGTCTTGGTTCTTCTATCTTCTCTTGTGCAGAGGTGGAGCCGCAGCGGGAAGAGCGCCCGGAGACCGTCACCGAGGAGCCGCAGGCCCCGCCGTCCCCGGCAAGGCAAAACTCTCCGGCAAGGGAGAGCGCTCCGCCAAGGGCGGGTACTCCGCCAAAGCAGAGTACCCCGCCAAAGGCGAGCAGCCCGGCGAGGACGGCCACTCCGCCAAGGCCGAGCTCCCCGGCAAGGGAGCCCGCCGCAGAGGACGTCCGCCAAGGTACGTTCTGTACTTGGTTTTCTTGACTTTGCTTCTTTTTGGATCTTTGCTTGATTTTGAACTTCTTTTTCTTCTTCTAGATCTTCCTCCTCCTCCTCCCGCGCCGATGGAGACCGAGGTCATCAATATCGAGGATGAGGAGGGCGCGCAGGGCGGCGGCGATGACGTTCCCGTCGTCGTGGAGATGGCCGAGGCCACCGAGGAGGCGACCGAGGTCATCGAGCCGGCCGCGCAGGAGGCCACTCCGGCCGCTGACGCCGCGACCGGGGAGGGGGACGGCGACCGCACCGCCGACCCGGAGGTGGCGGGAGCACCGGATGCTACGCCGGCCGCCGGCCCCTCCACCGGCGAGAAGCAGGCGTACTATCTTCGTGCCCCCAATGGCGTCTTTATCCAAGTGCCTTGGGGGTCTTCATCAAGAGCTCCCGCGGAGGGCGAGGCGTTTGACGGAGAAGTCCTCGCCTCCGCGGGTCTGACAGTCGTCGAGGCGCCCGGCGAAGGAGATGGGCCCGAGGAGGAAAAGCTTCTCCACCAACTCCTGGCCCTTTACCGGGCCAGGCAGGCGAAGCTTGCCTCCCGGGAAGCCCTTGCTGCCCAGGCCGCCGCCGAAATGGAGAAGCGTGCGGCGGAGCTCAGCGCTGCCCACAAGGCGGGCCTCCGCGAGGTGGCGGAGGAGCGCGAGCGTCTCGCCGGTGAATATCAAGAGTGGCTTTTGGAGAAAGCCGAGGCTGAAGAACAGCAACGGCTCGCCGGGGTGGAGATGTCCCGGCGAGAAGGAGAGCTCGCGCAGCGGAAGGTGGATCTCGACTCCCATGAGGAGGACCTTGCCGCTCGCGAGGCTTCCCTTGGCGGGGAGCTGAAGGAGGCGAAAGCCGCTGCTGCTGCCGCGGAAGACGCCAAGAAGGAGCTTGCCGCCAAGGTTGAACAACTAGAAGCGGCGATGAAGGTGAGCACCGAGAAGGTTGCCGCGCTCATTACTGAGCGCGAGAAGGACGCCCACACCAACGCGGAGCTCCAAGTGAATCTGTCCAAGAGGGGCGATGAGCTTAAGGCCGCCAAGGACTCCATCGAGGACTTGGAGCTGAAAGTCTCAACTCTGAGGGATTCAATTGACGCCGCCAAGCTTCGAGAAGACAAGCTGAAGGAGGAGCTCCGCAAGGAGCGGACCTTGGTGGACAGCGCCAACAAGGCATCCGAGCTCTTCCGCAAGAACATTGAGCTGTGGACCGAAGAGCTGGTTTCTTCTGCATCCAACATTGACCAGGAGTTGCTTGCCTTGAAGGTCGAACATCTTATCTACTCGCCGGATCCAGACCTCCCGCACAGCGCCAAGCTCAGCCTCTTCTTCAGAGGCGTCGCTCCGGCCCTTGCAGGTCTCCGGAACCGCATCCCCGCGCAGCTGGCCGAGGAGTCGCGCCGTCTCTGCGCAGGAACTCTGGAGCGGGTCTTGACAAAGATCGTGTACCGCAATCCGGGGATCAACCTCAAGAACGTTCTTTGCAGCTTGCCGGCAGATGCAGACACGGAGGCCCTGAAGGAGCAGGTCAGCCATATCATCGCCAAGGTGGCAAAGCTTGGCAGGAAGGAGGGCGACCGCGTAGACTAGGGCCCCATTTATCTTTATCTTTTCGTTGCTGCACATTATGTTACGAACTCATTAGTCCATTGCGACAAGTTGTCCTTGTAAGATATTTGCTTTACTTCAATCAATCAGTGCAATGTTATCTTCCTTGTTCCAATCTTTGACTTTGTATGTTCCTCACCCTACGCTCCCGGGGAGCTTGCCGGAAAGGGGCCCTTGCCGCGAGCGCTGAGCGCTGAGCAGCCTGCTGGCCAAGGTCCTCGCCGGCAAGCAACCTCGCCGCAGCAAGTCGCAACGCACTTAGCTTGCTGAGTGTACTCGGAAACGAAGCAAGGGCGCGACACTTGTCGCAGCTCACTTAAATCGTTGAGTGGACTCGAAGACAAGATAAGGGTGCGGCAAGCCACGGGTAGGTTCCTCCGCGCACAGGTTTTCCATATAAAGTGTGATTGTTCAAGGAAGACAACCAAAAATTAAAATTTGAACTAGTCAAATTCTAACAACTTATCTTTCACATGCTGCTTGCTCATGTTGTTTGCTTTCCGGTAAGGCTCTTCTTTCTTGAACGGCACTTAGTTCCTCCTCCACCTCCTTCCCCCCTGGCAAACTTGCGCGCGAGGAACGTTCCTTCTGCTTAAGAGAAAAAGGAAAAGGAGAGGGAAACAAGCATATTGCCTTTCGGCGTAATAGTGCTTACCGAATGTCTAAGTGTTGCATCAAATGCCAAATAAAACATGCGAATAGCGAAGAGAAGCATGCGAAAGGCAATCGATGCGAAAACACGAAATCTTTACTGATGCACGGGGTCTGCGCCCGGCTTTGTACAAAGGGTTACATGCAACAGCGGCAAGGCTTGTACAAAAGGTGGTTGCCGGAACGGATCACGGCAACCGCGCCTTAGGGGTGAAACTTGCGAAGATGCTCTATGTTCCAGGAGTTGCTCACCGGTAAGCCTTCTTCGGTCTCGAGGCGGACAGCGCCGGGCCTCGTAACTTGTCTCACCCGATAAGGGCCTTCCCACTTCGGCGTCAACTTGTTGGAATTCTTGGCGGACTGAACACGCCGAAGAACAAGGTCGCCTTCCTCGAGACTCCTGGCCTTGACTTTGCGGCTATGGTAGCGGCGCAAAGCTTGCTGGTATCGAGCAGCTCGTACAGCAGCCTGGAGACGTCCCTCCTCAAGGAGCAATGCGTCATCTTGCCGCAGTTGCTCTTGCTCGAGCTCATCATAAGCGAGCACTCGAGGAGATCCGTATACGAGTTCCGTGGGGAGAACCGCTTCTGCTCCATAGACTAGAGCAAAAGGTGTCTGCCCGGTGGCTCGACTCGGTGTCGTTCTGATTGACCAAAGAGCCGCCGGGAGCTCCTCTATCCAATTCCTTCCGCACTTGCGCAGCCTGTCAAAGGTCCTTGTCTTGAGTCCGCGCAGCACTTCAGCATTTGCCCTCTCCGCTTGACCGTTGCTCCTCGGGTGAGCAACAGAAGCGAAACAGACCTTGGCGCCAAGGTCTTGGACGTACTGCATGAAGGTGCGACTAGTGAATTGTGTACCGTTGTCGGTGATGATCCTGTTAGGGATCCCGAAACGGCAAACAATCGACCTGAAGAACCTGACTGCTGACTGTGCTGTCACCTTTCTCACTGGCTCCACTTCTGGCCACTTTGTGAACTTGTCGATTGCAACGTACAAGTACTCAAAGCCCCCGACAGCGCGAGGGAAAGGGCCGAGGATATCGAGCCCCCAGACCGAGAAGGGCCATGACAAAGGGATTGTTTGGAGAGCTTGAGCTGGCTGATGTATTTGCTTTGCATGGAACTGGCACGCTTCACACTTGGTTACTAGTGCGGTTGCATCTTCGAGGGCTTCTTGCCAAAAGAATCCTTGCCGGAAAGCTTTCCCGGCAAGTGCCCTTGCGCCAATGTGGTGGCCACATATGCCTCCGTGTATTTCTGCCAACAGCTTCTGTCCATCTTCCCTGGAGATGCACTTCAACCTGACACCATTGAGTCTTCTTCTGTACAGCTTGTTATCCACAAACTGATACATACTTGACTGCCTGGTTATCTTCTCTATCTCTTGAGGGTCGTCGGGAAGTTCTCCAGTTTGCAGAAAACGGACGATCTGCTGTGCCCATGCCGGAGCCCGGGGCTCGACGGCAAGGACTAAAGGCTCGAGGGCCGCTGCGGGAACCCCAGCTTCTACGGCAAAGACCTCTGGTCCTGTCGGAGCTGACGGTCCCCCGGCAAGCTCGCCGGGGCGAGGCTTGTCGGGAACACTTGCTTCAACTGCACAAGCCCGAGGGCTTGCAGGAGCAAACTGTTCCTCAGCGTTGTCGTTGATCTTGGGAACTTTGGCGGTGGGTTCAGGAAGATCCGCCGGCAAGTAGTCGCCGGAGACCAACTTTCTCTTCTTGGACTGCCCAACTGATGGTGTAACTGATGGTTGAGTCAGCTTGAGCAAAAAGGTCCCTGGTTCCACAGGTAGCTTCATCGCAGCACACTTTGAAAGGCCATCTGCAATTTCATTTTGAGCTCTCGGGATGTGCTCCATTTGCAGACCTTCAAAGTGTTCTTCAAGCTTCCTCACTTCATCTACATATGTTTCCATCAAAGGGCTCTGGTAGCTCTTGTTAACTTGCCGGACCACCAACTGAGAATCGCCCCGCACAATCAGCTTTCTGATCCCAAGTTCGGCCGCAATCCTGAGGCCGGCAAGCAAGCCTTCATATTCTGCAGTGTTGTTTGTCGCTTGCTCCCTGGGAAAGTGCATCTGGATAACATATTTGAGGTGTTCTCCGGTGGGCGCGATGAGTACCACGCCAGCACCGGCGCCTTGCAACGAGAAGGCACCGTCAAAATACATTACCCATTCACTTTTCGCTTCTTGCACGGGTACGCTCGTTTCTTGAACTTCTTCTTCTGGCGTTGGGGTCCACTCAGCAATGAACTCTGCCAAAGCTCGGCTCTGAATGGTTGAAGTACTTTCAAATTTGAGTCCGAAGCTTGACAGTTCCAGTGCCCACTCGACGATCCTGCCTGTTGCCTCTGGATTGTGTAATATCCTCTTCAACGGAAAGCGAGTGACCACTGTTATCTCATGGGCTTGGAAGTAGTGTCGCAGCTTCCTCGAGGCCATGAGGAGGCCGAAAAGCAATTTTTGCACACCGGAGTACCTTGATCTAGCTCCCTGGAGAAGGGAACTTACAAAATACACTGGGCGCTGCACCATCTTCTTCCGCACCTCTCCTTGTTCCTGCGCAGAGTCTTCCTTGTCGGGGCCAGAGCTTGTCGGGACAGCCCCCTGCTTGTCGCTAGATTCGCTTGCCGGTAACGCTGGCTCCTCGTCGGACTCCCTCTCCGCTACCAACGCGGCACTAACCACCTGGTTGGTTGCCGCTAAGTATAGCAACAACTTTTCCTGTGGTTTAGGTGCGACAAGTATAGGAGTGGAGGACAGGTACCGTTTCAAATCCTGCAACGCCGCCTCCGCTTCCGGAGTCCACTTCATGGGACCTGCCTTCTTCAAGATTTTGAAGAAAGGTAGGGCGCGTTCCGCGGATTTTGAAATGAACCTACTGAGGGCAGCAACGCAACCTGCAAGCCTTCTGACATCCTTGACGCGCTTCGGGGCTTCTATCTGCTCGATGGCTTTGATCTTGTCGGGATTGGCTTCAATCCCCCTTTGTGATACAAAGAACCCGAGAAGCTTGCCGGAGGGAACTCCAAAGACGCACTTCTCGGGGTTCAGCTTGAGCTGTATCCTGCGCAGGTTCTGAAACGTTTCTTCTAAGTCTTGAATCAGTGTTTCTTTGCTCTTGCTCTTCACCACGATGTCATCCATGTAGGCTTCTACATTCCTGTGGATCTGTGGCTCAAAAGCAGTGTACACTACCCTTGCAAAAGTGGAGCCTGCATTTTTCAGTCCAAATGGCATGCGGATAAAGCAATATGTGCCACATGGAGTGATAAATGCAGTCTTCTCTTCATCTTCCTTAGCCATGAAAATCTGGTGATAGCCTGAGTATGCATCAAGAAAACAGAGTAGCTCACATCCGGCAGTGGAGTCAACGATCTGGTCAATGCGCGGCAAAGGGAAGGGATCCTTGGGACATGCCCTACCTGGCGCGCCAAAGATGTCGGGGGAAACTGTCCGCCACGAACACCTATGGGACCGGAGCCCCTTGTCTGTGCGGTACGAGGGCGGAGGGAGCACGAAGAGCAGATCGAGGCAGACGCGCGGGCAGTTTTTACCCAGGTTCGGGCCGCACGGATGCGTAAAACCCTACTCCTGCTTGGTTGTGTATTGAGTTGAGCGCTCGGGAGCTTGAAGAAGCAGCTACACCGTGCGTGAGAGTAATCTAGGTTTCGAACCGAACCCCCTCCACGTTGTGCATGGGCCTCCTTTTATAGTGCAAGGGGTCACCGACAGGTGTCAACGTAGGAGAAAGGGGTAAAAATGTAAAAGAGGTGGTAGTTGTAACAGTGCGGGAACAGTGGAGCTACAGTACAGAACAGTGGTCTATACCTACTTTAACAGTGGGGGACAAGGGCATTTAATGCCCGTCGCCGTCGACCTCAAAAGCTCCCGCCGTTGCGTCTCCGTCTGCCACGGCGATGGATCCACTGCCGTGGAGTGCCACCGTGTCCCCCAGGCTGCACAGCCATCCGCCACGCGTCCCTGGAGTGGCCCCAGGGCGACGCGTGGGCCGATGAGCTGGAGCGCGGGCACACAGCGCACCTCCCCCGGCAAGCACCTTGCCGGGGATCTCGACCTTGCCGGGCCCGGAAGCTTGCCGCTCCCCTGAGCCCTTGCCGGGTCTTCTAAGATAAAATCTTCTATTCGTCCTGACAAGCTCCTCTTGCCAGGGCCTCGTGCTAGTTAAGCAATCTCGAGCCTGGGACGGCCTTCCCGGCAAGCTCCTCTTGCCGGGGTCTTGGTCTTCTGTCTTGTATACTTTGTTTTTGAATGGCTAGATAAGGGGCAGGAAGGTCTCCGGCAAGCGCGTGGTGAACCCTGCCGCGGGGAGCTGCCGCTGCCCGTGCACAAGTTGGGGTACTAGGGTACCCCTACCTTAGTACACCGACAGACCTGAACACCAAAGTGATATGTCGGCTCATCAAAATTTGAGCTGTAATTGCGATAACTTTCATTTTTTCCAATCCTGCAGGCCATTTTTGAGGGCCAAGACGACCCTTTTTGGGCTCAGAATTTTCCACGCACGTGATCCTGTGTGTGCACGTATGTAAAATCCTCCAGATCGTAAAAACTAGAAGTCCTATCACCTCAATTCCCCAATAGCTTTCCAACGCCTATGAAAACGACGAAATCGGTGCTTGTTCTCACTTGCTTTGAGAGTCTCGATCAATTCGGACCCTAGGTTGATTTTTGTATTTTCTTTGATCACCGTTTCTTCACGAGAGTTGGCCTAACACCCTATTGTATCCATACATGGGTGGGGCGCCAAGGACCTGAACACCAAAGTGATATGCCGGCTCATCAAAATTTGAGCTGTAATTGCGATAACTTTCATTTTTTCCAATCCTGCAGGCCATTTTTGAGGGCCAAGACGACCCTTTTTGGGCTCAGAATTTTCCTCGCACGTGATCCTGTGTGTGCACGTATGTAAAATCCTCCAGATCGTAAAAACTAGAAGTCCTATCACCTCAATTCCCCAATAGCTTTCCAACGCCTATGAAAACGACAAAATCGGTGCTTGTTCTCACTTGCTTTGAGAGTCTCGATCAATTCGGACTCTAGGTTGATTTTTGTATTTTCTTTGATCACCATTTCTTCGCGAGAGTTGGCCTTACACCCTATTGTATCCATACATGGGTGGGGCGCCCAGGACCTGAACACCAAAGTGATATGCCGGCTCATCAAAATTTGAGCTGTAATTGCGATAACTTTCATTTTTTCCAATCCTGCAGGCCATTTTTGAGGGCCAAGACGACCCTTTTTGGGCTCAGAATTTTCCACGCACGTGATCCTGTGTGTGCATGTATGTAAAATCCTCCAGATCGTAAAAACTAGAAGTCCTATCACCTCAATTCCCCAATACCTTTCCAACGCCTATGAAAACGACGAAATCGGTGCTTGTTCTCACTTGCTTTGAGAGTCTCGATAAATTCGGAATCTAGGTTGATTTTTGTATTTTCTTTGATCACCGTTTCTTCGCGAGAGTTGGCCTAACACCCTATTGTATCCATACATGGGTGGGGCGCCAACGACCTGAACACCAAAGTGATATGCCGGCTCACCAAAATTTGAGCTGTAATTGCGATAACTTTCATTTTTTCCAATCCTGCAAGCCATTTTTGAGGGCCAAGACGACCCTTTTTGGGCTCAGAATTTTCCACGCACGTGATCCTGTTTGTGCACGTATGTAAAATCCTCCAGATCGTAAAAACTAGAAGTCCTATCACCTCAATTCCCCAATAGCTTTCCAACGCCTATGAAAACGACGAAATCGGTGCTTGTTCTCACTTGCTTTGAGAGTCTCGATCAATTCGGACTCTAGGTTGATTTTTGTATTTTCTTTGATCACCGTTTCTTCGCGAGAGTTGGCCTAACACCCTATTGTATCCATACATGGGTGGGGCGCCAAGGACCTGAACACCAAAGTGATATGCCGGCTCATCAAAATTTGAGCTGTAATTGCGATAACTTTCATTTTTTCCAATCCTGCAGGCCATTTTTGAGGGCCAAGACGACCCTTTTTGGTCTCAAAATTTTCCGCGCACGTGATCCTGTGTGCGCACGTATGTAAAATCCTCCAGATCGTAAAAACTAGAAGTCCTATCAACTCAATTCCCCAATAGCTTTCCAACGCCTATGAAAACGACGAAATCGGTGCTTGTTCTCACTTGCTTTGAGAGTCTCGATCAATTCGGACTCTAGGTTGATTTTTGTATTTTCTTTGATCACCGTTTCTTCGCGAGAGTTGGCCTAACACCCTATTGTATCCATACATGGGTGGGGCGCCAAGGACCTGAACACCAAAGTGATATGCCGGCTCATCAAAATTTGAGCTGTAATTGCGATAACTTTCATTTTTTCCAATCCTGCAGGCCATTTTTGAGGGCCAAGACGACCCTTTTTGGTCTCAAAATTTTCTGCGCACGTGATCCTGTGTGCGCACGTATGTCAAAATCCTCCAGATCGTAAAAACTAGAAGTCCTATCACCTCAATTCCCCAATAGCTTTCCAACTGTCGGGGGAAACTGTCCACCACGAACACCTATGGGACCGGAGCCCCTTGTCTGTGCGGTACGAGGGCGGAGGGAGCACGAAGAGCAGATCGAGGCAGACGCGCGGGCAGTTTTTACCCAGGTTCGGGCCGCACGGATGCGTAAAACCCTACTCCTGCTTGGTTGTGTATTGAGTTTGGGCGCTCGGAGCTTGGAGAAGCAGCTACACGAGCGTGAGAATGATCTAGGTTTCGAACCCCCTCCACGTTGTGCATGGGCCTCCTTTTATAGTGCAAGGGGTCACCGACAGGTGTCAACGTAGGAGAAAGGGGTAAAAATGTAAAAGAGGTGGTAGTTGTAATAGTGCGGGAACAGTGGAGCTACAGTACAGAACAGTGGTCTATACCTACTTTAACAGTGGGGGACAAGGGCATTTAATGCCCGTCGCCGTCGACCCCAAAAGCTCCCGCCATTGCGTCTCCGTCTGCCACGGCGATGGATCCTCTGCCGTGGAGTGCCACCGTGTCCCCCAGGCTGCACAGCCATCCGCCACGCGTCCCTGGAGTGGCCCCAGGGCGACGCGTGGGCCGATGAGCTGGAGCGCGGGCACACAGCGCACCTCCCCCGGCAAGCACCTTGCCGGGGATCTCGACCTTGCCGGGCCCGGAAGCTTGCCGCTCCCCGAGCCCTTGCCGGGTCTTCTAAGATAAAATCTTCTATTCGTCCTGACAAGCTCCTCTTGCCAGGGCCTCGTGCTAGTTAAGCAATCTCGAGCCTGGGACGGCCTTCCCGGCAAGCTCCTCTTGCCGGGGTCTTGGTCTTCTGTCTTGTATACTTTGTTTTTGAATGGCTAGATAAGGGGCAGGAAGGTCTCCGGTAAGCGCGTGATGAACCCTGCCGCGGGGAGCTGCCGCTGCCCGTGCCCAAGTTGGGGTACTAGGGTACCCCTACCTTAGTACACCGACAGTAGCAGAAGTTTTCCCTTGGCAAAGATACCAAGGATCGATTTCCCTCAGACTCCCAGTTTCAACAAGAAGGTGTCAACTACTAACGGCGCCAGATATTAGCAATCAACGTGGACCTGCACACAGATACAAATAACTTTGCTCCCAACGAGTACAGAGAGGTTGTCAATCCCTCCGGCCTTGTCGTTTACAAAGGATCAAACGCAAGTGATAATAGTGATAGGTATTGCTGCAATAGTAAGTAAAAGCGGAAAGTAAATAGCGGATGTGATCAGTGATGGTAATATGGACCGGGGTCCCATGATGTTCACTAGTGATGTCTCTCTCCCAAAAGACGATAAAACAGCTATGTGAGGTAAACGAATTACAGCTGGGCAATTGACAGAATTATGTGCGCAAACCAATGCTAACTATGTTACAAGAAAGGTAGAGGTTCAAAGCATGGGCGGTACGCCAAGGCAAGTAGACCGAAATCCATCTGCATCTACTACTAATCATCCACCTTGAGATATCTATCCAGAACATCTCGCTGGTATTAAGTTGCGAGTCCCACCCATAGTGTAAAGTCAAAGCAACAGACAACTGCATTAAAAGAACTTTGCGTAAAGTAAACAATCCTTGCACCCGCGGGCACAAGCACCGTTGTTTTCCCCCTTGTGGCAACAACACATCCCCTAGACTCATGTTTCTGTCACTCAAGCTAGTCATCGAGGGGCATGAACCCACAATCAAGCATAACGTTCCCTCTTGGAGTCACTACCTACTACTTGGCCAAAGCAATAAATAACAACGGAGAACATGCAAGAATTACTTACGAACATAAATATAAAAGAGGTAGATCAAATATATTACTCAAACACAATCTGAACATAATCTCACAATCCATCGGATCCCAGCAAACTCATCATAGCAACAGCATTAGGATTACATATGTGCCTCGATCATGTAGAGCAGCTCACGAGGACTAATTAGTGAAGCACAAGAACGGGAGGAGAACATCACATAGCTACTGGTCATGGACCCATGGTCCAAGGGAGACTACTCACAACTCATCCGGGAGGCGTCCATGGTGGTGGAGAAGCTCCCGGTGGTGATCCTCCCCTCCGGCAGGGTGCCGGGAAGAGTTCTCCTGGTGCTCCCGATCTTGGAAGCGCGGCGGCGGCGGAACAGAGATGAGATCGCGAAAAAGGGTTCCCGTCTCGAGGGTTTCGGGACACGGTATAAATATATGCCAAAGGGGGGCATGAGCAGAGGCCCGGGGGGCCCAGGCGCCCCCCCGGCACGGCCAGGAGGGGGGCCGCGCCACCAGGGCGCCTGGAGCCCTGGTGGCCCCCCTCCGGCTGTACTTTGGCTGCTGGGAAGCTTCTGGAATGCTGATTTTTTATATAATTTTTCCGGGATTTTTCTGGCAGTTCTCGTAATGGGAAAACCTGAAATGCAAAAACATTAGAAAACAGAAACTGGCACTGGGGTGCACTGAGTTAATAGGTTAGTCCAAATATGATCAAAAGTGTATGGAAGTGTATAAATATCATAGCAATATCACCCAAAAGAGGCATGGAGCAAGCAGAAATTATAGATACGTTTTGGACGTATCAGCAGGCAGGTTAATCCGGGGTTTCAGGTGTATACACCAAGCTTCCAAGCTGTGTTTACTACAAGGGTTGTCAACTCGTTGATGTCTTGCATTAGGAGCCCCCAGGTAGCATTTGAGCATTGCTCATCGGGGCCTATGTTTGAGTTGAGCTAGGCATCAAACTCACTTTTGCCCCTCATCATCATGTGGAAATTGCCGAAGCAACCAGAGCTATGCTCTTATGATGGCCTTGATGTGGTCGCCGGTTTAAGAGGCCATAGGAACTCCCTTGCCCACAGAAGCCCCCATGTGATACTCTTATGAAAAATGCAGCTGATACCCCGCTTTATCGGGGGCGCCGGTTTATTATATTAATCATAATATATACATTGTAAAGATATGTACATAAAGTGGAGCCTATGGCTCACGCATAGTAAGGTCGAAGAAGAGCGATGTTCCACGGCCGTCTGGTCTCCTCCTCCACCGTACGTGAGTCCTTATGTTCTCGAACGTCGACAAGGTAGTATGATCCGTTGTACAGGTTCTTGCTGACCACAAAGGGTCCTTCCCAAGGTGGGGATAGCTTGTGCATGTCTGTCCGGTCTTGGATGAGCCGGAGCACCAGATATCCTTCTTGAAACGTCCTGGTTTTAACCCGGCGACAGTGGTACCAGCGCAGATCTTGCTGATAAATCGCCGATCGAGCTGCTGCCGTGTCCCTTTCTTCGTCTTGTCGGTCCAACACGTCTTGCCTTGCTTTTTCATTATCCGCTTCAACGTAAGCCGCCACCCGCGGCGAGTCATGACGGATATCACTAGGGAGGACCGCTTCAGCTCCATATACCATGAAGAAAGGCGTGTACCCTATGGATCTGTTAGGTGTAGTATTGATGCTCCATAGTACAGAAGGTAATTCCTCCACCCAACAACCCGGTGTTCTCTGCAAAGGGACCATAAGCCGGGGTTTGATGCCTCTCAAGATCTCTTGATTGGCTCTTTCAGCTTGGCCATTAGAATGAGGGTGAGCTAGTGATGATACATCAAGGCGGATGTGCTCTCGTTGACAGAACTCCTCCATAGCCCCCTTGGATAGATTGGTGCCATTATCAGTTATAATGTTGTGTGGAAAACCAAACCGGAAAATCACCTTTTTGATGAACTGAACCGCCGTTGCCGCATCACACTTACTGACAGGCTCCGCTTCAACCCATTTGGTAAACTTGTCCACCGCCACCAAAAGGTGGGTCTTTTTATCTTGGGATCTCTTGAAGGGTACAACCATATCAAGCCCCCAAGTCGCTAACGGCCAAGTAATTGGAATCATCCTCAACTCCTGCGCCGGTATATGAGCACGCCGTGAGAATTTCTGGCAAGCATCACATTTTCTGACCAAGTCCTCTGCGTCGGCATGAGCCGTCAACCAGTAGAACCCATGACGAAAAGCTTTAGCCACCAAAGATTTTGAACCGGCATGATGACCACAATCTCCTTCATGGATCTCTCTAAGAATGTCACAGCCTTCCTCTGGTGATACACACCGATGAAATACCCAAGAGACGCTACGATGATGGAGTTCTCCATTGACAATAGTCATTGACTTGGACCGTCGGATTATCTGCCGAGCCAAGACTTCATCCTCTGGTAACTCACCTTGGTTCATGTACGTAGGGACGCGTCCAATCCGGAATAACATGAAGTGTCGCGACCAATTGTGCCTCCGGATCAGGAACAGCCAAATCCTCTTCTGATGGTAACTGCACCGACGGATTGTGCAATTCATCCAAGAAGGTGTTGGGTGGAACCGGTTTACGCTGAGAACCCAGCCGGCTTAACGCGTCAGCCGCTTCATTCTTTTGCCGGTCTAAATGATCCACCTGATAACCCTTGAAGTGTCCAGCAACAGCGTCTACCTCTCGTCGATATGCTGCCATGAGTGGATCCTTTGAATCCCACTTGCCAGATACTTGTTGTGCCACCAGGTCTGAATCACCAAAACATTTAACTCGGCTTAACTTCATCTCCTTGGCCATCCGTAGACCATGGAGGAGAGCTTCATACTCGGCAGCATTGTTAGTACAAGGGAACATTAAACGGAGGACGTAACAGAACTTATCACCTCGTGGGGAAGTTAACACGACTCCAGCCCCCGAGCCCTCCAATTGCCTTGATCCATCAAAATGAATAGTCCAATATGTGTGATCCGGCTTTTCCACTGGTGCTTGCAACTCTGTCCAATCATTGATGAAATCCACCAATGCTTGGGACTTTATCGCAGTACGGGGCACATACTTTAATCCGTGCGGGCTAAGTTCAATGGCCCACTTTGCAACCCGCCCAGTAGCTTCTCTGTTCTGGATTATATCCCCCAACGGAGCTGAACTGACAACGGTGATTGGATGGCCTTGAAAATAGTGCTTTAGCTTCCGGTTTGCCATGAAGACTCCATACACCAATTTCTGCCAATGCGGGTATCTCTGTTTTGATTCGATGAGCACCTCACTGATGTAGTAAACCGGCCGCTGAACCAGATATTCTTTGCCTGCCTCCTTACGCTCTACCACAATGGCAACGCTTACTACACGGGCATTAGCAGCCACGTACAACAACAGCGGCTCATTGTCAACTGGGGCAGCAAGGACTGGTGGCTCTGCTAATTGCTTCTTCAGGTCCTCAAACGCAACATCAGCAGCATCGCTCCAGACAAAGCGATCTGTCTTTTTCATCATCTGATAAAGCGGGATAGCATTCTCCCCTAAACGGCTAATAAACCGACTAAGCGCCGCAATACGGCCCGCCATGCGTTGGACATCGTTGATGCACGCCGGTTTAGCCAAGGATGCAATCGCCTTGATCTTCTCTGGATTAGCTTCGATTCCCATGTTCGATACTAAAAGCCCCAGGAGCTTGCCTGTCGGAACACCAAAAACGCACTTCTCCGGATTAAGCATCATTTTATAAACCCGAAGATTGTCGAAGGTTTGTTTCAAATCTGTTATCAACATCTCCTCTTTCCTAGATTTCACCACAATGTCATCCACATACGCATGAACATTCCGCCCAATCTGTTCATGAAGGCAATTCTGCACACAACGTTGATAGGTCGCCTGGGCACTCTTTAGCCCAAATGGCATAGATACACAGCAGAAGGCTCCAAAGGGAGTTATAAAGGCCGTCTTCTCCTGGTCCTTGACTGCCATCTTGATCTGATGATAACCTGGATATGCATCCAAAAAACTTAGTCGCTCACATCCTGCCGTAACATCAATGATCTGATCAATTCGGGGGAGGGCAAAGGGATCAGTTGGGCAAGCTTTGTTCAGATCTGTGTAATCAACACACATTCGCCAAGTGCCATTTTTTTTAAGTATTAGCACCGGATTAGCCAACCACTTCGGATGAAACACCTCAACTATAAAGCCTGCCGCTAAGAGCCTAGCCACTTCTTTCCCAATAGCCTTGCGCCTTTCTTCATTGAAGCGACGCATAAATTGCTTGACCGGTTTAAACTTAGGATCAATATTGAGATTGTGCTCAGCGAGTTCCCTTGGTACACCTAGCATATCAGAAGGCTTCCATGCAAAGATGTCCCGATTCTCACGGATGAACTCGATGAGCATGCTTTCCTATTTTGGATCTAGGTTAGCACTGATAGTGAACTGCTTGGATGAATTGCCAGGAACGAAGTCAACCTGTTTGGTCTCTTCAGCTGATTTGAACTTCAAAGCCGGATCATGCTCTGTGGTTGGTTTCTTTAGCGGAGACATATCTGCCGGATCAACATTGTCCTTATAAACTTCAGCTCCTTAGTTGCACAAATCGCTTCAGCATAAGCTGCATCACCTTCCTCGCATTCCAATGCAATCTTGCGACTCCCATGGACCGTAATAGTTCCCTTGTGTCCTGGCATCTTGAGATGTAGATAAACATAACACGGCATTGCCATGAACTTGGCGTAAACCGGCCGCCCAAACAAGGCGTGATATGGGCTCTTGATCTTTACCACTTCAAAGGTCATGGTCTCCGACCTGGAGTCGTGTTCATCTCCAAAGGTAACCTCCAGATCGATCTTGCCAACTGGGTATGCCGATTTTCCGGGCACCACCCCATGAAACACTGTATTGGACTGACGAAGCTTCTTATCTGTCAGCCCCATATGCCGGAAAGTCTCATAATATAGAATGTTGATGCTGCTACCTCCGTCCATAATCACCTTGGTAAACTTGTAGCCACCCACCTGAGGTGCCACAACTAGAGCCAGCTGACCCGGATTATCAACCCGGGGCGGATGATCCTCTCTGCTCCACACAATGGGCTGCCCCGACCAATGTAGAAAACGTGGCACCGCCAGTTCAACAGAATGTACTGCCTTCTTTAGAACTTTCTGATCACGCTTGCACAAGCTCGTGGTGAAGACATGATACTGCCCACTGCTCATCTCCTTCGGATTATTCTGATGTCCGGATTGATGCTGCTGCTGTCGCTGATGATTCCCCTCATTGTTATAACCGCCCTGACCGTGTTGTTGGTTATGTTGATTGTGCCCGTTGTGGTTGTCGTTATTGCCTTGGTACCCTGAACCGGATCCACCACCTTGATAACCCGGACCCTGAAAGCCAGGGCCTGATTCGCCGGATGGTCCATGATCGTACCGAGACCGTTTCATGAATTCCTGCATAATAAAACAGTCTTTCCAGAGATGTGTAGCTGGCTTTTCTGCTGTACCGTGCTTCGGGCAAGGTACGTTCAACTGGCGTTCCAGATTAATAGGCGGCCTCCCATTACATGGAGGCGGTCTACCCTTGCGGCGCTGTCCATCCTCCCGAGCATTGGTGTTGGCCATAAAATCCGAATTACCATCCGCTTTACGCTTACCGTTGTATCCTGGATTCGCCGGGTTGGGCTGCGGTGCCTTACCATTCTTGCTTGCCTTCCCTGACTTATCACCATCGGCGTCTAGGTGTTTGGTATTATCGGAGTCCGCGTCCTTCACTAAAGCGCCTATGAGTATCCACATGTCATCACAATCACGTTTAAGCCACCCCAACTTTAGTCTCAAAGGTTCAAACCGGCAATTGCCCTCCAAGGTTGCCACTGCTGTGCTTGGGTTGATGCTATTGGAAGCATGCAAGATCTCTGACATTCGACGCACCCAACTGCTTGTAGACTCCTGCTCTCCTTGAATGCAGGCAGCTAAATCGACAACAGACATTGGCTGCTTGCACGTGTCCTTAAAGTTATTGATAAACTGGCGCCGCAATTCGGCCCATGATCCGACAGAATTAGGTGGTAAACCCTTCAGCCAAGTGCGAGCCGTGCCCTCTAGCATCATTGTGAAATACTTAGCACACGCGGCATCATCCACATCCAGCATCTCCATTGCCATCTCATAACTTTCAACCCATGCCTCCGGGGCTAGATCCGCCGTGTAATTGGGCACCTTGCACGGTCCTTTGAAATCCTTGGGCAGTTTCACGTTCCGCAAAGCGGGAGTAAGACAAGGCACTCCCAGGGAACTAGACATGACCCCCGGTTCAACTGTGGTAGTGGGACGAACCGGCGTCGCCTGACGGGCTTCGTACTGTGCTGTTACTTCGGCATACAGGCGCTGCCTGCCCTGATCCACCACGTTCTGCGCGTTCGCGTCTCCTCCTGCCGGATTATCCTGCCTCGGCGGATTACGTCTTCGTGCACTGCTTGACACTGTCGGTTCATCCAGACGCCTAGTATAACTCCGGCTTGGGCGGGGAGTTGAATGAATCCTATCACGGTTGTGAGAATAAGCTTGCTGTTGAGTTAGCGCCGTTTCCAAGAACTCCCTGGCCCGTCGTGCCTCTACTGCTATGGGGGACGTTCCTTCAATGGGAAGAGCGGCCAGCCGTGAAGCGGCGGCAACTATGTTATCCAACGGATTAGAATAATGACCAGGAGGGGTGGGCACATGTTGTGATGGTACAACCTGGTGGGTTGGTTCTACGACCAGCGGCTGAACTGACGCTCCCGTGCCCGGTGCCCCTCCCCGGTTCACCTCCGGCTGATTACTGGTTCCTTCTCCTGGCGTGCTAAAGAGATTCCTTGCCTCATAAACCGGTGGCAAGCGAGATCGTTGCCTTCTCATCATTACCTCGTGTGAAGCGGTCTGATTCAATATGAGTCGATAGGCCTGAGCATCAAGCTCCGCCTGCCTCGTAGCCATCCTGGCTTTCTCAGCAGCTAGGTCCAACTTGGCTTGTTCAATCCGGCCTTTCACCTGAGCGACCTCCGCGTCATGCTGCTCCTTGTTGGCCTGGGCTACCTCTGCTGTTAACAGCACCGTCAAAGTATCAACCAAAACGGATAAAGTTTCGGATGGTGACGGGGCAGGATCTCCAACCCTAGCCCCCACCGCGTCTGATGTCAACGCCGTTGTTGTTGAGGACTACTGCACAGGTTGTGATCCGGCCATAAAGACAGCAACCCGGTTTGGCGGATCAAGAGGGTCCGGAATATTGTCACCATCGGAACAGCCCTCAGATCGACCGTCCTGCAGCAGGTATAAAGATTCTGTTTCTTCGGAAGAAGATTCATCGCCGGAATAGACAACAGTCTCGCCGCTAGAGTCCGATCCGTCCTCGGCTTGCACTCCATGCACTGCTCCAACGAAGACGTGCTTCACGGCGGGCTGAACCCGGGCATGCCTCGCACGGTGAGCCGGCTCGACGATGTTGGGGAAGATGTCCGGCTCAGGGCCCGGTTCGCCAATCTTGTCGATGAACACGTGGATGCCGCCGAAGGGGACACGGTACCCGTATTCGATTGAATTGGCCTCGAGGCCCCAACCTGCATCGTCGATGTAGATCTTGCCGCGATGACTCTTAGTCATCTGGCCCACTGCGTAGCCCTTGAGTCCTTCAAAGCTGCCCTCCAAGAACTCGAAACCATCGTGCGATAGCCCCACGGTGGGCGCCAACTGTCGTGGTTTTATCACGGCAGATGTCCTAGCAAAAGGACTTAGTCGTGAGGCCATCGCTACGGGTTAACTTAAAGGGGTTAAAGCGGACAAGGACACAGGGATTTTATACTAGTTCGGCCCCTTCAATGAAGGTAAAAGCTTATGTCTAGTTTGGTGTGTATTGCTAAGGTTTCGATGACCAGGGAGTGAATCCGTTTTGCCTGTGTCTCGAGCCGTTGTTCTCTGTCCTGAACCGTCGTCGGGTCGTCCCTTTATATAAGAGGTGACGCCCGGTCCGGTTTACAGAGTCCCGAGGCCGGCTCATAAACGTGTCCGCCTCGGTCTCTATTCTTTCTATCTTACATCCCAAGTTACATAATATGACGGTTTACAATGTATGGGCCCTAACACTTGGGCTCTAAACCTCTTGGGTTGAAATCTTCTACTTCATGCTCCGCTGGTCCTTGGTAAAATAATCTTGATAACATAAACCGGCCCCTCCTGGGCGGTTTATACATGGTAGTAATATCCCTGATAGACGTGATGCCTATATTCATGATCATTGCCTTAGATATCGTCATAATTATGCACTCTTCTATCAATTGCTTGGTAGTAATTTGTTTACCTACTCTGATATTTGCTTCTTGAGAGAAGTCTCTAGTGAAACCTATGCCCCCCGGGTCTATTTTCCATCATATAAGTTTCCAATCTACAATACTAGTTTTCGATCTACTATTTTGCAATCTTTTACTTTCCAATATATAAATCAAAAATACCAAAAATATTTACTTTACAGTTTATCTATCTTTATCAGATCTCACTTTTACAAATAACCGTGAAGGGGTTGACAACCCCTTTATTGCGTTGGGTGCAAGTTGTTTATTGTTTGTGCATGTATTTGGCGACTTGCGCGTTGTCTCCTACTGGATTGATACCTTGGTTCTCAAACCTAGGGAAATATTTATCTACTTTGTTGCATCACCCTTTCCTCTTCAAGGGGAAAACCAACGCAAGCTCAAGAGGTAGGATCGTCCTAATATGACAATACTGTAGAGTAGCATAGTGTGGGGGAATGCCACCAAGCACTCGCCACCAGAATACACGAACTCTAGGAATAACCTTCAGTTTCCACAGGGCAGTCCATATGTGTTTATCATACAATGTAGTTTCCGCTATCGTTCCTTCCTCTGGAGTTGAGCGCTCATTATGAGTCCCAAGAGCACGATAGGCCATTTTATAACATAATAAACACCGGAATTCTCCAAGTCTCAAGGAAGGAATCCTCTCCACCGGAAGCTTTCAAGGGTATATTCAAAATGACATCTGCATCTGGTGCCAGAAAATTCCTTCGTACCAACTCAACATCCCAAGTGCCACTGTCATGATCAAACATTTCAGAAACTCGGTCAATTGAATCATTGCCAATGCGTCCCATGGGTTTGAGAATACCCGTATTATATCCACCGGTACTATATCCACCGGTACGTCCAAATGGAGATGGACTCACCGTTCCCAGCTCTTTTGATCAATCCTATTTCCAGCGCAGCTCGGCCGACAATGATCGCCTTCCATGTCGCTGAAGCCAAACGAGCAGCGGTGCATACATAAAATCACAGTTGTGCTTTCCCTTCAACACTTTGGAGCACAATGAGTTGGGATGTATCATAAGCCGCCACCCATGCTTACCTAGCAAGGCTAAGTTGGACTGTTCAAAATCTTAGAAACCCATGCCTCCTTGTATTTTTGGTGCAAAGAGTTTTTTTCCATGACAACCAATGCAGAGATCACCTGTCAATAGAGTTGATCCACCAATATTTCGCTATAGAAGATGTGAGCTGCGTACATACCTCCTTGGTTAGTTGAAAGCAAATCATGCTGAAAGTAGGAATGGCATGGACCATATTTGAGCAGAACTTCCCTACCTGCACAAGCCAGATTTTTCTCTCACCAACCTTGCATTTTACCTCGGCTGCTTTCCCTAATATGGTCAAAACTCTCATTTTGTAATCCTACCAACAACAGTTGGTAGGCCAAGGTAGTGTTCTGTAAAAGCTTCAACAAAAATACTCAATCTCTGTTTAATCTCCACTCCCAGTTCATGCGAAGCATTTGGACTAAAGTAAACTGCACTTTTCTCCCGGTTTACTGCTTGGCCGGAGGAGGCTGCATAAATCCTCATAATATCATTCAATCTATTTACACTTTATGCTTTTGCACTCATGAAAATCAAGCTATCATCAGCGAAGAGCAAATGATTAATCCAAGGAGAATGAACACTCGCCCTAATACCTCTGTCCACATACGCACCACCATAATAGTTCATCAGCGAAGTAAGCCCTTCCGCGCATATAAGAAAGAGGAAAGGGGATGCCGGGTCACCCTGGCGCAAACCCCTCGATGGCGTAAAGTATGGCAGGAGCGAGTCATTAACCTTGACTGCAAATCTTACCGAGGTGACACACTTCATAATTAGGCGCACGATTTTGTCACAAAAACCCAATCTAGTTAACATTGCCTCTAAGTAATGCCACTCGACGCGATCATATGCCTGTTTGCATGCTACTTTTTCTTCATCGCATGCACGCTTTCATATGCTACCAAGACGTTATCTATGATCAAACGGCCCGGCAAAAAGGTACTCTGTTCCTCTCCAATTAATATGAGTTTATGACCATAAGAAAAGATCACTCTATAAGAAAAAGAAGTCCATTCGATGGTCTTCTTGTGACGTATAAATACAGCTGCCCCGCACGCGCGTTTGGGTTTAGACTTTGAGAAACCGGCGGTGAAGTCAGATGATATCTATGTGGGCAATGGTTAAATTGGGACGCTCTTTTCAAATACGACCAAGCTCAGGCTCCACTATTTTTCCAATTCCAAACAACGGAACAAAGATTAATCAATTTTTGCGTTGTTGGTGAGGTTTTAAGTCGTCCGAAGGAGGCTTTCGCCATCCACTGCTGACAAAACAGTGTTAGAAGTTTCAGCTACCGCAGTTACATGGACGTGGACACCCAACCGTAATTGTAAAATGAGAAATGACTCGTTTTTGTACCAGGGATTCATCGACATGTAGCCATCCTGACACAAGTTTGTTTTTATGCAAGCAGAAGCATACATGCATCTGCAACTGACTGATCAGAATGCTCATCTGCTGATGATTGATTGTACTATTCGCATGCATCCCCCAAAAAATTCTCCAGATCACACGAATTAATCCACTTCACAGACAGTAATAATCGAATTGATTGGGCACCGTGGTCTTGTCAAAGAGCCTCCGTGCATGATGTTCACGCCGCCCCGGCCATCACCACCACCACCAGAGCGGCTTGGCCTTGACCGTGCACCCCCTGTTGGCGGCCGTGGTCTCGCCGTCGATCCTGTCCACCGTGACCTCGCAGCGCGCCCACACGTCCACGGTCCACGTCCGCAGCACCTTCCCGAGCCTCACCCGCACCGGCACCCGCGCCTCCACCGTCAGCGGCACGGCGCCCGCCGCGGCCTGCTCCGCCAGCCGCGCCCTCTGGCCGTCCGTGAGGGCCACGCCGTCCCTCCCGGTGAGCGGCATCGAGATGAGCGTCACGTTCCTCGGCGCCTGGTAGAAGGCCGGCCAGCGGCCCGTGGCGAGGAGGACGCCGGAGTAGGAGACGCTGACCTCGCCGCCGCCGCGGTAGTCCACGCCGACCTTCTTGTTGGCGCCGTTGTCCGCGCGCACGGCGGCGTCGAGCCGCGCGGGGGAGGCGTCGAGGAGGCCGGCGACGGAGAGGGACGCGACGGAGAAGGAGGGCGCCCTGGGGCGGAACACGAGGTAGACGGCACCGACGAACGCGGCGGCGAGGACGAGCAGGAGGAGGAGCGCGCAGCACGCGCCGCAGCAGGCGCGGCGGAGCAGGCGGCGCCGGGCCGGCCGCGCGGCGAGCTTGCTGTACCTGCGCGCGCGGTCCGGGGGCGGGACCCGGAGCACCTGGTCCTTGGGCACACGCACGATGTACGACGCGCCCGGCGCCGCCGGCGCCGGTGTTGCGGAGCGCAGCGGCGCGGTCTCCGCGGCCGCGTCGCTGTTGTCGGTTGGCGGGGCAGGTGGGGTGGAGAGTGGCAGCAGCGGCGCCGGGTGGACGCGGTCCGCCATGGGTGGAGTTGCTGGGTCGCCTCGCCTCGCCCGCGTGACTGAAGCTCGATCGGGGAGACGGGAGAAGAGTGTGAGCTGATGAGCTGCCTGCTGGTGCTGGTTGGTCTTATGTATAGACTGGAGGAGGAGGAGGTAGCGCGTGGAGACGAAAGGGACACGTGGGAAACGGTCGCCACACGCTGTTCAATTCAAACCTGGAGCGTTTCTTTCTTTTTCGTGCTGCTTTTGAGACGAGGGTGCGAGTCGGGGTTGCCGCCGTTTGATTTCGTTTCTTTTTCTCGTGTTTCAAGAAGTTACTTCACTTTTCTAACATAACTTGCACCATTTTATCGATTAAGCTAGCTCAAACGCCGTGGTCTGTCTGGAAAGCAAGTCTTCGTGGAAGAAAGCGTCAGAGAACACGTACGGGTTAACTTGCTGAGCTAGACAGAGACCTGAATATTCGGACGGGGTTACTCGCGGTTCCAGAAGCAAAGCTATTATGTCTAGAATAAATGAACGAATTTCTTAGTTGGTGTACAACAACGGTGCCTCTACTCCACTCCACTCTACCCCGGGTGTCGTCTTGTCTTGTAATGCTTGTCATAACAGGCTTCCTATTCGGGATATGTGAATGCGCGGATGCACTACACCAGATGAGGATTTTCGTACGTAGACAAGGAAACGCAACCACCCTGACTATGACTAGATACAAAGGCAATGCACGTAGTTAGTACAGTAGGTCATTGTGTGCAAGTCTCGCGTTCCAAATCAAAAGGGCATCTATGAAAGTTGGAAAAGCGTGTGAGGATGCACACGCATGCTACAATTGTTTTTATTTCAGCTCCTACGTAGGATGATGATCGATATATAGCTCGCGGCTTTGACTATCTGCCTATCTGGGGTTGCATTGCACCAAACCAAACACCAGGTCTTACATACAACACGCGCGCGCGTGTTTGGTGCAAATATATAATACGTAATTAACGTTAAAGTCCTCGTTTGGCCTGCCTTGAGACGTGACACGAAGCCGTCGGTTCGCCATTAATCTACACTCCGTGCAAAGACCTAAACATGCAATAGATCGCCGGTGAACATGCACCACAACATAAACATGTGTGCAACGATGATGATACGCTGTGGGCAGGCACATGCGTAGTCCGATAAAAATCATGGCCAAGTTACATTAGCATGAAAGAATGATATAGTCAACTTAATTAACAATTAAAACTTTCTTCACTTGAGTTCTTCGGGGGGAAGGGGATCTTGGGCCGTTCACACCGACCTGCCCAGAGTTCGCAATCACCTGCACAGTCTGTTGCCAACGGTCATTATTTACTTAAAAGATGCAGCAACCCCTCAAAAAAAAAAAACTTAAAAGATGCAGCCTGGACCCAAAAAAAAAATAGAACTCGAAAATAAATTGGGTCTGTCTATGTCACATCTAGATGTGAGATATTATCTCACATCTAACTCCTCACCCTTAAAATTCATGGGAGATTTAAAAAAATAAAATCAAGGATGAGTGTGTTAGATGTGAGATAATAAGTGTGTTAGATGTGAGATAATATCTCACATCTAGATGTGAAATAGCAAACCTGAAATAAATTACCTGCTTAAACAGGCTGGGGTTTATTAGCCCCAATCTGGTTACTTTTGCTGAGGATATATTTCTGCTCGGTGGCATCACAATTCAATTCTGGCTGGGACTTATTAAAACTCCATCCTAATTTGTCCAGGGCCGCAGCAGTTGAACTCCAGTTTTTGTGCACGGCTCTGGACAACTTCTCTGCTGGTAATGATGCCTGTAGGTCCAAAAAATAAAAGATATAGGCCCACGCCTATCAGCAAGTTTTTTCCAATGTCTCGAAAAAGGACCAAGTTTTTTTCCTCTGGAATAGAAACATGCAAATATTGTCTTCTTCACATGTTTACCTTGATCTGCATGTTAGTAAATTTCTGTGTAAGGATAAATGCTACTCACTCCGCCCCATAATATAAATTTTATTAGAGCAACTTCAATGGGCCGATCCATTTCGTCCGCCCACGTCCGTTTGGGTCGGCGCGGACAAAAGTGGCGGCCCAACGCGCCTACCCAAACTTAAATCGTGTCCGCCTGGCGTCCGCGCCGACCCATTTCCGGCCCAAAATTGTGCCTGAAATGCGTCGACGCGGATGCGAAGCGGACGCGCTGCGCGTCTCCTCGCCATCCGCCGCGTCCCCACCTGGCGGCCACCCAACCGCCACCGATCGTCTTATTTATGACGACCACCGACAGTGGGCCCACGCGTCAGCCAGTGGAAGCGTCTTTTTTTAAACACGCGTGCGGCGGGGCCGGCCTCATCCACTTCTCCCGTCCACATCTGGCCCCCCACCAATCCCTTTGCTTCCTCGCCGGCGACCACAAACCCTAGCGCGCCCATGGGCCTCTTCGGCAGCAGCAATGGCAAGGGCAAGGGCAAGGGCACCCCCGTCGCCTCGTCCTCCCGTGCCCCCTTCCCCCTCCTTCTCCGACGGCTCCGCGTTTCCGCCCTGGTCGCCGGCGCCTGCACATCCCCATGCACCAAGCGCGGTGGCACTGGGAGAACAAGCAGCCGCTGCCGTACCCCGACGTCACGCTGCTGCACCATTGGCATCTGGATCCGCAACGGATCTCGGTGCCGGCGGTTCCGCGGAGCCAGCGGGCGCATGACGACGAGGTGCGCAGGCGCCGCGCGCTGCTCACACCAGAGCAGCGTCGGCTGCCAGAGTACGCTGCCGACTCTCCCAACTGGGAGGCGTGGTTCGCCCTTGAACACGAGGAGCAACATCGTATGGGTGTCGACGCCGTCTCGCCGTCGTTTCCGCCGCCGCCCCCGCAGGTACAGCCGGAGGACATGGATGCGGAGGCGGAGTACCAAGCCGCCCTCGAGGAGGCCCTACAGGACGCGCTGGAGGATAGCCGCCTCGAGGAAGATGCGCGCTGGGATGGGCTGGAGCAAGCCTTTGCCCTGTCGGCGGCGGGGGACTCCGTCCACACCCCGCTCTTCGTGCCGCCACCACCATCGTCGCCGCCCGTCCATCCCAAGCCGGAGCCGACGCGTAAGCGCTCCCCGCCTCCACCCACTTGGCCGGAGGAGGCCTACTCGTGGACAGGCCAGTGCCGCGAGTGGGTGAGCGCGTCTCCCGTCCACATCGCCGCGACGCCGGAGGAGGAGGTGGCCCACCTCGAGCGCTGGAAGGAGCACTGGCTCCGCCAGGAGCAGGCCGACGGCGAGGAGCAGATGCGCTACGAGGCCATGCTCCAACGTGACGAGAAGGCGCTCCGGCTCGAGGAGGAGGAGGAGCGCGCGGCTGGCAGCAATGCCGCCGCCCGAGCAGACGCCGGAAGAGGCTGCCCTGGCAGCCTACAGGAAGGCATTCGGGTGGGCTGGCCCTGCTCCGGTCTTCATCGACCTCATCGACGACGACGGCGTCGACGGCAAGGGCAAGGGTAAGGCCGACGATGTATAGGGCAACGTGCGAGGCGGCAGCAGGCGGGCGCAGACTTTTTTTTAATGTTTTAGTTAATGTTTAATTAGGTTTAAGTGGACTTTTGCCGGCGTTTGACCGGCCACTTAATGTTTAATTACGTTTATTATGTTTATTTCATGCAACTTGTTTTTTTTTTCACGCTGGCATATTTGGGTTGGCCTCCCCGTTGGCCGGTCAAGCCGACTCATTTTGAAATGTGGACACGCATGTCCGCCTGGCCGACCCAAACGAACAAAAAGCGGACAAAACGCGCGTCCGTTTGGGTCGTCCGGTTGGAGTTGCTCTTACAACCAATATAAAATCATGGGACAAAGGGAGTACATGACACTTTGGCGTTGATGGCATGAACGAGGTGGTGCATCACAAGCATCCACCTTTTGTGGAGGCCTCAAGAAGGTTCCTTGTTAGCTATCTTGATTTTCTGATTGGCCTAAAACTTGATCTTTTTTTTGAAATGAGAGGGGTTACCCCCCTGCCCGCTTATTAAAGTGCCTGATCTCTAAAACTTGATCTATCTTCTGATCCTAGCAAAGGTAAAACGATCATATCTTAATCTTTTATGACAGTCCGGTTAAGGTGGCTCTCAGTGTACTCCAGAAGCGGGATGGGTTAAACTGAACACTCATGGTTCTTTTGCCGAGGACGGTACAGCCGATACAGGTATGGTTTTGAGAGATGATGAC